>OX246740.1:8050458-8532958 GCA_945910005.1 Isoperla grammatica | reverse complement strand
GATTAGTGATGTTTTCCATGTATGTGGAAAAACTCCCGTAACAATACAGTTAGCCCTTATAATCGCTTGTGGTTGTTACGTTTAATCTAGTGGTAGGGGTTTGCCAATTTGGTTCTGTGAATGCAGTATAGTACACATTGTGGTTGGGTCCCGGCGGTGTATAGGCTATAATTAATAGTGAGGTGGCCATGCACATTGAGCGACTAGCGAGTAGTGTAACCATGTTCAGTTTCTGACCATAGCGATCACTTTCAATGAGATATTATTTAGCATACGTCTCCATTATACTTTTATGGTACTCGTTCCGTTTGTGTGCGAGTGTGTGTGTTTATATGTATATATATATATATATAAAGTAAGGATACATTTTACGGTTTAACCAATCCAAATTTTATTTAAAATGATAATTCAACGTTTCGACGACTTTAGCGTCGTCTTTTTCAAGACATACAAACATATAAAACAAATAAATAAAAAACCACAACAACCAAAAAACACTTGCATATAAAATGGAAAACACTGCCACAGCGATACATCACTGCGTAGCTCTAGCAAGCTCTTTGAATCTGCTTCTGGTTATGGGTCCCCCCTGAGACACTGCTGGAACTCTTTAGTCAGCAACAGGCTGATTGATGGCTGGAAACACCTGCCGGACCAAAGAGTTCCAGCAGTGTCTCAGGGGGGACCCATAACCAGAAGCAGATTGAAAGAGCTTGCTAGAGCTACGCAGTGATGTATCGCTGTGGCAGTGTTTTCCATTTTATATGCAAGTGTTTTTTGGTTGTTGTGGTTTTTTATTTATTTGTTTTTTATGTTTGTATGTCTTGAAAAAGACGACGCTAAAGTCGTCGAAACGTTGAAGTATCATTTTAAATAAAATTTGGATTGGTTAAACCGTAAAATGTATCCTTACTTTACATATTGCAACCAACAAAATCTAAAAAATCACATAATATATATATATATATATATATTGTTTTCAACAGTATCGAGGTCCCACTATGATTGATGAATAATGATGAAGAAAGAAGAGGGAATCCTGGTACCGTCACGTAGCTTACTCTTGTTGAAAAGTACCACTATCGGCTTTACGTGCCATCCGATAAAGGGCAGTGGAACAACTTACAATCTAATATATAAATATACATATATATTAATTTAAGTTGATTTTTTTTAAACGTATATATACAAAGTATACAGATTGTTGGCTATAGAGAGCAATTTTTGTTGTTTTGTTCTGTGAAATGTATTATTTTATATATATTGAAACGTTGACTTATTATTTTAAATACAATTTGGATTGGTTTAACCGAAAACGTTATTCTTACTCTATATATATATATATATAGGTAACAATTTCCAATGCTTCTATGTAGATTATGTATATATTTATGTGTATTGTGTTGTGTAAGTGTTTATATAGTTGACAGTTGTACAGTAGTACAGGTGACAGACAACAACAACGACAACAACGACAACGACAACGACAACGACAACGACAACGACAACGACAACGACAACGACAACGACAACGACAACGACAACGACAACGACAACGACAACGGCAACGGTAACGGCAACGGTAACGGCAACGGTAACGGCAACGGCAACGACAACGACAACGACAACTTCTTTGTTCGCAGGAATGCTAGTTTTAAAACACAACACAATTAACATTGACCTTGGTCAACTCGAAGTTCACAATAAAAACTTAGTAGTAAACTTTAACTTTAACTTAGACGCCAGGTCTTCATAAACTCATTTAATAACGTTTCGTAAAATAAATTCTGAGCATGTTTCAGCTTCATTTTCGATTTAGCTAGCCTAGGCCTTGCGGCTGGCGCTGATTGGTTCTTTCTTACTGTTAAGTTTATTTTAATTTTAAAGGTTGATCGTTCCAAACTTAACCGTAGCCCAAAACTAAGTTTAAGTTTTGGTCATGAACAATCGTGTGATCTTCCATAAGCCAAACATTACTTTAAGTTGTAAGTTTACGGTTAAGTTTAATCGTGAATGGGCCTTAAGCAAAACCTTACTTTAAGTTGTAAGTTAGCGGTTAAGTTTAATCGTGAATGGGTCTTTACAGCTGTGGTTACGGCGTCCAGTCCCGTCCCGTCCCGCGCATATCGTATGATGTGCGAACCTGCCAAGTAGGCCAGGCGAGGTGCATAGCTGTGTGGCGGGCTAGTCTGCGTTCAGGCGGCAGCGGCAGCACGTTCGATAAGCTCCTAGTTCCGACTGCATCGCGACATAGCCGGGTTCGATACTCGGACACTGTATTGTCAACATGACTAATGCGGTCTTTGACATGAACGTGTGTAGCCGTGAGCTTAAGGTGCGTTCGACAGTGAGAATAAATTAATCCGAATCTAAGTGTTTCGTTTCTCGTTTTAGGTGTCAGTGGCGTAGGGTTCAAATGTTATTCATCAGTGTGTTTGAAAGTATGAATAATAACGCGCTGGATGCATTCTACTGCAGTACGCTCGTTTTGTTTTGAAACGTGCTGATGCAGTCAGGTGGGCGAATACGATAATCGGATTCGGACGGTTCTAGTTTCGATTCCCACCACTGATAAACTTAGCTGAAGTTTATTATTAGTATATTATCATCATCATCATCTTCATCATTATTAGTAGATGTTTATTGTTACATATGTTGACATTATTTTGTACTTGTTTTTTTATCATAGCGACCTGAAGCACTTAGAAAAATGTTTAAAATAGTTATAATTATTATTTATATTGATTGAACCTTGAAATGTTGTCGCCTTAGGTATCATTTTGCTCGATTTTGTAGTTAACGTGTGTAATCCGGAAGGGGGTAAGTTTAATTCCTGCCACCGGTAAAGGTATATGACTCATAAATAATCCTACGTAATCGGCTAAACTACACACACTAGTAGGTTAACAAGATGGCTATGACCACACTATGACTATACGTACCTTCTAAACTGTTATTTTGTTATTCGTTATGTTGCTACTATTTATGTTGTTATTTGTTATTCGCGCTGGTTCAGTTACCACTGTCTTTTACCAAGGTCAAACACATTATCAAGGCCAATGCCGCTTAGTGTCAGCACAGTAAGCTGTGACGCGCTGGTTCAGTTACCACTGTCTTTTACCAAGGTCAAACACATTATCAAGGTCAATACCGCTTAGTGTCAGCACAGTAAGCTGTGACGCGCTGGTTCAGTTACCACTGTCTTTTACCAAGGTCAAACACATTATCAAGGCCAATGCCGCTTAGTGTCAGCACAGTAAGCTGTGACGCGCTGGTTCAGTTACCACTATCTTTTACCAAGGTCAAACACATTATCAAGGTCAATACCGCTTAGTGTCAGGACAGTAAGCTGTGACGCGCTGGTTCAGTTACCGCTGTCTAAGTTTATGAAATATACTCGACACTAACCGAGCATTTATGAAAGGATTCATAAAAGGCGAATGCTGTGACTTCGATTCCGGCAATCGGCAATCCTAACTAAAGTCGTTTCGTCGTTTCCCTTAGTCATAAAAGGCGAATAGCGTGAGACATAGTAAACCCCCTTGAAACACCCTCTCAGCTTTCGACAGGACGTAATATGGCAGATTTCCTCAGTGCAGATTTAACTAAGAAATGTTAGAATTAAATTATTATTCTTTTTTTACCCCCCCCCCCCCCCCCCCCCAAAAAAAAAAAGTGAAAACAAAATTCTGAAATGTTTAAGTGTAACAACTAATATTATTGATAATAACAATAGAAATAGATAATAGAAATTATGAAAATGTAAGACACTTTCATAAAGAGAACACTAAAAAAACACCCCAAAATAGAAAAATAATGAAATATACCAAAAATAAATAATTACATATGTATTATCAAACGTTATAGTGTTTATTAGGTTATTATCACAAGCGCCATCAAGCCAAATGCGGGGCTAAATACCTTAACACAAGCTCTTTTACAACCATGAACTACTGTAATTGGTTTACTGTACGCTATATCGCACATGCCCCAGGAATAGTGCATACATACATGTTATACACACATTGTACCGAGGGAAGGTATTGTTTATTTGTGAAAAGTACTAAAACGTCACCAAAATATTGATTTACTGCTGCTATTATTCATACTGAAACGACAAGTTTGACTCAGTGGCGTATACGCGACAGTGGCGTATACGCGTCTGTGGCGTATACACGTCAGTGACGTATACGCGTCAGTGGCGTATACGCGTCTGTGGCGTATACGCGTCAGTGGCGTTTACGCGACAGTGGCGTATACGCGTCTGTGGCGTATACGCGTCAGTGGCGTAGAGAATAGGGTTGGAAGTCCCTCAGAAGTCCCAACTGCTTTTTGGGGAATTCAGAGCAGAGAAGGACGGTTGAAGTTAGTTCACTGAGAAAAGTGTCCAGTTATATTCATTTCCCACAGTTACGAAAATTAATTATCCTCAGAAAATAGTAAATGTTTGAGACATATTTTATTGTAAATACACTGGTCAACCAATAATTATAATAATAATAATAATAATAATAATAATAATAATAATAATAATAATAATAATAATAATAATAATAATAATAATAATAATAATAATAATAATAATACTAATAATAATAATAATAATAATAATAGTAATAATAATAACCCAGTTAACATCCGACGAGGTATTTTTCAAGGTGACTCATTTAGTGCGTTATGGTTTTGTCTTTCATTAAATCCATTATCTCATATACTAAACAAATCTACACATGGTTTCAAGATAAAGGACGGTAATACGGTTTGCCACACACTTTCACATCTATTCTACATGGACGATCTCAAGCTATATGCTTTAAATGCGACACACATGACGAATCTTCTTAACTCAACGTTAGAATTCAGTAGAGATATATGTATGGATTTTGGAATTGATAAATGTAAGTCACTTCATGTCATCAAAGGAAAGATTACGAAATTAGAAGAGTTTGAAATTGACGAAGACAACCGGATTGGAGTAATGGACGAAGAAGATATATACAAATATCTAGGATTTGCGCAGGCTAAACGAATTGATCATAAACAGATGAAAAGTAAACTAATTTCTGCATACAAGAAACGAATAGGATCCATTTTAAAAACACAATTGAATGGTAAAAACAAGATCAAAGCAGTTAACACTTATGCTATACCGGTACTAACATATTCATTTGGAATTATTAACTGGACACAGACAGAACTTCATGCCCTAGAAATTCTCACCCGCACAACATTCACCAAATACAGAAGTCATCACCCTAAGTCAGCAATAGAACGAGTGACTCTACCTAGAGAAAAAGGGGGAAGAGGCTTGATTGATTTAAACAATTTATATTATAAACAAATTGAAATTCTGAGAAAGTACTTTTATACAAAATGCCCACATTCACAACTTCATAGAGCTATAGTATCGGCAGACAAGTCGCTTTCTCCCCTCAATTTAAATGACGGAAATTTAAACTTGCTTCAAAAACTAAATTCTGACACAGCAAAAGAGATCAGAATATCAGAAAAGACGTTACATAGCAGACATTATAAAGAACTTCTTAAGGATAGCGTCGATAGGGTAGCATCGAACAAATGGTTAACGTCCGGGGACATTTTCAGCGAAACAGAAGGATTTATGATCGCTATTCAAGATAAAGTAATCAAGGCTAACAATTACAAAAAATACATACTGAAAGACGTCACAGTGGAAGATAAATGTAGAAAATGTAATTTGAACGGCGAAACAATTGAACATATCGTATCTGGGTGCAAAATGCTTAGTCAAACAGATTATCTTCATAGGCATAACCAAGTTGCAAACATTGTACATCAAAAATTAGCCATGAAGTATAAACTTATAAACACAACCACTGCGTATTACAAATACAAGCCTGAAAAGGTATTAGATAGTAAAGACTACAAATTATATTACGACCGGGCAGTTATTACAGACCAAACCATACATCACAATAGACCGGATATTATATTTATTGACAAGAAGAAACAAGAAACGATTTTAATTGATGTTGCCGTCCCTTTATGCCACAATGTAGAGACAACTTGGCGGGAAAAGATGATATAAGGAATTATCAATTGAAATAAAAAGGTTGTGGAAGCAGAATAATGTAACTGTTATACCGTTAATTATATCAGCAAATGGCATTGTTCCACGTAAACTCCATGACAGTATTAAACTAATTGGTCTCCAACCGAACATATACATCGAGATGCAAAAAGCAATTATTTTGAACACGTGTAGGATAGTGCGAAAATTTTTGAACTAAGAAGAATGAAAACTTCAAGAAGTTCTCCATCCCGATGGTGGTTTTCGTGGTTTCCACCGTACAAAGAGCGAATGCTGGGATGAGTACAAATCGGCCACGACCGTACATAGCATCCACAGTTCGGTTTGGAAAAAATAATGTGGACAATGATATATTAAGTAGTATAGCCAAATGTGGGCATTTGAGAAGCAGAAGAAGAAGAAGAAGAAGAAGAAGAAGAAGAAGAAGAAGAAGAAGAAGAAGAAGAAGAAGAAGAAGATATATTAAGTAGTTCTAAGTAGATTTTAATAAGGTAAACACATGGAAATACTTGACATTTGTGTCCGTACAACATGTTTATTCCGGTTTTGACCGAGTTTGTATGTATTGCAACAATAAAATAATAATACTAATAATAATAATAATAATAAAAATAATCATAATATTAAAATTAATTATAATAATAGTAGTAGTAATAATAATAATAATAATAATAATAATAATAATAATAATAATAATAATAATAATAATAATAATAATAATAATAATAATAATAATAATAACACGTAACAACAATAATTTTCGTAGGAATATATGCTTTAGGGTGCACACCAGCATTACCTTATGTGCTCTCGTCAGGTGACTAACAAAAGGTATATTAGGGTGTTTGGATAGTTTCGAAGGAATGCCCGAGGGTTGTAAAATAAAAAAATAAAATAAATCAAAATAAATTCGTATTTATAAAGTATGTAAAGTATATAATAAAGTATAAATTCACGCAGTCACAAGACTGATGTTCAACAATCCCAGCATTGCCCTATGACTAAGAAAACCTCGGAATAAGTATTTAGTCATGATTGCCGGTGGTCGGAATCGAACGTCGCCGACTTCCCGAACTAGGGTATCGCGTGTTGCGTTCATGTAGCAAGCAAAACGAAATAACATGCAAGTCTAGCTACGCCACTGGTAATTACAGAGTCAACATAGGCTACACTATTTACCTGCTTGCTCCCTTTGCAGTTCACTTTATTCCACACTAGAAATAAAAACAAAATCATACGTTATTTCGATGTGACGAATGCAATACACACTGTCAGGAAACATGAAGGAAATTCATTTTTTAAATAGCTAATAATAATAATAATAATAATAATAATAATAATAATAATAATAATAATAATAATAATAATAATAATAATAATAATAATAATAATTATTTTTGTAGGAATACCCGTTCTAGGGTGCACACCAGCTTTACCTGATGTGCCCCTCTTCAGGTGACTAACTAGGTTATTAGGGTGTTTGGAAGGTTGGGAAGGATTTTCCGAGGGCTGATGGTATGACTCAATCCCAGCATTCGCTTTTACGACTGAGGAAAACCTCGGAAAAAACCTTTAGTCAGGACTGCCGGTGGCCGGAATCGAATCGGCGACCACCCGAATTAGAGTCTCGCGTCTTACCGCTGAGCCACCTCTATCGGTAAATGGTTAATGTGGTTTACCAAGTCCTCACATTTCCAGTGTTAATATAAATTATTCTACCGCCTCTCCCCCCCATCCCCCTCCCCTCACCCCTTCAAGGTATTGGCGGCGCCACCGTCGCCTATCATACCGCCGACTTCCTTATCTATGGTTCTGATCTATTGCACAAGGTTGCTGTAGGGGGTTAGTGCCCCAGGTCGATGATGCATTCATAAATGGTTGGCTATACTAAGTTCTTGGTTTAAACCCCGGTTAGAGCACGGCCATCGCTAAATCCCGTAGCGCAGCGATTTGGTTCCACGACACAGTAATTTTGTGATCAAAGTATTTATGTTGATTATGTATTATGCAACATATATAACATACGAATATAAGCGGAAAATGCAAAAATGTATGTTATATGCTATCGTGTAAATAAATTATAAATACAATTTTAATTGATATGCCAATCACGGTAATATTAGTGAGCAGGCGCGTTGGAAGTATGTTTTTCTATGGGGGGGGGGGGGGGGGGGGCACTACTTAGGACTAATTCATAATGGGGTCGGGGGCAATGCGAAGGCAAATACATTTTTAGGTTTTATCTACCGTAAGCTCCCTAAAATTGTCTTTAATGTTCAGTTCACTTCCGTATGAGGAAATCAGGGGGAAAGGGCCACTATGCCCCCACGTTTTGACGCCACTGGACGTGAGTGGAGTAATAATGTTAATAATTGGATTGGATTGAAAGTAAATCCTAGATTAGTAGACACATTTTCATATGGCAGTGTCAATAATAACTAATACGTATATAAACCTGTAAATAATGTCAGTCTTTGGTCACTTACGGAACTCATACGGGTAATGATTTATTAACAATTTGACAATGAAAGTAATGAGAGTAGTTATTAATTGATCTACGTCGCAAAAAATAATTAAGTTTTTATTTATGCGCAATTAAATTTTGTCTATTTTGTTTATCTCAATTTTTAATGAGACTGATGTTGCACGTCAAATATCAATTTACCTTTTGGGCGCCATATTGGCTACTGACACCCAGCTATAAAGCTACCCGACAGCTGAGTTTCTTGGCTGCTTTAATGACTATGTTAAACGAGTGCTTTATGGCTTAGATTGTAACGAGTTTCTTTTTACATGACCATATAAAATTTAAATTAAATTATCATAGTTTGTGTTTTTGTAACGTACTGTCTGGAGAGTCTCGGGTAAATTTTATTTCGAAACAATAATGAAAAGTGTAATATTAGGTGCAATAATTGTTTCCATGAGCAAACATTATTGGTAATGTGAAAAGGCAAACACATGGAACTCAAATTTCCGTTAAAAATACACAACTTTTTTGTTTTTATATTATATATGTTTTCCTAATTTAATTAATATGTTTGATATTTTTAAAATGTCGGTATCACGATAACTCTTTGTGGAGAGTAAGCAATTTTATCCATTATAGCCGTATAGAGTGAGTAAGCCCAATTATGTAAAAGGTTAGAACTGAATAATTTCTAATGACTCTTTATCGGGATCATTCCGGATCATCGGCATCACAATCGTAGAAATGTGAACACATAATTTCCCGATTTTGATTGCGACCCCGATGTCGAAAATTGTGCGTTTGGGCCAAACTACTCTTGATCTAAACGAGTAGTAGTACGAATTTCAAAAATCGTAAATTCCCATTGCCAATACTGTGGATTTAAAGGGAAAGATCACTAAAGTTCAATTTTTATTGCAATATGTATTAAGTTAGCGTATGTTATACATACGTACTAATTTACTTTTATCAACAACATTCATGTACTAGTCTATAATAAATGCGTTTATGTAATATGTTCATGGCTTGCGCAGAAGTTGATAAATGGCGGGGAGGGAGAAAATATTCTCAAGGCGGCACCAATGGGGATCCCACCCTCCCCCCAGAAAACCGCCACTGGTGAATTTTCAAACTTTTGTTTTTATGTGGTTGAAGCGTTTTAGGTGTACAGGTTGTCTGTTGAATGGGATAATTTCACAAAATTCTTTGTGGATATCATTGTTAGAACTGATGGAATGGTCCGTCTCAATTAGGTAAAACCTTGGTAGTTGGTGGTAGGGGAACAGGCATGGTTGAGGCCGGTCAGCAAATGCTGCCGTGAAAGAGTCTCCATTACTCACCACACGCGAATACAATCCAAGGCTCCATAGGCGTATCTTAATAATTACGGGGTATTTGAGTGCTTTCCAAAAAGTCTTCAGACCACTGGGCCAGATTTTACAAAAACGGTACGGTACTGTCCCGGATACCTTAAAGTATTTAAAGTATATCGAGACTTTTAATTTTATAATATTTTTTCCTTTTCATTACATATTTAGGGACGTTGGTGTAGTGCAGTTAGATGGGGGGGGGGGCAAGGTCCCCTGCCCCCCCCCCCCCTAACCCAGCGCACGTATGTGGATATGTGGCGAAGTTGCTGCAGCGTTCTTAAATTATTCACGGTATTTGGCACTGAAAAGGTGCAACTAATAACCATGTATTTATTTTAGGATACGGCTGCTTTGAATATAGCACCAATAAAACTGTAGTTACCAATTGTTTATCTCCAAGTCTCTTTGAGAAGTAAACGGTAAACCCGTTATTATTCAGGCCTACTCGTATGTGTTATGATTTATTAAAGTTTCATAGTGCTATGTAGTAAGTAGATCAATACTACATAAATCCATGCCCGTTGAAGTTATTTTGAGTAACAAATTGCTGAATTTCACGGCTTCTACGAGCCTGTGCAACAGCAAATTGAAATAAATCTCCCTTATTACGCAAGTTGTAAGATTTATAAAACATTGCAAATTATTTTTAGCAAATGAAAGAGGAGTTTCGCATACACATGTGATATATGTATGTTGGCGTCATCTTTTCTGTTTTAGTTACGGTGGCATCTAGTATTTTAACCGTGTGACTCGATCTACTCGGGCGTCCTCGGCTCTACTCGGCTATACTCGGCTTCCGTCGGCGTCGTCCGATATGAACAGGCGGCGTCGCGACATTCGATTCAAATGTTTCGCTCACGTCTTCGTGATCACACCTAAACAACAAACAAACTATCAACGCGCAACAATGTTACTAATGCATTGTTAGCATGACGCGCCTATAACTAGGGAAACTGCGTTCATCTGTTTCTCGAAACGTCCGCAAGGTTTCGCTCAGCTGATTTACTTGTGTTTTCATTGTCTGCTTCATCTGTCAAGACGTGACAATAAATAATATCGATTGTGAATCATTTTGGCATTTCCCACTCGTTTATAAAATATTCAACACTCAACAGTTGTCCCGAAAGTGTTTTATTTAGTGCATTTTTTAAACTCCGAAATAGAATTGAATTGAACTAATTGTTTGCAACAACGTCCACATGTGCGCCCATTGCAAATCACGCAGCGTGTTCGTCTAGTGTTTAATTACCTCCAGTTGAATAGTAGTTCAAATGCATTACGACTACTGTGTCAAACGGTTCCGTCTATCATAACCATATCATTCACTGATTTAGTTTTATTATAACCGCGACGACAAAATGGCCAGTTCGCCCGATCATACGGTTACCTTCCAAGACCACAACAATGGGGACGTGGCCGTCAACGTGAATGGGGCGACGCCGACCAGGCCCACGAGGCCAGAGCGCCCCCGAGTGACGCTCCCCATAATCCACCTCTCCTCCCCCAACACCGGGGGCAACACCCCCAACATCATCCCCATGAGCGGCATGCCACTCACCCCCGTAGGCGGAGTCCCCGCACAAATGCTCTTTCCCAACCGTGCCTACCAGAACAAAGCGTCCGAGTTCATGTTTAAACGTTTCGAGGGGTTCAAAGATTTCACCGTCAACTCCGCTAAATCCGGATTGAGTGTCGGCGAAAAGTTTGCATTCTGGAGTTACGGTAAACTTCGCGCGTGGTCTCGTAACTGGTTCACACATATATTCCTGTTTATCGTGGTGATGGCCTACACCCTCCTGGGCGCCATGTTGTTCGTTGCCATCGAGGGCGCGAGCGAGACAGCAAGAAGGACGGTCATACAGCACGAACGTTACAGCCTGATACGCTCGATCAAGGAACTTGTCGCCGATCCCAACATTATCGGTAACGAAGAGTTTGAGGGCGCTGCTTACAAGAAAGTTCGAGCGTTCGAACAGGCTATGTACGAGTTCCACAAGTATGGAGAGTCCAAGTCTGACCGGAAGGAGAAAGTCTGGTCGTTTTGGAATGCTGTCTTCTATTGTGGCACCATCTACACGACGATAGGTGAGTCATTGAACCATGTTGGCATCCATCTTGTATCTCACCCTCCGCTGTTTACCCCTAGTCTACATGTTAGTCATACTCACAGCGAAAGAAGTCGGGTAGTGGCGGCGTACATGAAAGATTCTTCGCTCCACAAGAATGTTAAGTCGGCGCATGACAAATTCTTTGTCCCGGAAACACCTTACTATGCCTACGTCATAGACGAATGATTCGTGGCCAACGAGCGAGCCCCAGTTACAAATACCGATCGCTGATTGGCCACGAACCACTCGTCCATGACGTAAGCATTGGTTTGAATGTTCGCGGCAAATACGCCTCCCTTGTTGCTCTACTGCTGAGTGGATTCACCTTTCGTAATTGGGATTCTCAGTATGACGTGACGTCACTGTGTCATGTATACCAACACACTTGCTGAAAGTATCACTACATCAATATGCCACGAACGTACTGCAACAGAGTTAGGTTGGTACACTTTTCAACATGACGTCATTCATCTAGGCCTATGTCATCATCATTGCACTTCTTTTGCATTGAGTCATTTCACGTGTTTTTTCCGTTCAATATTGTGAAGATTACTACACAACGACATATTTTCTTGGATGCAAATTAAAATTGCAAATATGTTTGCTGCATCAAATTGACAGCAATTTTAAAAAAACGATGCCTATTTTGGGGCTTAATTTCTTTCAAAATAGCGACAATAAAAGATGTCTTGACCTGATAGTGGGCCAAGTCTGCTGTCACATATCTACGCGAAAAGTTTAAATTGATTCGTCGAGATCGTAGACCTAAACACTAATCTCCTTCCCGATTGATTCAAGACGAAAGCAAAGCACTCTAAATTCAATCTTTTAAAACGAATTTCTTGGCACTAAGCTCTTTGGGTCATCTGTTTTACCATGCTGCACTGCATGTTTGTGCTGCAAGACAAAGGGGCGTTGTATAGTCTTGAGTTAACTCTGAGAGCTCATTGATGAACATTGTTTGTAGAACACTTGGTCGTAAGACATAAAGGATTCCTGTAGGCCTATATTATCGCATGCGACGTTCGGTGGGTGTTTTAATACATTAGCTGTGAACTGTGATGTGCTTTGTTGCTATGACACCGCGTCCGTGATTAGACATTTCCTTCTCTTAAATATTATATAATAGCACTTCTCAATCTCTTTATAATTACACTTTCTTATAAATGACTTTATAAAGTAAATGTATTGCTACATTTATACCATAACAGTCGTGTTATTTATTATAATTATGTTATATTGATTATCCTCTTCATAACTGAATAAGATTTGCATTAAATAAATCACGCAACATGTCTCCATATTAAAAAGTCATCAAAAGTAGAATGTCCAATTTTGGGTCGACCGTCGTGGATTCAAATTCCAAACATGAGTTATAGGCGTTAGCTAAACAGCTCCACGTGCTAATTGTTGTTTTGTTTCGCATTTCGAACGTGAACGTGAACTGTGGACATTTAAGTGTGATTTATACTCCTGGTAGTGTTGTATGCATTGCGAAGGGGGCTTCGGTTTTATTGTACCATTTGTATAGATTGTACATGGCTGCATACGTAACAAGGTTTATCGAGACGATAACGCCATCAATGGAAGAAATAAGATAGATATGTGTGTCAGAAAAGAATTAATAACGTGTCCGGATTTTCGAACTGAATGTAGCCCACCGAGGCATTGTAAGCAGTGCATAATACTATTTGATAAAACGAGAACCTATTGTACTTTGTTTTACTTGTGACGTGTTCTGTACCGTTTCGCATATAGTAGGTTCTAAATAAGAAGTCATTTGTATGTGCATGTTGCGATTTAAGGTAGCAAGCATCTTGTTGTACCGGATAATTTAAAATGACAAACATTTAAAGTGACAAACATGTAGTTACACTGGATAATTTTTCTTTTAAAAAATTCGTCACAGGTTGGAAAAAATGCTTGAAAATTAAACTCTTTTTGAACCTATTATGAAAAACCATTGAAAATAAAAGTATGGTCACAACCTTGGGTTAATTACGTTACATTTATTAATCTATTGTTATTTAATTTTATTTAATTAATACGTATTAATTCTGTAAGCGAACTAGCCTGTGTGATTTTCCTTATCAATAAACAAGTTTAATTTCTAATTTGTAAAAACATTTGTTTATACACGGTACACATCAATTGCAACACTACCACATTTCGTTAAAGTTCTGAAGCCTCAAAATCTTCTCAGGATAATATCTATTTCTATTCGTGTCTGTAAACTATGCAGGCACTTTTTTTTGGTAACTCATTAAGCCTATGTGTATTTTGGAACACCAATTATAATATAACAATCGTTTGATAATGATACCCGTCTACACCAGTTATTAACAGTGCGTTGGTCTAGTTGCCACCTGTCGACCGCACGGGCTCACATGTGACTCAAGTAAAATATTATTAGTCAGTAGTTGTGGAAAATTTAACTTGTTGGCACATCTGCGTAATTCGGTAGCGTCATATAAATAAAACACGTATACTCAACACCAAAACGTTCTAGCCGGACGTTTCAAGAAAGCCATTAAAACTGCGGTGGATTTGTTGTCCGTAGCATGGGCAAATAGTTTTGTAGAGTAAAGTGCTTTTCAGCGCTTTCAGAACCTGTTGAGTTGACCTCCCGAATTCAACTCTCGCGTGTGACCGATTAACCTTTACTTTATCGTTATTTTTACACACCACTAGTGTATATGCATCATATATGATTTGTATTGTTACAGAGGGGGTAGAATATAAATACACATTCATTTTCATTTATTTATTTATATATTTATATGTATATTTTTTATCTACTTATTTATTTATTTATTTATTTATTTATTTATTTATTTATTTATTTATTTATTTATTTATTTATTTATTTATTTATTTATTTATTTATTTATTTATTTATTTATTTATTTATTTATTTATTTATTTATTTATTTATTTATTTATTTATTTATTTATTTATTTATTTATTTATTTATTTATTTATTTATTTATTTATTTATTTATTTATTTATTTATTTATTTATTTATTTATTTATTTATTTATTTATTTATTTATTTATTTATTTATTTATTTATTTATTTATTTATTTATTTATTTATTTATTTATTTATTTATTTATTTATTTATTTATTTATTTATTTATTTATTCATTCAGGCCAAGTCGTAATATCGACCTTTGCACGTTCATTGTAAGCTTTCTTGATTTATTCTATATTTGCAATATGACCTAGGTTCTATTAGTCAAAGTTTAATACATTGTCCTTGATGAATGATGGTGTATAGGGGAGGAGGGTAACCTGGTACTGACACGTAGCCTACTCCTGTCGAAAAGTACAAAGGGGACAATGTCGGCTTTAGATCCCATCCGAAAGGACGGTGTAACTTTGACCGGTCATCTTTGTCCCTCTACTAACCTGAACTGCCAGCTGTACGTGACGAACGAAGCTGTTACACAAGCTTTCTGAACCCTCCAATCTGCTCTGTGTTTCGGAGCGGAGGAGAGCGGTCACCCACCCTCCTCCAGACCAAGCCCGATGTTGCTTAACTTCAATGTTCTTGTGGAAACATCGCGGTTAAACCGTCGGGATAAAAGTCACTAAAATACAAACGTTTATGAGGTGTAATTTATTATGTCGATTCGTCGTTATTTATGACATCATTCTTTGTTCCGTGTTTATTATTTATATCGAGTAATATCACTAATAACAGACACACAAACAAGCTAATACCTAGTTATTCGTCAAATGATATGTTGACAGCACGAGTCCCGTCAAAACACAAATACAAAGTTTTGTGATGGACTTATAAAATAATTAATAGTCGCCGGGACTGTACGTTATACGGGACTACGTAGGCCACTACCAGCTACTACCAGCTACTACCAGCTACATGCCTGCTACTACCAGCTATTATACGGCGGGAACTCAATGTAGAACAAGCAAACATTGCGTACTTTGCGAACATACGAAACAAAAACCTTGCTTGACCATTAATGTACACATAGATTAATTAGGTAATGTTTTTTGTATTATGTGTACCGGAAAATCAATGTTCTGGAACTAGTACATAAGATAGTAGACAGCACTAATACTTGGACGACACACAAGTGCCTAAAAACCATAAAATCCGCTAAGGAATGTATTTGAAAGACATTGATCTTATTTTAATTCGTATGGTGTAATTAGTTAAAACTGTTGTCCTTGTTAGTACAGAAGGTGCAAATGTTGATTACAATACTTTATATTTACTTCTTCACAACAAATGAGGGATAAATTAATAGCAAACTTCATTGTAGTCTATGTATTCGCGCATCTCTCAACTATTGCATTGTACGGAAATACTCTTGAGGGTTGTAGTTAATTGTAGTTGTAGTTAGTATTGTAGTTGCTTGTGCATTTATGCAGAGTGAACAAAACTCACGTCGTCGCTTCCTCGTTTTCACGCGAAGCTCGTCATGGTGTAAAGAGCAACAAAAAGACCCAAATCCAATTGGACGTTAGTGCTCCGAGTCGGTTGTAGGTCACTCGAATTTGGGAGGAGGTGGGGAAACACATCATGAATACCTTATTGTATATTCACCCCCTTCCAAGCATGTCTAAGGAATTCCAATTCATCATACCAGAGCTTGTGCAAACATAAAACAAGTAGTACGGCAACATTGTGTGGGTATAATTTTGTGATGGTTTGACATACATTGTGCCTAGTCGTAGTCGTAGTGATAGACGAAGGCACAGCTTGAAGGCAACATTATTTGCGCTTGCTTGACTCTGAGACAATACGGGAAAATTAAAATTAAAATAAAATCGGTATATTATTATTATTATTGTTATTATTGTCGTAACCATCGCCGATAAAGTTGAATATTTATTTGTAGGAAATGGATTCTTCAGGTTAATAACTTGGAAGTCAATACGCAGTTTTTAAGTATAAGTAAGCATAGTATATTATTCATTCGAAACACAAATACAATAAGTGTAAGAATAATACTGGGGGACAGACAGAACGAAATTGTACCAGAGGTAACCTCTCTCTGAGAAGGGATCCCTCCAGTAAGAGCCTCGCACCTACCTTGCAGGGCCCTTTTGGTAAGATGGACTTACGCCCCAAGTGCACTGTGACCTCCAATGCTAGACTCTCATTGGTCAAGTTATACTCTCAGTACAGCGCTCTCATTGCCTGCTTTATTTTAAGATTCCAAACAATCCCTAGTTTTAATACACTAATTGAAAAAACAAACACGTACATGTGACCATGTTAGCTAGACAATGGAAAAATCAGAGGATACATATAAAGTGTTTTAACTTGGACATTCTAAATTGCACAAAAAAGAAAAGGTACACATGTTCGCCTGCTATCTAAGGTTGTGACATCCCATTGGTCACCTTACCTTACAGCGGTGCCGCTAGAGAGCGGAGAAGACACCGTCGGTGCCGATGGGTAGAACTCAGTTGGGCACTGGTGCGTTTATTGTATTGTTGTGTATTGTTGATTGAATTGTTAAGAACGCTCTCAGTGTGCGTTCCAGTGCAGCCATTAGAAAAAGACGCCATCAGATAAATTGTGGTGTTGTAACCGCCCACTGTTGTCAGTTGTACGTTGAAAAAAAAAAGAAAACGTTGACAGCTTCTTGGTTTGTTGGCAGTTTCTGCAACACGACATTATAAACACTGCATTAACTATTTGGCGCACTATTAATAAAATGGTTTATAGTTATAGTTTAATAGGACAATAATGTATGTTGTACTCGGGAGACTATGTCACGCATTCATGTTTCCCTCTTGTATCTTTCATCGCTGTGATGAAATCTTGTTTCTCGCTTTGAACACCGTTAAATTCAGCGTTTACGAATAAACATAAGATCATAAAATTGTTGTCTGAAGCACTGTTGGGAACAACATTTTTATGTCAAATCGTAAATAATATTTATAATCTAATAATGATGTGTAGGAAATACTACGTGTTCTGTTTTTGACATCATTATTTCATCTACTTGTGAGCTGGAAGCTTAAACGATTGAAATGGAATGATTGGTCTTTTGATGCAATTCATCATATTATGTAGAGTTATGAAATCAACTTCATTAATCGTTAAGACTGAAGAAGGTACTTTTCGTCTCGCTATTTTTAAAGTAAGAAAGAAGTGGTTCCACAATAACCTTGCGAATGCTGACGTCATATGCGAGTGAGTCAGTCAGCCAATCAGTGGGCGGCTCTTGCAAGTACGGACATTTGGTTGGTAAATGTCTCACTCATCTATGACATCAGCATCCACAAGGTTAGTGTGGGACAACCAAAATCTTTTTAAAAATCTATTCAAAGTCGACAAATCAACCTATAATTTATAAATGATGTTTCCTACAACCTTCTGTGATTTATATATTCATGTTTGTAGCTTGAATGTTACACTCTCAATTTGATATTTTTTTGTTTGTTTTATACTTGGCAAGGATCTGAGGATCGAAATAGTGAAAGGTAACCGACGTATAAAACGTATGTTGTGACGTCACAGTCCCACCAGATCGCTGGTGAGTCACTGGTGACGTGGCCAATGCTGGTATATACAGAACGATGCGTTCTCGTGTCTGCCGGCCAACAAATACACTCACGTGATATTTAGATAATTAAGAACGAAAGTTCATTTATGACTGTGATGACTAACTTAGTTTAGTGTAGATCATTTATCATTTAGTGTAGATTTAGTGTAGGTCTAGTCTTAGATCGTAAATACGGACACTGACCACATAAGGTACATTTCTTACCCTTACACATGTGAACTTACATTTATTTAGACCTACTCCACTCCCGAAACAACTTTACCAATGCATTCGTATGGATGACTGATTTGTGACCAATCAGCGATCGGTATATGTAATCTCGCTGGTTGGTCACGAATCATTCGTCCATGACGAGGGCATCTGTAAGGTTGTTTGAGGACAAGTATAACTTGACTGCAAGTTTCCCACGAATAACGTAGCAATATTGGATTTTGAACGTGTATTTATTTTTGCTCTTGGAAACGGGTTTGTTATGATTTCACTATTAAAACACGGAGGAGTGAATAGTTGCAAAGTTGAGTAAGCTTTAAAGATTGGCAATCGTAAATATAAACTTTTTTTTTTAACTATTGGGAAAATATTATAAAGCGAGGTAAGGAGAGAATAGCTGAGCAGTTTCTAATCTTTCTTATATCAAAAGGGCATAACAACTAAAAGTATGTTTAGGTTGAAATCGTGTAGAAATGTTCAAGTTTTCATGAACAAGTGTAAACTGTATTTATTCTTGTTCTATTGTATTGCCATTGTGGTACTTTGTACTGTTGCATATAAAGACAACAAACAAAAACAAACGATAGTTTAGGGAATTAGTTCCGTAGACGACACATCTGCTTTTATGTGTATCGATCCCTAACTGAATCCAAGCAGTAAAATGTTTTGTTGGAAGCTAATGCGACGCAATTAGCTGCAGTATTCCTGAACGGTCCCCACACACTACCTTAACTGTGAAATAAGACAAAAACACAACTTGATGTTAGCGCAGAGTTTTTTTTGTTGTTAGTAATTTTAATGTTGAGTGGGGTATAACTAAAAGTGCTGAACGTATTATGTTGCTTTTTATATTGTGTTCTTTTAAGTGGACATCATTTTCCACACAATACACTTGGAAATTAATTGTTGTGCTCGAGAATATTTAGGGCCGGTATTATAACGCCTGGCTAAACGTTTAGCACTGGGCTAACTTGTTTTTTTCCTTGAAACCACGCTTACGATTGGTGGTTGCCATGGAGAAAACAAGTTAGCGGTGGGCTAAATATTTAGCCGGGCGTTATAATACCGGGCCTAAGCCTACTAAAAAAAAGAAATTGTATTTCAACACTTTAAAGTTCTTTACACGATTTTATTTATTTATCAAAAAACTTGAAAATATGGAGATAAAGGCATTTGCGATCTCTCCGGTCACAATTACATTCCAGGTTTCAGTTTGTTATTTAGTTTCGTGTTAATGTCGAGAGACAAAGATAACAGCTGTCCCATTCTAGCAGGGTGAAACCCAGCTTACACAAAGCTTACGAAAATCAGATAGCATGCATTATTATATGTCAAAGCACTTGGACGAAATGTTCTCTGACATACAAAGAAACTCCAACTGAATCACAAACGTCTTCTGGTCTTGGAGAGTTGCCAGACTGGAACGAATAACATGAGCAATCATTAGTTTTATGTTTCTATGACTGGCTCTACATATTGGTTAAATGTATAACAGTACGTTTTATTTGTCTAATCTTAGTTTATACAATGTGCTTCCATTGCTGAAGTCGAAGTGTACAATAAAAACAGCTTCTGCCACAGACTTCGCTTTAAGCGCTGCCGCAAGTCTAAATTATATGGATCGATATAAAATGTTCGTCCGACACAAGAACCATTACATTCTGGCAATTTCAAACTAATCGGTTTAGCTAAAAGCTAAGACAGACAAATAGATAGTTTACATAATGGCCCCACCCCCTTTCCAGTTCAGTATCTTACCCAAGTTTTTCAATTATTTTAAACTAAGAGCCTAACTTTATAGATTTGTTATCTTATTCAGTAAATAAGATTGATGGTGTAAACTGTAAATGTGAGAATATTCCTTAAAAAGTAGAGCAGGATTTTTATTTTATACTACAGGCAAAGATTGTAAAGAGCTGTTGCTGGAAGGTAGCAGTTTTCCTTTTGAAAAGTGTATACATATCTTATCACAATGTGTACATTTAAATAATATTTGGATATCAAATGCAAAACAGTCATACCAAATATGTTATCCACGTTCGTATTAACCGTTATTATTTCGTTCGTTCGTTCAGCCAAGTTTCATTAATTTTGTAAGAAATCAAACCTGGGTCCATACATGAACCTTAAGTGCTTGTTCTAACCAATCACCTGTAGAACTATTTCTGAATGTTCTATTGCTTGAAACTGAGTGACAACCCAAAGCAAGAATCTCAAGATGCCGTCTAACGCGTTGCCTCCCTTGAAATAGATAAGTGCGCAGTGTCAGTCTAGCTGTCACTTTCAGTTCTGGCACTTATTTGCGTTTCTAAAACGTATTTCTTATACGCGACCTTATTTCTGTACTGTTACCCAACTATTTACTAGGAAGCAGCTAGAAACCATAACACGTCTGAGTTCTGACTGGAGATACGTTTTTATTCTGAGCATTTTTGGTTTTAGATGCTAAATTTGGTGAACATGCAGTTTTGAAAACGCTGTAAAATGCTAAATTTTACCAAAAATAAGGTATTCTCACTCTTATTTTCTAATCCTCTTAGTTACAATTGAATTTATTTTAAAAAGTTTCACATAATTGTCCATTATAAGTGTTAAAAAAACATCTTATTTTCAAGGTGTTGATGAAAAGAAAAAATAGATGCTAAATATACAAAATTATGGCTAGTGTAGAGAGAAGTAATGCTAAAAAGACGTATCTCTAGCTATGACACATTTATCTCGGTAAAACTTTCGGATTCATACTGAAGTTAAGAGTTCTTAGCCTGGGACAAGTTGGTTGGGTGACCGTAAACAATATCCAATTTAAATCTGAGGGTTTGTAGATTAACTGAGTAATACATTCGGTTCGGCCTCCTTATTTTAAACTGATCTCGTTCTTAATTTTAACCCTACTGGTTATTACTCATAGCTATATACGAATACAGAGAGTTTTAATTGTGCCCACATTGTCCATTGAACGAGTATATTATCAAACATCATCAAGAATATTCACACAGATTTTTGCATTATTCATAATTGTTCGTAGCAATACCTGTTAAAAGGTGCACACCACCTTTTACCATGATGCATCCATGACTAACTAGGTATAGCCTTTAAGGGCGTTTGGATAGTTGGGAAGGAATGTCCAAGTGCTGTTAGTATGATTCAACCCCAGCATTCGCCTTTACGACTGAGGAAACCTCTGGAAAACCTTCAGTCAGGACTACCGGTGGCCGGAATCAAACCGGCGACCACCCGAATTCGAGTCTCTCCTTACCGCTGCTCCACCTCTGTCGGTGATTTTACATAATAAAGATATACTTCTGCTAGGAGGAGTGTGAATAAAGATAGTTTTAGTAAGTGGGCTTTCGCGACCGAAGTCTTCAATAAAACTTGTCTGTCGGGTTTCGCCGACAAAATGTTGACGTTTCGGGTCGTTTGGAAAACTCTGAAGATAGACGTTGCAACTGATCAATTTTATAACCTACGTATCTAACGAATATACGTGCTAGGAATATGTGACCGTGCTTGGCTTCAATATTCATGTCGTTGTTCGCACACTGTATCACTTTATGAATGCGGTAAAACACTTGTTATTGAAAAGTGTGCGTATTATAGCTGCCGAGGACGTGCTTTGTAATCTCACAATACGGATCAATGCAACTGGCAGAGAGCCAAGTCTCAGCGATACATCCGGCAGCATCGCTTAGTTTCGTTCGACTCACCAACCCCTCTGAGTCACTTTATCATCTAAATGGAACACAATCAGCAGAAGAATTTGTTCATGAGATTATGGTTTATATTGAATAAGTAAAGCAGAACGAATTCAATTAAGTTGGCGGAATGTACGAAGCACGATCACATTTAAAGCTTTCCCAGTCATGAAGAACTTTCATCATAAGATAACTGTGATAGACTTTTAAAATTTCTTGTTCCAACTCAGTTGTTCAACCAACTTTCAAAAACAATAAAACCGTTTTAAATAGGATATATTTTTTCAATTTCAGTTGAAATGCACCGCGTGTTGCGACCGTATCTTCTGAGAATACACAGCTATGACAAGAGCGCATTGCTTGATATGTCGAGCCGAGTATTTGTATGGTCACTAAGCGTAGTGCAGGATAATCGAAACCCGCAGGGTGCAACACTGTGCAAAGCAAACAAACACTTCCTGTGATGTACGGATGCGAGTATCCATGCACGATTCCGGGAAATGAAGAGATATAAAGCTGAGTTTAATCATTCATGAATCAATCAGGGTGTCTGGTAACATTGATGAGATCGCTAGCCCGTAAAGTGCGCGCTTTACGACATGTTTTACGGTGCACACGGTATTGTTATGATGCATTTTTCATGAACACAGAATGTAATTTAGTTGTTTTGTTTAAATGTTGAATATAGACAGGGAAATAATGCAGATTTGAGCTATGATTTGTTTGCAATACCAAATTACCCAAGGTAATTTTACGTTACCAGCTATGGCTAATCGCAAGATCAAACCATGCAGGCAGGGTAAATGTTATTTTATTAGTATCTTGCGAACGCTTCAAGATAATGAAAAAGTGATTAATACCTGGAAGTGAAATTTGGTTTTGCATCAGCTATAAACAGTGATTTTAAAAACTTTTAAATACTGTTATCGTTGCGATTGTTATTTTGGTTATTAATTCAATAATTTTAAATCGATTATTAAAAACAACAATTGTATCGAAACCAAATATTTTGAACTTTTAAATTCCTTGTTTAATGACAATAATATATAACTAAATCCTGGTATGAATTAATTTTTAATATGTTGGCGCGTTCTTAAGATATCAATCGAAACACGTTATTTGTATTCTCCCAACAATCAACTATGAAGAAGAAGTGCTGGAGTTGTTAATTGAATTCTGTACTATTTACAACAAAGTGGAAGCTAGTGAGTTTAATTCAAAGTAATCATTAATAAATAAGTTTCCTTAAAACCGTAAGTTACGTATTCGTTCAACAAAACTGAAAATGTTCGTCATGGAGGGTGAATACAATTACAACCAAGGGTATTCTAACGGTGTGTGTATGAAACTGCATGACGGATGACCCAAGTACAACTTCACAGTCCAACTACATTTATTTTTAGTGGTCGTTATAAGTATGACGAATATGATAACAAAGAAGTTTAGCGGCGATATATAATATTTACCCTCAGACAGATGTAAATGTATGAAATGGGTGCAGAATATTTGTTCACATAATCCACCTAACCCAACTAAACCGGCATGTTGTAATTCATATGATAAATTATGAACTACGACAGCGGTATCTAGAAGCCTGTTTGCTTTGTACGGGTTCGAGTTATAAGTTATGTGTTGGCTAATGATTTTCAACATCCATAGTAGGCTAGATCGCCAGTCCCCCAACCTTCCACTCAGTAGCAAGCGTAGCGATTTGAAGCCATCTTGAAATTGGCAATTTACATGCTAATTTGGACCTTTTAGTACTGCTAGCGCTGCCAATGGCAGAAAGTCACATTAGAAACTCCTATATCCCCGCCTGTGTTATTTGCCCATTTCAAGATGGCATCAAAGTGCTACGCCTGCCAGCTGCTAGCCTGGCGATCTAGCCTACAATAGATGTTGTAAATCATTGGTGTCCGTGTAGGCCTATGGTATTAAATACAAAATTATTTTTGGCCAATCCACGTGTCTTATCATTACTTATTTCGAAAAACAACGTTTCGGCCAGATCTGAAAACAAAATATATAAAACAAAATCTGCAAAGTAAAAAAAATATAAAAACTAAGGCACGCTGCAACAAGACACAAATACTTAAAATTAATCAGGGCTTTTCGAAGGTTTCATCTGGCGGACAACGTTAAATAAATAAACGGCAAAACACGTGGATTTGACTGAAAGAATTATGAATACCCGTGAATTACATTCAAGAAAACATATACCACAACATATATATGTATAAATATTTATACAAGATACATAAATACATACATATATTGTGTCAAACGCAGAAACTTATTGACCTGGAATAAAAGTTAAAATACACACAAACATAAATCTGTACCAAGGTTCCTTTAAACGGTGAATTTTCGAAGTACCCTTTCTATTTCTTTCTGCAGACCAAGGACAGCTCAGAGGAGGAGCTGTCCTCGGTCTGCGGAAGGAGTAGGAAGGGTACTCCGAAAAGTCACTAGTTTTTTAAAGTAAGTCACCTTGGTACAGTTTTATATTTGTGTGTGTATAATATTATATATGATTCTTACAGGTTTTAGCCTTAATCCAGCTTTATGGATAATGTATTAAGATAAAGCTATAATATATTTAAAAAAATAAAAGGTCCGCGCGGGCAATTGCAATATCTTCTCATATATATATAAATTTTAAAAAATATATACAAATAAAAAACCTATCACATTTGTGATCTTAAATATATCCATATTATTATTTTTGTTGCAATAATAACTTCTTTCAAAAATACTTTCTTCTTCTTACAATGACTAACGCGAAACACCTGCTTGTTGTCCTCTACCTCTCACAAAGTAAAGCACCACTGCGCGCTGTTGCATGTTGCATGTTGCATGTTGCATGTTGCATGTTGCATGTTGCATGTTGCATGTCACAATGCTCATGCTTTGCAACGGCCACGTTTCACTGCAGACTTCAGTGTACTAGCCAGTAGCCACCTAAATAAATGCTTTGATTGTATATTAAAAACAACCTGCAGGGTTATAATAATTTATCAGATAATTTATAACTCGTCTTAAACGTGTCTAAAAATAAAATTATAAGCTCATATATAATTTTTGAACGATACTCAGTAACGACGAAAAATTAAAACGTTTTGCTAATGATGATTTATTCTTTTAGTGAATTTGATAGAACTTGTATTACTGTAAATTATTCAGTTACAGAAGAGACTAGACTTTGATCTAGAAACGTTTGAGCGGAAATAAAAAGAAACCATAATTTACACTGCATGATTTATTTATGGTTATTAATTTATCGTTTCCAAATAACTATGAACGTACAAGTAATACTTCCTTTTAATAAGAATAGTATTAATGTGATGGAAATAAAAATAAAATTACGTCGATTCAAACTAATGATTTTACTAAAAAGACTAAATTTAATAACAAAATAATTACCGTACGAGTTATATCCAAAAACTTAGTTGATCTTGAAACTTTGTTTATTATTTATTTGCGTACTTTAAATATAATGTTTTTTTCACAACCAACAAACAACAAATTGTTCACAAACAACAAATTTCCCACAATACACGTAAACAGTTTAAAACTTTCCAAGAAACGTGGTTAAACTTAAATACTAAAATCATAAGACAGAAGCATTTTGAAAACTATAGGCCTAAGTAACATTATATTATTTCCAGAATTAAATACAAAACATAATTAGTTATCTAAGAACATTATAACCTCCACCTTCATTTCAGTTTCACAGTCTTAAAGCTCAATACTTGAAGTACTCCGGTTACTCTTGGGGGGTTACAAATACGATATTTATTATGTTATGTATGAGTTTGGAGAAATAATCTAAACTGAAACTGAAAGTTTATATTATTATAAAAAAATGGGTAATCCGCAATCAACTTAATTTCATTGATATAATAACCAGTTCATTTCATTACCTTCAACATAAATACCAATTGTATTTGAAACGTATATAGAACGTATTGTAATTCATTGCCTGTTTCGACTGGCAGAGAGGGACCTGAACATGGACTTTTATTCCCCGTGACATATTTGATAATGATGAAAACCGTTGGTTGCAACTTTTAAGTTGTTTGTCTATTTAAACTTTTGACTTTGTAGGCCAATATTTATGGTATTGCAGTATCAACAGACGGAGTCGACCCTTGTGGAAAGAAAATAAACTGCTTTTGAATGGTGAATATTCACAATTTACATAGTCGTAGTCTGGAATACGCGCAAAGAAGGGAAGTATTACCTATAAACAGAACTGTTCAGTAGCTTTAGCATGCACGATCGATAATATATGCAAGGTATAGGGGCATGTTACTCCCTACTGTGCATATCCCCGCGTCTTTGGGTTTACAACGAACATGATAGAATGCCAATCGAAAGTTTGATAGTGATTTTGTCCATTAAAATCTCGAATATTTTTATCCATATACTTCGATAGACTATATATCGCAAAAAATACAACAATTATTCAGTTGAAATAGTATTTTTCCCCCACTGTATCTTGATCAGCTCAAATTTTAATAGAATATTCATAAGCTGGCCTAACTACACGCTTAGATGTACTGAAAACAAAAAACAAACAATGTGAATGGAACCAAATTACTAAATATATAGGGTCGATGTGGGTGGATTCTATTCTACTAAATACCAAGTGTTCTTTATAGTGATGCTGTGTAGGGTGGTTCTGTTTCAGAAGCGATTTCCCTCAGCGATAGTCAATGCTAATGTTCATGTATCTTCGGCATTGATAAATAAATCTATTACTAAGAACAACTTACTAACCACTAAAAGTAAATATAACTTGTGAGTTGGTTCCTTGCTGTTTCGTTCAAGTGTCGTCTCGTCGCGCTCAGAGCGTCACGTAGAATATTAACCACGTGATCCGTCAGAGAACGGAACAAGACTCACGCGCGCATAGGCTTACTTTAGACTCGCACCATCTCTCACGAGCGGTCGTCAAGTACATAACTTAGTTACTACAACCACGGAGGCGGGTGAAATCGAGGATGACTGTAATACCGTATCGAACTGAGATGACAAGTTTAGGAGTAAAGCATAAGTTACGACGTGGAAGTTGACATGGTATTTTGAAAAGCATCTATTTTGGCTTTTAATCAAAACCTTGAATATGAGATCGAGAAGGTTACTTGACTTCTAATTGACAATATTACGCGCAGATATTTGAATCAATTCATTTGGAACTTAATGAGTTAGAATGCAATCTTGACTAAACATCAATAGAAATGGAAACAAATATTTAAAATTAAAAAATAGCGTTTTCAGTGTTCACCGATTTAGAAGCTAAAACCTAAAAATGCTGAAAACGAAGTTTAGGAGCAGGAATGAGATTTTGATCAACTTGCATTTACATTTGATAGGATTAAATACTTTTTTACTTCCACACTTTAGTAATGTCTTTAGTACTTAATTTTAGTATTAAAACTTAAAAGTATGTCCAACCTTACCATTCCCACTTCTTCGTAAACTTTTTTTTTGATTTGCTCTTTCACGTGTTTCCTCATTGATCACTCTATCGATCCAAGAGATCCATGATTCTCCGGTAACACCACATTTAATGCTACTTACTTGTTCTCTTCCATCTTTGACATAGTCTATGTTCTGCATCCGTAGCCTACATTGCAGCACTCCATACGCAGCAGCTGTCATACACTTCTTATTGTTCACATTTATTTACAACACAGTTGCTTCTTATGGCAAAAATTCCTCTTAGCATGCGCTCAAAGAGATGATTTTATCAATAATAAATGCACAAAAGTTCAACATTGTTTGCTGGGATAAAAGCATTGAGAGTCAAAGATATGTGACTTGAATAGACATTTCTTCAATTTTCAATTTGTATCCAACATATTATAGTTTTTTTAAATTCGACATATCTTTAGGTGTTCAACGACGTACTCGACGTCCAGGTCGTATGAAGTCGGGGGAGATTGGAGAAAAAGAATAAGTACAAGGTACGAAATACTTGGGTTTAAAGGTGAAAATAGGAAGTGGGAGGACCTCATTACGTCGCCTCTTACGACTAGCATAGTCATCCTGGGCCCAGACGAGAGTATATCTATATAAATCTGAAATTATGAATCCACCCCGCTGGCTATAGACCTATTCTATTCCAACCGTTCTGAACATGAGGTATACGAAGATAGAAATGGCGAGGTCGATAGTATAGACCTATGTTTGAGCACGTGGTTGCGCTCGACGCCATGTTGTTATACTCGCACGCACTCCGCCATCTGTTTACATAATTTAACAACAAAGATATGAATAATTTTGATTAAGTGGAAATGTATACAAATAAATGGTAAACAAAATAATATGATCATGTTTTCAAAACTGATGTATAATATTATAGAACCGTTGACGAAGAAATTAGAATGAAACTGCTTTTAGTTATTCATAGCCACTGCCAGAGCCCTTGAGTTGGAAACTTTTAAAAGATCAAAGGATTGTTATGAGTGTGGCGAGCGTTGAGGTTTGCAAAGTACTGGTCGATACATGTATGTTGTACATGTGTGTATATGTCTCATCAAAAGGTCACTAGAACGTGTTCGCTCACGCAATGCCTGTAGTTGTTTACGTATTTGCTCGAAAGTTTGGCAAACATCGCGTCATGTTTGAAATAAGTTTTTAAGTAAATAAATATTTCTTTCGATGATTTTGGTGAGTAAAAAGTTTACACTTAAAAAGTTTGTACTTGTTCTGGGATTTCTATAAGTTGTGAAACTTTGTAAAACACTTTGTAGAACAAGTAGGGCACCAGGTATAGGAAGTACGTACACCCAGTAAATATATTGATTATATTGAGTGCATTTCACGGTTTTTATAAATTGAGAAAAAATGCTACTCACGTGTTTATTAATGTTGGGATCTAATATTACTTATACTAGAACCAAATCATATTTTTAATGTGCTCATGTTAAACGAGAATAGTTGGAATCATAAATAGATATTTTTATAATCATTTTTGTGTATAGGCTGATTGATGGCACTCAGTTCTAGCGCCATGGCATGTTTTCGCGCTATACACATTTCTTGAATATTTAGCTTACCTATATAACTAAAAATGTTTACAGAGATATTAAAATAATATGTGAATCTTCATAACATGCATGGTCACTTATTTCATAGCCTAGAAAACCAAATCAGAAATATTTTCTATTAGTAATGAATAGGTATACAATGCATGCATATACTCATTATTAATTCATTTACAAATGTATGTAACGCGTCACTGCCGTTCCACGATACCGTTTATATTTATGTAAACAACTTTTCTTTTTTAATTTAATAAAAATAATAAAACTACGAATGAGGAGAGTGATTGGACGATTCAGCCAATAACAACTCATATCGCAACTTTATAGTGTTGAGCGTGCACTGCAATTATTGCTGAAAACATTATAAATATTTAGTTGTTTTGCCGCACAGTAGGCGTGATAATATGTCATTGCTGCAGAATGGACGACTTTGCCATGAAATTGGCATAACATAAAAAGTAACAGCAACCATAATTGATGTTGTCTGATTGTGCAATTTATGCACATGTCACTTTGTATGAATGTTCTGAAGCTCTCATTGCACGCACATCAATAGGTGATAAAGTCGTTCCACAGCAACCTTGTGGATGTTGACGTCATAGCAGGTGAGTCACTGGCCAGCCAAACGTCAGTAATTGAAAAAGCCACCAATGACGTCAGCATTCAAAAGGTTGCTGTGGAACCACTTTTCAAGTAAATCATAAGTTGACCGATACCTTCTTTACTCTAACAATTATTCTGCAAATTATATTGTTGTCCAACATGGCGGATCATTGTTGTATCTCATCTAGGAATGTACAATGATTCATAGATTGGATTGGGAATAACACTAATAACTTTTCGTAGGAATACCTGTTAGGGTCCACAGCACATCAGCTTTACCGGTGTGCACCTCTTCAGTGTTTAACTAGGTATTTTTTTAGATTTTCAAATGTTCTTATTTAATGGTGATAAGGGTAGGCCTACTCATTACAAAAGTTAAAGAAGATGTTTGGATAGTTGGGAAGGAATGTTCGAGGGCTGTTAGTAGAACTTAATCGCAGCATTCGCCTTTACGACTGAGGAGTATGGCTTGATGAGCTGGGCTTGAATGAGAAGAACGTGATAGAGACTCGTGATCATGCCAGATGCAATTCTGGCGAAACGTCGAGCAATGGGTGACATACTTCGGTCTGCACCAGTATACTCACACAAGCGACGGAATATCCCGGGAGACAACAAATAAATCTATATATTATATACATAGTACTTCGTTTTCGAGTTTTTGTACGCGTTTCTGGGCCAGCAGCCAGTCGCTAAAAAGCACGTCACGCGGACAAAAACTCGAAAACCAAGTACTACATTAACTTCAGGTCGCGAAAACCTACAGAATAACATATATCTAATACATGTTAGTTCTCATATTCTCGCGGATATATGTTAATTGTTTGTTTTGTTTTTTTACACGAGTAAACAGTAGTGTTCAACTCACCCAACACTGCCCGACGTTTCGGAGACGTATCGTTCTCCATCCTCAGAAGCCTCCCCGACCATACATATATATATATATGTATTCTTTTTCGAGAGTTTCTCGACTGGCTTGCTTGAAACTATATCGGTCACATCTCACATGTATTCATATTGTTTGCTAAGTATAATGCTAGATCTCAGAAATCTCTCTGTTGTGTTTTGGGAATGCATGACATGTCAGAGCGATCACTAACGAGTTTTATTTTTATTCCCGACGCCGCAAGAAAGAACGATCACTCACGCCCGCAGTGACACCTTGTGGCTGTCAGAGATACTTGTGTCACTGCGCTCTACGGTGGTGGCACTGATGTGTTATCTTCATCTTATCACACTCAGTCTGACCAGCGGTGAAGAATTCGTGGCTTGTCTGTTTGTCGTCATCTTGCTTAGGTCACATTGCTAACATACCAGATATGTTTTACTTTTGTTTTGTTATTTGTTGTTTACATCGATATAAATAGCAGTGGCTCTTTTAGTCACCGCCCACGACAGGCAGAGCTATCCTCGACTTACTCTTCTAATTGGAACTATAACCGAACTTTGACAGGAGTAGGCTACGTACCGGTATCAGGTTTCCTCTCCTTCCTTCATCATCGTCATCATTCGTCATCAATCCTTATATAACCTTGAGCTAGTGGACCTCTGTCCTGTCGCAAATATAGAATAGAATAGAATAGAACAGAATAGAATAGAATAGAATAGAATAGAATAGAATAGAATAGAATAGAATAGAATAGAATAGAATAGAATAGAATAGAATAGAATAGAATAGAATAGAATAGAATAGAATAGAATAGAATAGAATAGAATAGAATAGAATAGAATAGAATAGAATAGAATAGAATAGAATAGAATAGAATAGAATAGAATAGAATAGAATAGAATAGAATAGAATAGAATAGAATAGAATAGAATAGAATAGAATAGAATAGAATAGAATAGAATAGAATAGAATAGAATAGAATATAACTAGTATACAAGAGGTGTGGATTGCTTATTTTGCAATCCACATTGAATACCAGTTGAGAGGAAGACCATTCACGTGTCTAAAATGTGGAGGATTCAATCTCTTTTATGATATTTGTATTCTATATCTGCCACAAAACCAAGGTTCCATTAGTGCAGATTTAATTTATTTATGGTGATTGACTCGGTGATTAATTGATGAATGGAGGAGGAAGGGAGGGAACCTCAAATCCGTTGTTTACAAGCAAAGTGTGGGAAAAGGCATAGGACTAGCTATATAGATGATAATAAATTGTTAATAAATTGTACACAATATGTTATAAATATTTCAGTTTTATGTCAGCCGGAGGTTTAAGGCTCGATTCCCATTCAGGATATATTTTTACGACAACTGCTATCAAGCAAATGTATTACAAATGTATCAATATATACTAGTGTTGTAAATATTAGACAATATTGAAATATAACTCTTTGAAAAGTGTAGAAATTGAAAAAGCATTTATACCTCTAACAATCTAGAATCATTCTTGCTAACTAACAAAATCGCTATTTTTGTAAATAAATATTCAAGGGTCTTGTTATACCCACGCTGATAGTCAGTAAATATATCTCAATGCCGTTAAATGTGTCCATACTTGCAACTCAATTTCATTATTAAAAAACAGACTGTCGTACCTAGTAATTAACTTATGTTATGATTTGACCAGAAACTGTAGCAATTCATCAGGTTTACAATCGTGTGGGGGGAACTTATATTTTAGATGACAATATTACTGTTTTAAAAAGTATAGTCTTCATAAAACGTATAGAATACCGGGAGTGGAGGTTTTAGGTCGAAGCTCAAGAAGTTTTTAATTAAACTTCCTTGTACTTATCGAAAAAGCAGTAGCATTGTCCCGTTTATCTAAATCCTACATGATTCAACTTTATTTTATTTAAATTCCTTGTGAACGTGTGAGTATAGTTTCAATCGTGAATATGCTTCTAGAGTCATACAGCTTAAAATATCTCGTCGAATAAACTTTCTGCAAACGACACCAAGATTTGATTTGGCAACGCTGTAATAATGTTAGTTGTCGTAATCGAGCGTCAAATAACGTCTGTACCGGTGCCAACGCAGTTTGTACGTCGTGTGGGACACAATGATGCACTGTTTAGTTTACGGTAATCGAACAATTCGTTCGACTGCTAAACACTGGCTCCTTATTGGTTCAACAAAAAGTAAGCTTGTAATTCGGGTCGTAATTTTAAGTTGCGGTAATTAATTGTGTTTGTGCAATCGCCATTAAGCGATGTAGTATGCAAGCTCAGAGGAACCCAAGCACCATGGTACGTGGGAAGTAGCTATTCAAGTAACCAACATAATTGTGGACAAGCGGAGATTTTAATCCAACTAATAATGAAACATTAAAATCATATTTATGTCTAAAAATAAACACAACCCTTGATATTGAAGTAAATAATCTTTCAGTTTTGAAATGCATCTTGCAGTCGAAGTCTTTTAGATGCATGCATGTTCTATTTTACATTTTTGTACCTTAATGTTAAGTTTGTGTTTTTGTATAGTTATTCTACAATCCTGTATATGTTACTTTCGTATGATCATTTTGTGCTAGTGGAGAGGAATTATTTATTTTGCAAATAAAGACGATATAAACTTGTAACCTTTCTCGACTCGAGTATTGAATAAAACAATTAGTTGCCGTGTCTACTGAATTTAAAATTAAATATTTAGCTGTGGAATAAATTGATATCCAAGCTATGAGTGGTGGGTGGTAGCTATGGTAAACGCAAGTTAACAAACACATATTTACTGGAAGACATAAAAATTATGAGGCCAGGTTTTATCAGAAATTATTAATGAACTAGATGAATCAACTGGAAATGTTACATTGTCTGTGTTTATTTTACTGTGCGATAACTACTGTACGGTAGGCAACTCGAGCTATAGATTCAAGTTTATGCTTTATATCAGAGAATGTGCATAGATTGTAATATAATCCTAGAATGCATATGACTCGCTTCTAACATTCACTTTTATGATTTCGAAAAAATGTTTGTGTTTGAGACAACCAAATAAGTTTTGCTTATTTCCTCTAAAATAGCATTATTCTAACAAATTAAAGTTTGTATACATTTGATACAAGTTGGTGAGTAATTTCCAATACCAAGCAAAACGTATAAAATATGTAAAATTGGCGTTTAATTGAGCATTTTTACTAATTGATTTATTAATGTAACTATATACTAAATTTTCAAAAAAAATTCTTAATTAATTAGCTTTTAATGCAAAATATTAAAAAGGCATATCTCCGAAACGATTCTTGGACTGGGAGATAACATAAATGTACTCTCTATGGTGTGTTCAGCTTTGACTAATAATCCACAACACTAGCGCCTTAAGTTAGTCCAGTGGTATTTCAATGAGCTACATACTAAACATAATTTACGATCTTGGGTTGTACACCTAGAATTCCTAACACAGCCTGCGCTACCGATGAAACTTGTGCACTCAACTAAGCGAGTGACAGTCTTTACGAATGTGTTAAATAACGTCAGGAATCTGTTGATATTCCTTGAAACAGAGTGCAGGTCAGTATAAGAGTAATTACATTGGGGCTAGAATATTCGTGTCCTATCATTTTCTTAGCGTTAATAATGCAAAAGTTCAGCCGCTTCCGACCAAGCTAACTGGGTTCGGCTGCCGATATCTAATCAGGAACGGTGAAGTTGTGGTTAGGGTTCAATTTCTTTGTCGTGAGAACGTAAGCAATAATTTGGTATCGGATGGGACGAACACGTTTAGTGGTTGACATCAATTATTTATTTAAGTGGAGCAAGGTCGAATGTCGCGACCTGGGATAAATAAATAATGCATCTGGTAGAGTGGCTACTGAAAGGTTGTAGTTACACCTCCGCTCATCGTCGTTTTATCAATTCTTCCATCCAAGTGAAGGGTTACAAATGTCTACTCAACTAAACATTATACTAGCCGGAACCTATAATAAGTCTTACACCGACATCAGATCCATATCTATAGCCCCTTTCATGCACACTGTTCCAACAAATATCAACTGATTCCTGGCGTTCTTTCTTTCACACATTCGAAAAGGAAGTCTTCCGCTAAGCAGAGTGCACAAGTCCCAGTCACGCCCGCAATATTAAGAATTTGCAAATATCCCACTAAGGTCGTAAATCCCTAATGGATCTGTTCCAAGTAAATGGTAGCAACTAGATATGTAACTATAGGCTATTTCGTTAGCATGAGTTTAGTTCCCGCGTAAGACAACTTTAATAGCTATGATACACCAGGATCTAGTAATGTCTTGAAGCTCAGCCAGGAAATCTTCACAATTCTTCTCTTGAGTTGATGCAGCGTTCAGTTGGTATTGCCCGTGGTGTTCTTGATAGTTGTGTCCCACACGACCGCCCAAGTCAAGGAAAACTATATATTATAGTTGACCCATCGAAAGTATCATCGTGATTCATGCTTACGACATAACCGAGTCCAATTGTACCAACCTAATTGTCTACTTCTCTAGTTCCTACCATCTAATTGAAACATGATCATTAGGGATAGTTTACGACCTTCGGTTGGCTCAACAGTAGGCGTGACCACGGAATGAGGCTTGAGGACTTTACCAGGGCTGTAAACTAGGCTGGAGCCTAGAGCGCCAACATTTAGGGGGTGGCAAAGCCCCCCCCCCCCCTTTCGGCGCCGAAATGCGCTGAGGCCGAGGCGTGTACTCCTAACTTTTCAACGGGCGAGACTGGGGCCGGTGAAATTATACAATTTGGTGAGTTGCAATGTATTAGTAGCAAACTTTTTTTCCTTAAAATGCATGCATATGTTTTTAAGCAAGTTGAATTTAGGGTGAAGGGGGGAGGGGGCGTATCTACGTTCTAGCCTATGGGTGTCAAAAGTCTTAATCCGGCCCTGGACTCTATAAAAGGAATAGCCAACGGTTTAGCCACGGTCGCTTAGCCGGTTCCCATACGAACACCGAAGTTAAGCAACCTCGGGCTAGGTCAGGAGGTGGATGGGTGACCACTCACCTCTGAAACACTAGTTACCGTTGGTTAGAGCAGATTGGAGGGTTCGAAAGCTTGTGTAACAGCTTCGTTCTTCTCGTCAACTGCTCGGCAGTCCAGGTTAGTGGAGAATCCTATATGACTGGTCAAAGTTACACCGTCCTTTCGGATGGGACGTAAAGCCGATGGTCCCCTTGATAATTTTCGACAGGAGTAGGCTACGTGCCGGTACCAGGCTTCCCCTCCTGCCTTTCTCATTATCATTAATCAATCATCACTCATCAGGCTAAAGAGGGCATTGTGCCCTACACTGACCTTAATTACAATAAAATAAATAAATAAAAATATAAGTGGAAGACTACATTTACGAATGTGTGAAATCACGTCAGGAATATGTTGATTTTCGTTGAATTAGCGTGCATTAAGATACGGATCTGAGGTCGCTATGCGACTAAGTTACGTTGGGGCTTGTATTGCTTGCGAAATGTGGATCGAGGTGCTTTTTATCATCCGTACGTATTGTATGGATCGATCTGAGATAAAACTTCTGTAACAGCTCCGTGCACGAGCTTGTGAACAATAGTACCTAACACACTTTTTAATTAACTTTTTAACAATTAACTTTATTAATTACATTAATGTTTCTTTATATATTCGCTGTTAAATAACTATTTTTAGTAGAAACATTTCGGATACCGACTTTAGACTTCTTTAGATATTCCGACGAAAAGAATTTCTGGAGCTGAATATTTTTTGTTCTTTCCAATTACTTTCTGAATTATTTTCGACAATATTTCAAAGAATAATCTGAAACTTATTTCTTTTACTTCTTCAGACGTTCTAATCAAAAGAATTTTTGTAAAAGAATATACTGACTATTCTTTGAAATATACTATTTAAAATAATCAATGGTAAATACATTCTGATGATAAATTAAGTGAAACTATACACTACGTTTAAAAAAGTTACATCCATCTTGTTGGATATAGTGTATGAAGTTAAAACAAAGTTTGCCACTACTGAAAATCGAACATAGATCTGCCGACTCTACGTACTGGTGTTCTTGCCGCAGTTTCGAGCTGGAGGATCTGGGTTCGATCGCTAGTTAGAGGGGACTTGTATTGCAATTGCTATCTTTTCATGTATTCAATTAAATGATTGATTTACTAGGATGTTTACTGTTGCTCATTCTTTGAGTGAGACAATGAGTGGATGATGTATTCGAATGCAGGTTAATAATTACAAAACTAATTTTATTGTGTGGCATGACAAGTTTCATGTATATATATTATTTATAAAACGAAGCTGACCAGCGGTGGCTCATGAGGTTGGGGCGTAAGTCCCAACGTGTACGGGGTATATTATTATAGGGACGTGGGTTTGAATGCCGCATAAGACATGGGGTCTCAAACATCTATCACCACCCCTCATAGTCTCGAATAGCATGATCGCAATACTACAGAAAAAAGCAACAAGAATCGTCATTATCATCATCGTCATTATAACCGTCGGCGTCGTCATCGTCATCGTCATCGTCATTTTAAAAAACGAAACAAAATCTTCAAGAAAAGACTGAAGACCCACTAACTAAAAGTTGTCAGGTTTTGGAGCGAACATAGTAATACAGCTCTGTCATATATGCCTAAAGTGTTTATGATCCGCTGCAACCACGCCCCTCACACTCACACCTTACAAGGGGTGCCCGTTGAGTGTTGACCACCCATATTATCTGAGACATCTGTGCATGGCCATCATCGATTTTATGTCATCCTGTGAGGAAGAATCTATCTCGCCATCAAGAATTGACATTTTGGAGACGGGCCATATTGTCTGACGTGACCTGTCATGCATAATGAACCGTAACCTATTTTGAATGTACTTGTCATTCTCTGCCAGTCTGTCCACATCTGGTTTCATGCGTTTTTAAGTGGAATAAATGTTTTATTTGATCGTTTCAGGAATTTATTATATTATTATTATAATAATAATTATTATTATTATTATTATTATTATTATTATTTTTATTATTATTATTATTATTATTATTATTATTATTATTATTATTATTATAATTATTATTATTATTATTATTATTATTATTATTATTATTATTATTATTATTATTATTATTATTATTATTATTATTATTATTGTTATTGTTATTATTATTATTATTATTATTATTATTATTATTATTATTATTATTATTATTATTATTATTATTATTTGTTGCCAATATGTCTGGAAATATAATAGAATACGTACACGTTGCTGGTTGTAAGAATAGAGTAGAGTGTCATCTGCTCTTGCAATATTATAAATAAATACTACTGAAACTACTGAAATACTTCTTATAAATAAATAAAACCACGTGGCATTGTACTGTCCACGAAACGTTGCGGTAATGAACACATTTTACAAAGACTTATTTGTGCAGAAAATCGTAGGAATTTCTCTTGAATAAATGATAAAAGCATATTCAGTATTGTGCTGCAAGTAAATATGTTTAAAGTGTATATTTAAATTAGGGCGTAGAAAGGAGTAAATTTTTTTGTCTGAATGTTTTATTTATACAAATTATTACGGATATTTTGTGGATGTGAAAAATAATTTTAAAACTAGGTAGGTAACACATACAATGTCACCACTTTCAATTGTACGTAATATCTAGTTCACATTACTGACATATTACGCGGGTAGGTGAAATTACGTGGGTAATTTCTGTGTGTGAACGCTTGAAAGTTGCTACTCTAGTACGAAATCTTACTCGGGTAATTTACGCGGGTAGCCAGGTTAACCGTCGTAAAATTTTGTCGTGTGAACGCACGAAGTTGCTTACCCTGGTAATTGTATAACCTCAGTTTTTGTGATTTTCTTTTCTCGCGTCTTGAAGAAGTCTAAAGACCACAAACTTTGTTAACGATGACAGCTCAAGTGCCTCATCCAATTAATGCACTGAAATCTGTATTACCGTGACCTAAACTGTCAGTTTGGCAAAGTGGAATTTTAAGGTTATGTTGACTGTTTATGTTTGTTCTTCAGCACTAACCTAGGTGCGCCTGTTGGAAGGTAGATGAACTACTTTGGTACGATGGTAACTCTTGTGTCGTGTGAACGCTCATTACTTACCCTTGTATTATTACCCACGTAGCAACTGCAGCAATGTAAACGAGGTCTAACACATTACTAGTTGTGTTGGTATCACGTGTGGTACATTGAAAAGAATCACGAGCAAAGAAACTGGTAGAATAGGAAATTGATAAGGCTGTGATTGTATTCATAAATGTACGGTTATAGGCTGATATATATATATTTTGTGTGTATATTTGTAAGACGGGAATGTAATTATTCTATTCTGGGTATTTTAATGTATTTATGTGCATTTTTTAAGATATGGCTGCAGCCACCTGATTGTGAAGAAATGTACCGACGCATGACAGTAAAAGTTACTTATAAAAAATAAATTTGAATTTTTAATTTGAAAAAGAATGAAGATAGTTTAATATAGATAAACAAAAGGACATATTATTGGATCCGAGTAATAAGGATGCATCCACAGCTAAATACATGTTTGAAACGTGACATGGCATGTTTATGTGTTTGGGGAAAACAGTGAGGGGCCATAAAACTGTGCCATAAAACGTCTAGCCAGCACCTGCAATGCGTACACTGTTAGAATCATAAATATGGACACTTGTATGTCACATAGAATGTACTATTGTGAAATGATGTGCTTCACAAATATGTTTCATTATTATAATCTAAATACGGCTTCCTATATAATATTATGCGTATTCGTATTATGCGTATATGTTATAAATATATGTTTTTTTAGATTTTTTGGTTGCAAATTGTATTAAAAGGAAACATTTTTACCGATAAAACCAATCCTTTACCTTTTTTTAAAAAAATAATCAACGTTTTGACCTACTTATAGAACCGATTTCGATTCTCAGCCTCAGAACAGACAAGACCATGAATCATCCTGAAGATGGCAAATTCTATTTGGCCGAAACGTCGAGACTATGACTGTGGTCCATTTCTGGGCCAGCTACCAGTCTCTAGTGAGTAAGTTGCGCTGGCAAAAGCTCGAAAACCAAGTACTACATACATATATAATATAATACAAACGATAAAATTTTGTATTACAAATTTTTCCCGACTGTGGCTTAACACACTCTTCATAAAGCTAATTTTGTCTATACAGCTCGTGCGGTAAAATATAATATATTACAAACCGTATTTACGGTTATGCCACAAGGAAGTATTTCATTAGTGAAATAATATTTATTTATACAAGCATACACAATTTTCATTTTCGTTAAATTAAATTCATTTCATTACAATTTTTATTCTAATATCAAAATAATTGCAGCACTTATACATGTTAACACATGGCATAGGCCAAGAAAAATGTCCTTATCTTTATTCCTCTAAAACGTCTCCATTGACAAGACAAAGTTTGCTGCTTATTCACTGTCACTTTGTAAGTGTATTTTGGCAGAAGGTTTACATGTAACAAATTAATAATATTTTTAAAATACCACGGGGTCGGTTTAAGAAGCAGCTGATATACAAGGCACGTTTCGCTCACATTTGATACGTTCTCTTTGACAAGATATGTTCGTATTCGTTCACTGCGATGTTGAGGAGGGGACGATCTTATGGAATGGAATGGAAATGTAGATAGTCAATTTTCATGATAGAATTTGCCTTTTAGGTCGCGAATAAAAATAAGTTAGAGAAATGTATTTAAAATTTAAATACTCTCAAAATCTGACTGTTAATGTGTAGGAAAAAACGTATAGTAACATTCATTATGAGGGAAATAGATTTTACTGAGTGTGACTGAGAGAAGTTGAACTATTGTTCATTTATTAAAATAATAATTATTAAAAAAATAAAAATAATTTTAAACTAGAAGTACGATAATGCCTATAAGCGCAAATTCTCGTGCTTAGATGCTATGTATGTATAACTATCCAATTGCAATTATTTGTTATAATATTATAAATTTCCCTTGTTTTTACTTTTTGATATTTAAAGTGGATTCGGTCCCTGACCAAAGTAACTCTGTTAAACTAGTTGAAGTAATAGAGTGATTAATGAGAACTGTCGAGTACCTACCTTTACTTTGAACTAGAAGTGGCTCGTTAAATCTGCGAGACCATAATCTTGGCTTGATTACCCTGGCAGATAAACTAACGAGTTCATTTCAAATTACAAATTTATTTCATCATTCCCGTTTTGCTACTGACTTCCCTCGGACGACTAAGCCATACTCGGGTAAATATTCCTTACAAGTACTGTAGAAATAAACAAAAATGTCTAATGCAAATTCCTAACTGGAGTTCTCGGTTTTATATCGAAGGGGATGGCAATCATTCACTCGGCGATGAATATTGTGCACTGAAAAGTTTAAAGGTTAAAGTTTCTGTGTGGAAAAGTTATAGAATTCCCTAAAGGGACCTGGTAACTTTGAAGATGGGATGGATGGTCTTACTCCATACTTTTTTTACGATTTGAGCATAAAATTGCCACAAATCCTTTACGGGAATACACGGTTACCGGTTAATACATTTCAAACTTGTTATCACAACCATAACTATTTTTCCGCCCTAGTTCTCTCAACATTTTGTTTATTTTCATAAAAGAAAAAGAACAATGCGTCGGTGGCAAAGATACGTCTTTGATGGAATATTCTAATTTAATATCGAAAATATATATTTTATGGCACCATTATATAAATTATAGTTGGATATTCTTTCACATCTGGTTCGAGATTGTTGCACTCGAGGTTTAAGTAACGTATTTTAAAGTTTTTCTCGATAAGACTTTGTGATGTGGTCATAAAACTGCATTCTTATCACACCGAATTTGATAACGTGGATCACAGTCACAAAATACTTTTGATGAATAAATATCCAACTTGATATTCAGCCATAACTATTTTCCCTTCTCTGTATTCTCAACTGTGTGTTTATTTTTTACAAACAAAAACAAAAACAAAACCGGCTTGACAAAAATAAATCCGTGATGCAATATTCTAATAAACTTGACTATGATGTTTTATCGTAGCTATAAATTATACGATGGATTTTCGTTCACATCTGGTTTGAAATGTTTCAATTTAGATTTCTATTTGTAGATTTTTAGTACGTGAAAATCCACAGGAACATATTACGACACTACGACGACGATTACGACTATACGATACGTACATGATCTAGCGATACGTATATTACGAGAAGAAGCCAACGGTTTAGCCGCGGTCGCTTAGCCAGTTTCCATACGAACACCGAAGTTAAGCATCCTCGGGCTAGGTCAGGAGGTGGATGGGTGACCACTCACCTCTGAAACACTAGTTACCGTTGGTTAGAGCAGATTGGAGGGTTCGAAAGCTTGTGTAACAGCTTCGTTCTTCTCGTCAAATGCTCGGCAGTCCAGGTTAGTGGAGGAACCTATATGACTGGTCAAAGTTACACCGTCCTTTCGGATGGGACGTAAAGCCGATGGTCCCCTTGGTACTTTTCAACAGAAGTAGGCTACGTGCCGGTACCAGACTTCCCCCCCTCCCTGCCTCATTATCAATCATCACTCATCAGGCTAAAGAGGGCATTGTGCCCTACACTGGCCTTAATTACGATAAAATAAAATAAATAATACGAGAAGACATATCATTACATGATTACACAAGTTGTTCCCGTTAACATGATACCAGGGAGTGGCCACTGTTGCCTGATACAGATAGAAATCCGCCAGTGATTACATAGCCAAGTTTTATTTCGTCATGTTAACGGGTTTGGTTCCCACTATTTCAATCACTCCATGTGAATGATAAAGGATTTACTTTCGAGTGTTTCACTGTAATAGGAAGAATGTTTTCAAAATGCAATTAATTAATTAATTCATCAATTATGGTGGGTTAATTGGGTCAGTTAATAAATTAACCCAATCAAATTATTACATTAATGAATTAATCAATCCCGGTGGGTTAATTGGTTAATTAATTAGTTAGTTAATTAATTAATTGAATTCAACCATTCAGATTTACACTGCTATTACCATTACTGTTTCTTTCTAATGATGATGAGGATGATGATGATGATAATGATGATGATGATGATGATGATGATGATGATGATGATGATGATGATGATGATGATGATGATGATGATGATGATGATGATGATGATGATGATGATGATCGCGGCACAAGATTTCCTAGGATTTTAAGTGTTTTAGCATAATGTTTGCTAGCGTCGACGCCGTTTCTTGTCAAGAGACCTTTAAATTTTGTCTTTACTTTTTTACTTATGTGGTTTTGTGGTGACAAGAATAAACAATTAATAATTATGACGCTGATGATATTTTAAGTTTTTTGGCTCATATTTTGCCAACAATGTAAATTGAGACTACGAGTGGATTGTATTCTTACCCACAAGCACATCACCTAAATATCTGCCCTGTCAACAGAAACATATACTCTCTTTGGTGCTTGTATAAAATAGGAATAAGCATCATTTTCTTTCACATTAATTTTCGCTCTTTCAATAAATTTCATAAACATTACCATTCATATTCTATTGTGTTAAAAGAATTTGAAGGTACAAACTTATTTTATTGTATTATTGTATTGAATCATTTTTTAATATCTTACACAAAATAAGTTTGTTTGTTACAGGGTTGTTTTGTGTAAATATCCGGTTATACTATTTATTACCGTATTGTATGATTAGGTTTACGTAAAGTGCATCCAGCCCATTTATATAAGTGCAATGCAATGCTTTAAGACCCCCATAAATATAAAAGTAGAACATGTGTCATGGGTCAAGCCAGTGGATGTAAACTGATCCTGCGAGTCGACACTAAAAGTGTCTCCGAAACGTCTAGTTTGGCTGTCGTCAGACACTGATGAGTCGTTTCCCAGAAGACGAGCTGTGAAGTTGGCTCATCACGCGCGCGATAGTTTGCTGAACGGGCTTACTTGAGTCACTAGGCCGAGAGTAGCATTAAGCAACGCGGCCCTTCGCTCATGGGAACATCACAAAATATTAATATTATTACATTACATTTTATTATAATAATAATAAATAGTATTTAATAATAATAATAATAATAATAATTTAATCAATTGAGGATATAGTAATTTTTGATTATCATAAATAATAATAATATTATTATTATTATTATTACTGTTTCTATTTAAATAAATTAAAATAATATATATAACATATATATAATTAATATAAATATTATTATTTGTATAACAAGTTAAGTAATCAGAGGAATGATGTTCTAAATGTAACTAGTTTGGCTGCATCCTACTTTTTACGAGCCTGCTTGATTCATGCGTTCGTTAACCATTAATCTAATGAGTTATTTTTATTTGAATTCAATTTTGTTTTCCACTAGGTTTAGATTGTAATGAAATATAAAATATAACCACTTAAATAATTGTTATGTTAATTATTTCCCTTTCCATTCGTTTCGTTGTATTTTTTTAAAGGGAGACATCTTGATATGGATTATGAACGACGTATTATTATATTGATGTTTTTGTTGCCATTTTTAAAACGTCCATATTATGAGAACACAGATGCCATTGTTTACATTTTAGACAGCTCTTAAATTAATAACCCTTACAACGATACCATAATTCGCTATTTCAAACAACTCATTTGTCATATTATAATATTCATGAACTGCAATATTTCTTTATTTTCTTCTGTAGACTTCTATCAACTATTTTGTTCCGAGCATTCTACAATCTACATCGTATGAATTATTTATCTAGTTTCTAAGGCATCACATGAAAACCCCGAAAGACAAGCGGAGTGGTTTCTTCGTGTTTTCATGTTATTACAGCACAAAATCTCGGTAAACTATCATAACAAGTAAGTTAACAACTAGGTCACTTAGCAAGATACCCTTCCATCATTTCTTATCACATTTTGGCACAGTAACTCGCATCGACGGTTCGTTATGTCGCGTAACTACCGAAACGTCGAGAATAATTCGTGAATATTTCGCTTAGGTCGAAGAATATTGTTTCTTGCCACTTGGCAACTTACGTCAAAACTCTTTAGAATATTTTTTGAGACATTCGTGAGCTGAATTTGTGTGACCTGTGTACACAAATCTGCATCAATAACTAATTTGCCAGATATCCAGACATATTATGTTTATTTGGAAAACTATTAAGATGGAACGAATAAATAAACAAGTACAGGATCTTGATAAAAATAATGTTTCCGGCATTTTTGTGCCAAGAATGACTTTAATATCTCGATTTGTAGGTCAGTTTAATGCTGTAAGTTTGGCAATGATTTTCAAAGTAGACGTTTGCATTTAGGGTGACCTTGTTATAATGTATACTGAATTGCCAACTAACTTGACAAGTTATAAACTCCACAGTTAACTTGATCACGGATGTAAATAAACTTACATCTGGAGTGACTTATTTTGGAAAACTATCAGCATGTATTTTCAAATCAGACGAAATTATTAATTGCTAACTGAAATATTATTTATAATTGCATTTAGTTATAGCATAGCACATTTCTACTCAATTTTAGTTTTACCCTATAGTGAGCATTGCAGTATCAGTATGTGAACAGGTTTAATCAAACATATTTGATCGTTCAAATGTGTGCCCATTATTTAGAGCCTTTCAGTCAATTTTGGGTTGAAATACCCGGGTGCGTTCTATTATTCCACAAACACTCACCGCAGTTTTAGTTTAATTCTAATAAGTAATTGATTAGTCAACACTCTTGTGCAAGAAATCAACGATGACTCTTTGTTGACCTAGAGCCACCGTTTATTTCTGGTACAGATCCGTTGACTAATTACTACTTATTGGAATTAAACTGAACTGTGTTGTTGTCTTTATATCTTTATAGTTGTTGCCAGTTTCGTAAAGCGGTTCCTTTGCCGTTATTGTGGACGAATTATACGAACAACTCAATTCGTTGAGAGGAGACACACAGACACAGCTTCATAGCCAGTCTCTCCCACGGAGCAAAAGCAATTCAACAAAACCATTGATCATACCCTTCAAAACACTGGGGTCCTATGCTGTAAATTTTTATTCTTAATCCTGCAATGAATTCGGCCTGAATTCGCACCTTTTCGTTAAAATTACTTTACTTTCCACGTCATAACAAGTTTGAATTCGGGCAAAATTTGTTTCAGGACATACAGTAATGAAGTTACAAAATAGGGCCCCTGAACACAAAACAGACCCATGGCTGGACTGCAACGTTTCCATTGTAGGTAGTAGAAACACATGCTTTGTCAACAGCATCCGTTATACCAAGAAGGGGAATCGGAGCGTTACTGTCACTTGAAGACTACATGACTGTTCACTTTAAGAAGGGTAGAAAAAAAGCTGGTACTTCATAAAATTGGCCACCACAAATATAATATCGTGATGTTGTATCTGCGTCTTGAGACAACCTTAAGGTGCCTTCTCATAGACGAGTGATTTGCGGCCACCTAGGGATTCCCCAAGCTGAGCTGAGCCGAGAAAATACCGGTCGCTGATTGGCCACGAGTTGTTCGACATAGACGAGTGGTTCGCGGCCAACAAGGGATCCCCCGAGCCGAGCCGAGCCGAGCCGAGCCGAGCTGAGCCGAACCGAGCCGAGCTGAGCCGAACCGAGCCGAGCAAATACCGGTCGTTGATTGGCCACGAGTTGTTCGACATAGACTAGTGATTCGCAGCCAACAAGGGATCCCCCGACCCGAACCGAGCCGAGCTGAGCCGAACCGAGCCGAGCAAATACCGGTCGCTGATTGGCCACGACTTCTTCGTCCATGACGAAAGCATCTGTTGTCTCGGGACACGTATGTAATGTGAATTGCTTTCACGTCGAATGAAGCAATTGTATAATGCCTATAAATGAACAGGTTAGTGAATGCTATACATGCATCGAACGTGAGTTCTATCGATCCTATGTAAAACACCCCGGCAGTCTTTGTAATAACATTTGCACAGCGTCTACTGCATTTTAAGCGTTGTAGAAACCCCCGACAGCGGTTGAAGTTCTTTGCAAGTGAAAGCCGTAACAATAAAGTTTTGTGTTTTATTTCAGTATATACATGGCTGCTTTGTGGATATTAAAAAGATTCAAAATACGACCCTTGTAGAGTGGTTTACAAATTAATGTGCTGACATTTATTCAATACAGTACCACCGTTTTGCTTCGTGGTGTTACATCTATTACACTGAGTGAATGTATAGAGAATTTCCATGAATTATTTGAAGTATAACGCTCTTTGCTCTTGACTTCCCAATTGCTTTCTATTTGAGTATCGTTTAGTGGGGAACAAAATAAATTAGTGTAGTAGATATGATTCGGCAGACATCATATGACAGCTGTTGAGTACGCCGTAAAACAACAAAAGTAAATAATAATAATAACAACAACAATAATCTTTGGTATAGTGGGTTTATTCCTGCTTTCAATGTACAATATCTATGGTTCAATTTCCGCTCGGGCTGTCTTCTTTTTTTTAACTTTGGAACTTGAGTATAGTAGTCTATATGGTTCTGGCCTAGACCTATATGTAAACGGTAACATTAGTCATAGCAACGAAGCACATAATACATTGTATAAAGTCCCTCACTGAAAATCAGTTCTTCTAATTGAGTGTACCTGTCTAAGTGTGAGTATAAATACACATTTGTTTATTTATTAAATAACTTACTTACTCCTGTATATGAAGCTCCAACCTTTTTTTATATTAAGAGTATCATTTCAGTAATTATGGAATTAACAATTGTAACAATAAATACTGAAAGTTTGAATACTCATTGTTTATGTAGGGATGTGCGTGGTGTACTATTGTTATCTATTGCCGTTAACCTGCAATGAGAAGTATACAAAATTAAAAAAATAGTCAAATTCATCCAGAAACCCGCCAACATCTTCACGCAAAGGTCAAAAGCACTCTTTATAAATAAATACACCCACACACACATTAAGCATGTGAAGTAATAGAGTCGCGTCCCTCACACGTGGGCGCCGTTGCAGCAACACGAAGACACTGTGGAATGCGCGTCGCGACGTCTATTAATGTCTCGGAGAGTTCCAAGTATATCTGCCAAGAGAAGACGCGATGTCCCCGTCTAAGTGTGAAGTACAGGGTGGACCGGAGGGCGAAGTAGTTTGACACACCACAGGGTTTCTTTGGAGCCGTCCTAGCAACGAAATTCATAGTTGTTCTGAATCGTCCTTGTTGATTCTGGAATTTTTCCGCAGGTATCCGCACTGTCCAATCACTGATTCATATGTTTCGTATTTGAAATATCGATCTTTGATTGGTTATCGGTCGCTCACTCGTCGATGGTGTTCGAAGCCTACAGGGTTGGATTAGTTATTTTAAATTAAAGTCCTCCACTGCAAATCAGTTTAGTTACTGAGTAGGTAGACTCTTAATGTGAATGTATTTTATTTATTTTATTTAAGCTCGGTGAGGCAGCGGTACTGATCACGTGACGTTATATGATGAGACCAGTCCGGTTTGTGACCAATGTAGACATCCATCAGTGTATTATTATTTCTCACTCTACGATATAAACTTACATGATAAAAATGAATTATTAACGAAAGATTGTTTAAAAGTACATTTTGGCAGACAAACCCTTTTTTTAGTACCATTTAGAATATTACTTAATGTTTTTGTTATATATTTTATCATTCAAGGTTTGTCACTGGCATATTTAAACTTTTATACTTATCCTATTTGTTTGATTGATGAAGGATATTATTAATGGTACAATTATTGTCCTACGCTGAATATCAGTTTTTAATAGAGTCTGAATGAGTAGACCTAAATAAAATTGTCTAGCAATGCAGAAGGTCCAGGGTTGGATTCCCGGTTTGGTTTGGGTTTTTTAACTTTATAATGTGACTTTAATCTCTCCATGATACTGGTGTACCATTGTACGTATAAACGGGGAATTTGGAGCATTGGCAAAGAAGCATGTAATAAATAGTTGAAAATGTTCCCCAGCCCCACTATAATCAGTTCTTATAAATGAGTCGGTTTACGATAGAGATTTTTCTTTTATTTATTTGACGTAATGTAAGGTGTTATGTTTAGTGGGACAGATTTTCCTTATTCGATCTTTCTCATAAATTTACATACATTATCCAGTATCCGTAAAATGAATTACTAACCACAGATTTTATAAAGAAAATTTTGGCAAGCAAATTCGTTTTTTTAGCAGCATGGAATGACATGTTTTGCTTCTGATAATACATTGATTTATTTGTTTCATTGCTTTGACATATTATTTTAAACTATTATTTTTACCATTTTGTTTAATTCATAAATGGTATCAATGGTCTGTTTTTGTAACAAAGTAGATAAACAATATTAACAAATACATCATTGTTGAATTTCTATCCAGTTTGGTTAAAACGGGAGTACAAGGAATAGTTTTAAATTCGGATCGAAGGAGAATAAATGTTGAATGTTGAAATCAATGAAGACAAGATGATAGAAGTACAAACTGTAATAGATTTTATAGTGATTTTTACGTACATTTAAAAAGTCACAAATTCGAAATATTGCACGCCTGTTAATATATAACCATGAGGATTAGTCCAAGTCTAAGTGTAGTGTGGTATGTCTCAAACTTCAATTTTAAGAGAAGCGACAGTTTAACAGCCTTAACCTTAAATACATGAGAGTTTGTTTTAGCCGCTAGAGCCATCTGCTCATAAGTATAAATATACTTAAGCATCAGGTGATGTCTTCTTTATGAGTCGGAAGGAAACATAAAATCTACACAAAGTATTTTTGTAACTTTTTTGTGTGTGATCGTCCAAATATGGAACAATTCACGTTGGTTCATGAAATTTACATAGTTCAGGTCTTGAGGTATCAATAAATGACTAATACAAATTTGCTTAACGACTGAAATCAGTGACTAAAGCATGAAAACCCCAATCGTTAGGCAAGACTGGCGGTAGAAGGAATCGATCACGCTACCTCACGAATCAAAGTTCTACACGCTACATAACTAGTTATTTCAGTTGTAATTCAGATACGGCTTAATTTTTTTCATAAAGCTTCACCGATAGAGGTAGCTCAGCGGTACGATGCGAGGCTGTGATTCGGAAGGTCTGTGGGTCGAGTCCGGTCACCGGCAATTCGCAATGAAGTTTTCCCGAGGTTTTCTTCAGTTCCAAAGGCGAATACTGGACTTGAGTCTTACTAACAGCCCTCGGGCATTCCTCCCTCCTTCCAGCTTTGCAAACACCCTATAACATACCTAGTTAGTCACTTGGGCCCGGATTGACAAGAGGTCCTAAGTCTTGTTTTGGTCTTATCTCTAAGACTGACCTTACTTTGAATTTCCTCTAAAACCAGACTCAGATCCCATAAAGAAGTTACTAATTCCTGGTGGGAACAAGCCTACAAGGACGTGATGAGCATTCCAATAATATTTTTTTAAATCTGTTCCAAGATATTTTCCTGGTTTTAAAAGGGGTTCAAAGTTATAGCCGGCTTAGAGATAAGACCAAAAAAGCGTAGGACCTCTTGTGAATCCGGGCCCTGGAGAGGGGCACATCAGGTCACATCATAGGTCCAATATTCAGGTAAAGCTGGTGTTCACCCTATTACAGGTGTTAAGTAATAATGATGTTTGCAGACATTAAAAACCATCCTTTGTCAATGTTGTCGAGGACTATCTTGCTTATCAGTCCAACGTGACGTCACGTTGGACATCATGGAGTCACCACGCTGTTGTGACGTCATTCGGTAATGGGTGGATAACTCGCTTGCTTTGCTTGTTATTTTAACTAATAAAACATTATTAAAATTCACATCTTGATGAAAGGAAATATTTAATATCAAAAACACGTTAGTAAATATCTATAGAAGTCCGAGTTTGAATTATGCTGAACTCTAATGAGAGGCGTTAAGCAGTGCAAAGTTTACAAGAGAAAAGACAGCTTACATTTTGTATTACAAGTAAAGTAATTATTGAGCAATTGTATTCGGTTAAACGCTAGTTTAGAGAACATTTACAATTTAAAAGTAAGTACAGATATTAATCATACGTAGCTAAAACTTATGTTCACACGCCTGTAGTCATTTAGTAAGGGGGGGGGGGGAGGAGGGGTTGTCAGTAATCTTTTGGTGAAATATTCATTCACATGTTATCGTTTTGTTATAATCCTATACACACAAACACTAGGGGTTATATAATTGGCATTCTATGATGTTATCTTTTATAACTTCTCTACAAATGGAAGAACGTTGGCCGTCCACATCATAAAATATCAATTTGCCACTCGAGTAACCTTCCTTGATGTCTATTATATCCATCATAAAATATGATTGGCAACGCGATAACCACCGAAATAATTGCTTTTGTTTATTTTTTATACGTCAGTGGAATTGTTGATGAAACTTCCTGGTATGAATCGATTGTATAAACTCCGTATAAATATTGTTGTGAGGAACGATGTAAGTAGAATTAACTGTTATATTAGAGTTCTCTAACTCTAACACATAGTGTTTATCTGAATAGGAATTTAAAATAATATGTATGCGGTAATGATTTTTTGTCGCATGACTTATGTATGTATGTTCACTAAACTAGGGTACTTAAACATTTTCTCCAAAGATAAAATCCCGTCTGACGGACTTTTGGGAATTATCTAATATTTTGAAATTTCAAATGGAACACGTTGAAATAAGGTCCGTTCCAGAATTCATCTCCCAAGTAATCTCGGATAAACTTTCGTGACGTCAGAATGTATTGGATGATACAGCATAAAAGAGACACTAATGGGATTTGTTTTGCTTCGTAAATGGAGGGAAATTTGCATTTGAAGGTTGTATTCGTAGGAAAGCGTATCGTAGGAAGCGCAGGCTATCCATCGTAAACTTTGTAATACTTAGTCCCAAGTGAAGAGGATATTGAATTAAGCTTGTAATATATATTTATTTCTTCGCTGAATGCTCTCTATAATTTGAACGAAGTCTTATTTCAAGTCTAGAACATACGCGAGGCATAAGAATCAAAGAGGTATTTATAAATTATACATAGTCACTCTACCTTGATTTATATATGTCTGCGGGTGTACATGAACTCGTTGTACTCTACTGTACAGTCTGTACTCGTTAGTTCAGTATCATAAAACTCTATTAATCTCCAGTTTAAAAATCTCTGATGGATTACGATGGTTTCGAGAACCAACATTTCACACATAATGAAGGTGTCTTCACCAGCTAGACGCAATGTTTGTTTTCGAGCAAATCTCTGAGCAACAGCTGATCTCGGGATTAAAAGTGTGGTGAGACAGGTGGACGCCGAAGTCTTTGGGTGAAAACTTGCATGTTGATAACCTCATATTATTTAAGGAACCAAACTATGTTCTACACTACGTACGTTTTCAAACAATCGAGACATTTTCATTTGAAAGCTCATTGCATTCATATTGTGATAACTTGTGCTGTTCTTGATATGCCCAATATAATTATTGTATGACCCATATAAAAACGGTCATAGATATTAAATTACATTATATTGTTGATTCTTTTTGCACAGTGCTCGAAGTGAAAATAAGAAGGTGGCGGGACGAGAGGGTGAACACAATAGTATCTAGTATAGCTGTACAAAAACTATTACCCCTGAAAACGTAAACGGGGGAGGGGGGGGGGGGGGAGGGGCGCAAGGGGGGAAGGGGTCCATAATCATCGACAAAATAATGTATAGCAAAATACGGGCACTATATTAGCATGTTCTATTTTCTCTTACGGAAGTGTAATATCAAAGTAATAAATATAAATCTATACTGTGTACACACACGCCACTCATTGACCGGACTGTGGCGAGGGGGGAGGGTGAAAACAGTATGTTTGTGTATTATGTGTGAAGGAGTATGATCCGTTCAATGAGTAGCGGTCATGTTTTGCGTAGAGGAGTGACGGGTATTAAAAGACTTCGACAATTATTCTTTCCACAAACATGACATGTCATGTCTGAGGATTAGAGAAGCTATTTTTGGGGTGTCTTCCCAATTCAAACCATTCCGGTTGTTATTATCGTACCTTATAATGACAGGGTGGTAATACGCCTTGTTGAGAAGTAGATCCCACCCCATCCCGCCCCACTTCGAGCACTGCTCTTGCAGTTGAAAGCTTACACTACATTACATACACCTAGTGGGCGTCTACAATGTTGGTATATAGCTACGTCTGTGTCAAAGTAATATATTGAGGGATATACAGTAAGCGAACACTACGTGATAAGATACTCTTAGAAAATTATAAAAAATACTTTAGTTAACTGGAAAATATGTAATTAACAACACTGTAGGACTTACACAGTTAAAATTTGTTTCGATGTTATTGTGACGTGATGTTGAATAACATCGAAAACAATTTAACTGTGTTCCTACAGTGTTTTTTTATTATACCATTACAAGTTATAACATGTTCGTGTTACTCGACTAAACTGACTTTTGGCATTGATGCTAATCGGGACGATGAGGATAGCTTCATAGGGTAGCTATTTAACCTTGAACAGTTCTCTGAAAGCTCTGCAACCACCTGAAAGAAGTTTCATTACAAAACTACAACGCGGAAAGGAAAGACGGTCAACCCAATATCCGACTGCTTATAGCTATAAGAATCAACCAATCACAGACCTGGGGTGGGGGGGCTATTCCTGAAGGGGTGATAATACTCACTTTAAGTGATATCTACGAGGTTATCACTTGCTATTGGCTGATTGTTGTGGCGGACCGCGTGGAAAACACAGAGTATTGTCACCGTGACAACTTTCAGGAATAGCCGTCCTGTAATCACCATGGTTACCTAATATTCGGTATAATAGATGACCGAACATTTCATTTTAGAGGACGACACATATACTATATATAGTACTAGACCTTTGCTTTTGTAGGGCTATGCGAAAGAAAACTTTTGTAAATCAATAGACATTTCTTATTTAAGCCTTCCATATGGGAAAGTTGTAGTGATAGGTCGATATAACTGCGGTCACGTGATAACTTGTGGCATCTGGCAACTCTACATGACCGCAGGTCCGACGTAGGTTTCAAGCGGATTTCATTATACTTGGAACGACGATAATGAATAATGATGATAGTTCTCAACGTAAGTATTCTGATGCTAACGAAATAGCCGAATCCAGTGGAGCCAACTTAATTGTATACTTCACTATAGTTCCTATCATCTACAGATGATGAGGGGGTGAAATATGGAGATGGAAAAACGACATATGGCAATTCCGTGCTTTCGCCAGGATTCGAACCTGGAACGAAGGTTCTACTGCTCTTAGAATACTTGAAACCCAAAATATGTTTAAAAAGGTGGTGCAGCGCTGTTGTGGGGGACCCCACATCCCCAATTGTATCCCACCCACCCCCAGAAATATATTCTACCTAATTAACTTCACTCGCTGATAAAATTTGGGACGTAAATCCCAAATATCAGCCTGAAAACATCAAGAAATAGACGAGTTGTAATCGCGGCTTCCGTAGGGGATCCACCGACCATGACTCGATCAAAGCTTGGATGTACAGTGTCTGGCGTTCTGCCATGACTGCGTGAGAGCGGTGTCAACGCGTAGATTGGCGCCACCCCCCGTTGACTCAAAGACTCGATGACGAGTCAGTGAAGTTTGATACTATTTGTGACAAGAACTCTTGCTAACTGATAGTTGCATGGTTCGTCACGTAGATGTTATAATAGACATTATCTAGACATTACATTGCCAGATCTGACAAGGTTATTCCTGAAATGTATACCGGCGTGAGTACTCAAAGATTGTAAATAGTAGCAGAGATGCTTATAAGTCTACATGATGATGGTAATCAATTATATTTAAATGTTTCAGACCAAAGATTCAGTAAAAAATACAGCATACTATATAAAGTTTGTATCAAAACTCTTTCTGTCATGACGGGAGAAAGAAGGTCTCGGTAGTTCCACGGTGACTATATCGACAACGCAGTTTTGTCGCGAGCAGTTTGCTTTGTGACTAAAATAGGGCGGCTGATTTTGTTCAAAATTGTGATAATTATAGTGGTGTACATGTGACAACAATATTTATATTTACTAATTATAAAGAACAATTCTAGACTCAAAACGGGTGTATAGTTTGTCACAGACTGTGGAATAGAAATAGGTATTCCCTGGGTTCGATTCCCAGTCGAAGTAGGTCTTTGACATTCTTGATTTCAATAAAGTTTGGTTTGTAACATTATGAGCTTTGTTCAAAATTGAAGTCCAAATGCGATTACGGCATTTTTCGCATTAGGGAAAGCTTATGGTTTTTGATTTATGTTATACTAAAATAAAGATAATTTTCTGAATACAGAAATATTTCCGTTTTAGATTTTAGAAAAGATTTCAGTCTCAAAAGGTTGTTGAAAATTGCACACATGGCAGGGAAAACCGGGACATGCCCCTTTAGGTGACCAATCGGCAATCATTTAGCAGGTAATTGAAGAAGTTACATTTTCAAGTATCTAACAAGAATTGAACCACTAATTTTGTTATTTTTTATCTTGGAATTTGCACTTGGAAAGTTTAGCCATCAGATTTTATCGCTTTATATTTATATATCCACTCGCTTCACACACTCTTGATTTACGATTTGCTAATGTAGTCACTTTACGCACAAAGGCTAATCGAGAAGATGTGAATATCCGCTATTACTTGGAATCTAATTCAAGGGCATGGCTTGATTCCAGTAAGTGACACAGTGTGTGAAAATAGTGTTTTAGTCATGTGCTTTAGCCACGATTAGCATATATCTTCGGACACGACGGCTTGTCATCATTAGCTATATTATTAGGGAAATATATTAAGTGCAATTACATAGCATCGTAAAACAGGGAGTGTACGGTTAACTAACCAGCGCATTACTTAAGTATGATAATTACTGCTCTAAACAATATCGTTATGGTGACGTTATGTGCAAAAATTTATTTCTTTTATGTTTGAACCAAATCATGCATTTACAACTGATACGTAAATTATACCATCAGTTAAGTGATTGAAGAAAATTAATTACAAATTATTTTGAATTAAATATAATTTTTTCGTTAATAATAAAAAATGTTTAACATTTCGACACAAAATAATATTACACATTATTTTTAACAGATATTTAATTTGAAAACATTTATCTTAATTTCTTCTTTGAGAATCGGTAATTATAATTTGTTAACCAATAAGGTTTGCTATGGTATGGCTACTTATGTTATCCGTGCTTAGTATTTCCATAGTTTCAGCTATACATCAAAAACAGCAGTAGGTCTACTCCAGAAGAATGGCTCACGCCTATCTATATTAGAATCGATCTATACTAGAATAATAATAGTTTTATGTTTGTTTTTATATTTTCTTTGATATAATCATGAGTTCCATTTGTTTTAGCTTTCAAGTATAATGTTAGTAGAAAATACACAATTTTGTAATATTTAATAAGATATAGTTATATTACAGTACAAAGTTTTAATATAAGGGAAAACATACTTAAAATCTGTAATTTGGAGAAAGGGGAAAAGCTATAAAATAACTTTTTCATTGGTATTAAATTGATATAGTTAGTAAAATTGCATAAATATGTTAGTAATCGTTGGTCAAATATTATCTTGACCTTCTTTTTAACATTAGTAATTCTAATGAGTTATATTTATTTTAACTTTGAAGTATAGTATTAATATAAAATACACCATTTAGAAATATTTAAAAGGATAAAGTTATTTTACAGTAACAAGTTTTAATAAAAGGAAAAACAGACTTAAAATCTGTAATTTGGAGGACGGGGAAGAGCTATAAAATAACTTTTTCATTGGTATTAAATTGATACAGAAAGTATAATTGCATGGATATGTTAGTAATCGTTGGCCAAATATTATCTTGACCTTCTTTTGAATACTAGCAATTCTTTATGCCTTTTAAAAAATGGATTTTAAAAGTTTCTCTATCCCAAGACGACGGTAATCTGTTGCTTGTTGTAACTAACACAACCAACAAGTGATTTAAGTACGCAATTTATGTTCGCAATTTTCCTGTGGATAGTTCTCAAGAGTCTTGAATCAACTACGAATAGCAAAGCAGTGAAAACTTTTTTCCCAGCACAGCCATTCCACGAAGATAACGATAGCGAAGTGACTTGTAAGACATAAAGACTTTATGGCGATACAAAATTGCTGTTGCTCCGACCTCCTAGTTATGAAGTCAATTGCAACTGTAAAATGTGGAATTGTGCATTTCAACTACCCGTTTTAGCAAATGCAATGGAGAAATTGCGAAGTAGAGAAATTGTTAATACACCATTTGGAAATTGCCTTTGTATATATTTGCTTGCATTTATTCATGGTATATCCTAAACCTTTTTGCACAATAGCACTTAAGAAATAAAAGTAAATCTAAAATATTACAGACAAATGCATATTTATTATTTATTTGTATATACATTTGAAATATAATATAAAAAAAGGGACTTGCACAAATAAAGAAAGCTTTACTCATGTATTTATTATAGTATGCAAGTATAAGCGTTATTCGTGTAAATACAGATAGTTTAAGATAGTTCACTTATTTATAGTAGGCCTATTCAAATACCAATAATTTTATTCTGTGTGTAGGCCTATACTTAGCTCAATCAGTAAAACTGAGGGATATGTCTTCGCAAAAACAACGAAATATTTCTTAATAAAATCATTTGAAATTATTGTGTATCAGAAGTCCTAGTTCGTTGTCAGGCTAGTAGTGTATAGCGAAGTAGTGGGTTTGCATAATGCCATTACATAGACATATTGCACTGGAATACTGATACATAACCTCCCCTCCCCCCCCCCCCCCCCCCCCCAGAGAAGTGTCATACCAACCTTTCAACCTCCACCCAATAAATACAAAACGACAAGTATATTACTAACAGCTTGGATTATTATTACTTAGGGATTATGAACAATGTTAAGTTTGGTTTCATTAACCATAATTTCGGTTGTAGAATTGTCTATACATTCAATTTATTTCTGTAATTAGTTTCTAAGCAATATTAGTTTCGAAATTACTGTTTCGCGTAGGAGTAATTTCAACATGCATAATGTAGACCATATTAGGAACCGTGCCAAAATAATTACGGTTATATTTATGCTGTTATTGTGTAACCCCGAAGAATGTCAAAACCAAGAACAAAACGGAAAACAAAATGTTAAATGCTTTCCCTATATCTCCCTCTTAACTAATTTGAATATTAGACTTCATACTCTTCCCTTTCCTTCAATCACCCCTTGACGTAATATGATCTATAATTTTCGAGTTCGACTTTAAACACCAAAAAGTCAAATCAATATAATCTTCGAGCGCAATAAGAAATGTAAGCTTAATGTTGGATCAAATAATTGTGTAATGATTGATGATTTGATTGACAATTATTATTTTTTTTTACGCGACTGAACATCTTCCACCTACTAAACTCTTTAGTTACGTACATGCATGTAAACCGGTCTTGCAAACCTATATATAACCTTTTTTTTTAATCTTGTCTAAATATTGCATCAATAATGTTATTTATCAAACAGATATTCATTGAATCTTTAAAAAGTTTTCTTTTGGTATTAATATAGTTAGGTGTTGTAACATAACCTGCTTAGTATACCTTTTAAATTCGCCACTAAGTATAGGCCTACCAAACAAGGGTTTTAGCAGATTATTGGAGTTAAAATTACATTAATGTAGGATCATTAGTGAATAGCAAGTTCTCCCTCTTAACAAATGTACACATCCCGGCAAATGTACATTATGTAGATACGGTACGTCGTTCCTACCCCATGGATTAGTTGCATGGTCGCAGCCAAGTTTGTAAAACATTGACACAGACAAACGCGTCTGCATGCAACTTGCGCCACGGTAATTATACGGAGTCACGTTGAGCAATTAGTACTCGGAACTGCTCTATATTTGTAACAACATAGATGTTAGATAAGTGTCCCGCAAACTTTATTCATAATATACAAAGACAAACATTATATTATGTTCTATCGCTGATCTAAGTATCTTTCTTACCCTTTTATACCTGAAGTTTTTTTTTAAAGAAGAGAAGTTCAAAGTTTCTAATAATGTAATTAAGCGAGCGAAGCGAGCGTTTCCACTTGACTCTTATGGCACTTCGTTCTGTTTTTTGTTTGTTTGTTTGTTTGTTTGTTTTTTGTTTTTGTTTTTTTTTGTTTTTTTTTTTTTTTTATGTCCGTCGATAGCGGTCGAACGGAAAGTCAGATCATCTTGAAATTTGGACCATCCACAAGCCTCGATGTGGATTGAAGGTGTATAGTTTTGAGGCAAAATCGTTCGAAAAGTTACAAAGTTACACCATAGTTACTGCAAAATATTTGTCTGAAACAAAATGGCGGCAAAATGTGAGATAGCCAGATTTTTCTACAAATTTTTCCGGTCACGAATATGTTAATGTAATGGCGATCTGATAAATATTGGCAAAGTTACACGAAAGTTACTCGAAAATATTTTTCTAAAACGCAGTAACGGCAAAATGTGAGGTGGCTATCTTATAGTAAATTTTTGTCCGGTCACGAATATACTAATGTAAACGCGATCAAAAACGTATAAGAGGCAGAAATTACATTTCTATTGCTGTCAATAAGTGTTAGTAACGGTGGCGGACCGTGTTGAAAACATGACCACGAAAATTCTTAGCAACGCACATTGCACTGCATACAACAATGTCGGAAAGTATAATAGCCATGGAAATAAGAACAATTTTTGCAATGCGCATTCTTGAATTGTTGTTAATTGTTGTTTGTATTAGCATTAAAATCTTTTCGCCAGAAAGTTCGTAGATATTGACGCGCTCGCTTATCAACGCGTCAAACAGAGCGTTTTCCTAGTATATTAATATTCAACAAAATCTGCTTAAATAGTTATTGGCTGCATAAAATGGTCTTGAATTGATTGTTTTTATTTTAATTTACGTTATTCGTGTGTGAATATAAGTATAGCTATAAGATGTTGCTTACTGGTGGAGGCACCAACCATGTGAACATGGTTTGTAAGTTCTAAATACAAATGAATAAATTATGAAAGTAACAATTTTTTTGATTTCAATATTTCTCAAAAAAAATATATCTATGATCACATTTAGGAAGATTTTCATACATTTTAAATTAGCAAAGCTTTAGTTCCTTCGCGTATATATACTATGATTTATTTCGTTAACTATTGCCCGGAAGAAATCTATCTTCGTTCGGACAGATATCCCAGACGATAAATTGCCGGAAAGAAATCTCAAGATGAGAAATAGTTCCTATAATTATTCTCCTGCCTAGTGAACTGAGCTGAGAGTGATTACGGAAGTCAGACCGTCTAAAACCACTATACAGACTACAGAGTAATGTCCAGTACAGATCTGCTCTGGCATCATTGTATGAAGACATCAACTTAGCTGCGTCACGGATATTAACAACTACCCAATTTACCACTACATTGCAATAGCTACTACAAACTATATATAGGACAGAGATCAGTGGGACTGGGATTTGTTAGTGGGTTGGAGGCTATTAAACATCAGTTGTTCCTATCCGCATTCTGATTGGTATACTTGTGCCGGAACAATGTTACGCGTTTGCGTTTGTAATTGACTAATGAGTAATGATTCGTGGCCAACCAGCGAGCCTCGATTTTCTAATAACGATCTCTGATTGGTCACGAGTCACACGTCTGTCTCTGATGATCGCATTGGTAAGATTGCTTCGGGGCCATGGTAAAACATCCATCTCTTAGATATTGTAGTGCACTTAATTCAAAATAAGGAAAAAACTACACATAAGCATACTGACAAGCATACAACTACACAAACATAAACAAACGCACACGCACACGCACTCATTCATGTATTCTTCATTTTCTTTCATGTATTCATTCATATGCATTCTGTATATAGAACCACATATACCTTAGTACTAAGTTTAGATGTAACATTTTGGGTTTAAAATGGTGGTAAAACATTTTTGTGTAAAGAGGCTCTGCTCTAATTTTTCCCACCAACAATGTTTTGTATCATGCAACGATACATTGCAAATAAAATAATTACTCATCTCTAACATTGCCACCTCAAAATGTCAACAACCGTCTCTTTGACAAGTCTGATATAACACTTAACTGTGGAACACTTATTTTAACGTCAAATACAGATGGCACGAATGTTATATTGTACCTCTTTCGGATATCTTATTACCTGATCTCTGACAGCGCTTAAAGTATCACACGGAGCAAATTTTATTTTCTTAAAAATGAAAATTGTAAAGAGAGCGGACTTAAATAAGGTCTTATCAATGTTCCAAACAACTAATGTAGTGTTACCTTAGCTCTATCTAGATCACCTTTATTTCTACTAGGAAATTCGAAAAACAATCAATGATAGTTGAAGGTTACTAAACGTTCTCATTCGCCGGAACAAATGTTTTGCACCGACGGATGAAAAAATTCGAACAGAAAATACCATCACAGATACAAGGTTTCCGAACTTTTTAAACTTTAATAAAAAATAAACGGAGGTGATTTAACACTAATACAAAATCAGTCAGTCTGTACATTTCGTTTTTCGTTTTAAAAGTTGGTACAACACAATTTAACTAGACGACGCAATATCGAGACTCCAGAGTAATACGCTAAAAATTGGTTTCAACATTTTGATGAAACCTTCACCTTTACTTCCACTATCTATATGTTATTTTTTATTATAGAGAAGCACATATTGTTTTTGTTGATGACACGTGGCGGTAAACATCGTGCATGCACTGACGATATATTGCGATGTTTCCTAATGGTTCGTGCGGCTTTGACTGTTATGATATTTCACCTTTCATTTTGATATATGATATTTCTTATACGATTTATTAAAATTGGATCCTTTCGTGATGACGCGTTTCTTGTTGCTTTACATCTCTATTATGCAGTCATGCTCTTTTCAGGACTATTAGGGGTGATATGAAGGGCATTCACAAAAAAAACATGCCTTATGCGAATCATAGCTTTTTATATTTTAATTTGTTGAATTTCCACTTCATTTGATTTTATTTCATTTCTTAATTATTTTTTCTTGTTATTGATTATATTTTATGTAGTTCAGTAGTTTGTTTTGTTTTTGTTGTTATTGTTATTTATGATTTCATTACTATTAATTGTTTGCATAGCTTAGTTTTATTTAAGGTCCTCCTTTGTAAATCAGTTTTTATAACTGAATAGGATAGACATTAAATAAATAAATAAATAAATAAACCTGCACCCACGTGAACAACTTCTTGATGTTCACCTCACAGTTGTCTACGTGACTTTTCCACGCATGATGTTCGAATTATTTATGTGTGTGTGAAAATGTTAAAGACTGCCCCGTGCAATGTGGAACATCAATAGTGGATCTGTTTCCGCATGACACAACCCTGTGTTAGTTCCGCATGTGTTGTTTGGGTCAATGGTCTTAGCTATAGCCAGCTTGCAATGCGATACACTTGACGAGCATTGCGTGGTGAGTGCTTGGAAATAACCTCGAACTGAGTTGTGTGTAATGTACGTCACCATTATGCTAGAGATGCCATCTGTACATGTAACTTTACTTTACTGCCAACCCTATGAAAGCACGTTTTCAATATTTACTAAGACATCTGCTGAATTCGGTTAAGAATAGTCACAACGCGAATGAATCGAGCAGTCATTCCGTGGCTGCTTGACTTCTCTGTTCACACTTTCGATTTTAGTCATCTTTCCCGATTTCTTTGACTTTTAACTTTTTTGTCACCCACTTTCATTTTCCAAAGCAAATTATTTTGACATTGTTAATGATTTTTTAATTTTAAAAACTAATATTTAGTAAAATAATTTCATCTTCTTGTTATAAGTTTGTAATAACTTTGAACGTGCACTTACAAGTCACGTTTAGGACATAAATCGCTTTATCTGTGGAATCTGTGTTAGTCCTCTCTGAAGTAAAATTGTAAAAACATAATTGGATATCTGAACGTGTACAGTATACGCTTAAAAAGATCATAAATCTAGGAGTCTAAATAATAATTTACCCTTTGAATACTGAATCAAGACAAATTAAATCAAATTTAAACCCGGCCGTATATAGTGAACGATAATATGGATTCTATATTCTCCTGTAAAACATTACTTCTGTGAAAAGGATAGAAATTTAGTAAATATAATAGATCAATAAATTAACTAGCGATGGCGTTTTCGATATTTCAGTTGTTTTACACTTCCTTGTGCTGTTTCCACTAGAGCCGATGAAAAGTTCTACCTGGGGAAACTTTTTCATCGACTCTGGTTTCCACTGAGCTAAAACAAGAACACACAAAAGGAACAAACCACACTAAAAAAAAAACACCCAATTTTCTAGCGCAGTGCCAACACGTATGTTATTATTAATCTAGATTTGTTCGGGGTATGTGTCATTGTTAGATTTCCCAAAAGAATACAAAAATAATGCGGCAGTACGTTGGTAGTGGGTAGTGGTAGTTGATTCCCCGTCATCGGCCAATGGGAATTCTGCCTCGACAGTTATTACCGAGTTTAATGTTTATCTATCCTGAATATCATGGAACTTAAATTATTTAAAGTAATTGCAAACTTTATTGCAAAATATACTATTGATTCAATACAAATACTTCTATTTGCCAATGAAAACTTCGTGCATTCACTGCACAGTAAAAGAATATTTCGAATAAACCTGGATAAAGCTACTTCTACGTTATTGTTGGTTCTAGAAATATCCATTGCACGAAACAGGAAGTGACCTGATTCACGAATGTCTCCTGTAAACTGTTGACTTTGAGGATGTTTAAATAGAAGGAAGTATTGCAGGTAATTGCGACGATGATAGGACGAACTATAATATGTGGCCAACTGGACTTTGGAAACTATAAATGTATTTTATGTTTATATTATAGATATTGTATGTATATTTTAAATCATGATAAAAGAAAATCATGATCAGCAAAAATAAATACAATCTAATAAGTTCTATTATTTAGCAGACGTGCTTTTATAAAGTAATGAAGAGAAGGATGAAAATTTAATTATTTGTCGATAAAAGCTACGCCAAGTTGCGATACAAAATGAAACTCGAGCAGATATAAATCGGGTACTTAGAGTATTACTTCATTTTGTTAATTTTTTGTCATCTAGTAGATACTTTTGCCTACTACTGAAGCCACCAACCAAGTAACGAACATTTCAGCCCTTTCTCACCTGCTGAGCTGTTACACAAGCGCTACGCCTCTACCCACGCCAGATGCACAGTCAACTGTCATTTATTTAATTGTAGGATAGGTTGCTATGAAATTGTTTTATTACATGCTATTTTTACATAAGAAAAACAAACTACATAGCAACTATAAACAAATCCTATCTATATACTTGACTCGAGTTCGCATACCGACCAGCGCGGATACCCCCGATTTATGGAGATTAAAGTTGATTTAAAATGTTTTATGCATACAAAATTAACAAAAATATATCATTCCCTAAGAAGAATTGAATGCCTATTATTTGTTTCATTAAATATTTATCTTTTAAAAATTCCGTAATTCAACTTTTATATTGTGTTGTTGCAACAAACCTTTCCCAATAATTTAATTCCGTTATTTGTAAACGGAAACATTGATAAGAGCATTAAATAGGGAATGCTCATACGATTTTTGTAATTGATTTTTAAATATGTCGTCGCATATCTAATAACAATATGTTTTTAAATTTTGAAAATCGGATCAGTCTATGCCTCAAAATAATTGATTTAATAACCTCACATAAAAGCGCGCGAAAAACGAGCCGGCGCAATCTTGCTGCGCGTGACGTCAGGGTTTTGTACTTGTGTACTTGCGTACGCGCTCCGCCCATGGCTCACCGCACGGACTGTCGGCTAGCAACAAAACCCTGACGTCATAACTGCCTCTAGCCAATCACGGGGCGTTTCTACCAAATTCAAAAAATCGTGACTTTAAGTCCAATATTAAACCTATTTAAAGATTTCTTTTTTAGTTGGGACTTTCATTAATATACTTTGTGAACCATATACTATTAAATTAAGTGCTTGGTTTAACAAAAAAAATCGTATGAGCATTTCCTATTCTGTAGTATAGTGAATGTCTTATTTTAGTGTACCTTTTGACACATTTGTCACACAAGCAGTTTTAACCGTCAGACATCGGGGTTTCCACAGGGTAAGTTGAGATACATGCATAAGGCTACTGCTCCTACCATGCACTCTATTCCAACGAATAAAAACAGATTCATGGCGATCTTTCACACATTCGTAAAGGTGGTACCTTCCGCTTAGTAGATTGCACAAGGTTTATCACTCCCTCTCGATGTGTTGAGAATTTTCATGTATCTAACCTAAGGTCGTAAATTATCTATAATGGATCTGTTTCAAGTAGACAATAGTAACTAGAAGAGTAGATAATTAAGTTGGTACTATTGGATTCAGCTATTACGTAAGCATGAGACTGGTTAGGGCTGGTTCACACAGATTTTTAAGACATAATGCATAAGGTTTCAACAATGAAAACAACCTCTTAACACTAAAACAACGTCTTAAAACTAAAACTTTGTGTGAACGCCAGTACGTGTTTCGTATGATCCAACTTTACGACTACGCGTTAAACCTTAAATCGTATGTCTTAAAAATCTGTGTGGACCAGCCTTTAGGTCGGGGTAACTTAAATCACTTTTCTTCTGTTCACTGCAGTAATTTTGGTTCCTCGGTCTCCTCATGGCTGGAAGTAGTCCGTATCTTGAATTAAAAGATGAAACAAACGTGCAACCTCCTGGCTTTCAGCCACTAGACCCCGAGACCTACACCCGTCCTAGTTGCGCTCCATTTGATACCTAATAGATAAAACTTGCAGAAAGAATTGCTGACTGTTTTAAATCTTACACCATAGACGAGTCGCGAATTATTTATTGAAGCAATTAACTGTCGCCGCTCTTAGTTGTGAGTTATTCATAGACTTGAGAGATTGTCCTAAGTGTCTGCGACGTACATCGTACCGTACACAGAAGCTACGTGAGATGGGATATCCTTGTCTTTGTCCGTTGCTTGGATAGCTTTTCTTTGTCCGTGATGAAGTATAACCATTAGTGTACATCTTATTCTCTTACATTATTGAACGTAAAGTTTCTGAAGTGCAGGTGCGATGGTACAAAACGAAAACACAAGAAATAATACTGGTTTAGTTTCACAATCACCTTTAATAATAAATGTGTATATTCCAAGGAATAAGGAAATCTCCTTTCCACAAAAATAATTAGAGATCTGAAAAAATGTGATTTAATTAACTAAGTTCGTGACTTAGAAACGGAAAATCTTTAAACCACCTGAATCCTCGGTTGACCATCGAGTGAGTAAAGCGCTGAGCTACTCTCGCCCACATCCGTACGTGTATTTATAGTTTACCGTAGGTACCGTAATGTAGGGTTGTTTTTGTATCTTAAGAGGAGTGTTAGACACAAAAAGCTGGAAAAGTGTAAGAATTGAGGTTTCTTGTCCGTATCTTTTAAATAGTAGTATCTATCAAAATAATATAATGACGCCAGGCTATAGATATATCAAGATATACACTTATTAAAGGATGCAAAACTATAGTGTTTGGATAAAGTTACAATAATAATAAATACATTTGTATTTATTGTAGGCCTGCTTGAACACTTTAATAATTAGTTATTGTATTAAATAATATCTCAAATTTTCTAATTCAATCCAAACTTAATGCAGTTTTATCCTTGTTTCAGTACATTGATAGATCTTGATTGTAATAGCCTCTCATCAGTGCAGATTTCTGATGTTGAATGTCATTTTAAAGATATGAACAAAAAACCTAACATTTGTTCGTATTGCGATCTCTTTGTGTCAAATACTCTTTAACGGTACTTGCGTGTTCGCCTTCGCTTGTCTACACGAATAGAAGGCCCAACTTGCGGTTCCGACTCAAGTACCCTATAAGAGTAGACATTGCGTCGTGGTAGATCAATACTAGACCATTAGGCCGGCCCCAAAGACGTTTCGGCGCTGTTGATTTTGGAGGCAAACAAAACATATATTTTGTACCAGATTCTGGTTTTTATCATTGGAAACTAGAGCAACGCACTCAATGGCGAAGATTGATGATATGCAAAACCAACATTTTTTATTTAAATTTTGGTGTGTAAAAAAATCTTCTAAACTCTAAAGCGATCCATCAAAACGAAAATATGTTTAACCACAGCAGAAGAAAGTGTAAGAAATATACAATAAAACAAATTAATTGAACTCAGACAAACAAGCTGTCAAGAAATAAAATATTTTGACGTTGGAAGAACCCATTTTCAAAACTTGAACAACGTTGTTGTAGGCCTATACATTATTACAAATTTTATATGGTGAGCAATTACAATTGTAACAGTGTTTTTCTTCCTTAATTTCAATTTTATTATTTTCAGATCTTGTCTGTTGATTTATCAGTTCAATTCATTTGTATACCACTGATGTAGTTTGGTTGTGACTTCAGCATCGGGTTCCGTAAATTCACAAGTTGTTTACAATTTGTGGTTTGATTATATCTAATTACGTAGAAATTACGCCACCTGGAAACATTTCCTATATAAAATGCTTCTCCAAGCATGTTATTACAATTTTCCCTTTTAATATTACAATGAATGATTCTTGTGATAGTAATATCGTAATAATTTGTAGTTATATATTACACATTTTTAATTTTGAAGGGATGTTTTTATAACACAAGGTAAAACAAACTTGATGCACAGAACATATTATCTTATAGTCAAGGCACACTTGAAACAATGGAACAGTTTTTTTTTGGGGGGGGGGGGGAAGAGTGTAACTAATAGCGTAATTAGGTTTATACCAGTGGCGGATTTTATTAAGGTGTGAATACATTCACCAAGATGTACAAATATTTATTAATTAGAAGATATTTTGTTTAATCTTGATCAGTAAATATAAAAGCTCTATTTTTAGGCGATGTCGGTTGGAGAATGTAATAAGTGAAGGTGAAAACATGCTATGTTTTGTAAGAATATTGTAGTATTGCTTTGTTTTGAAATGAAGTCATACCAAATGGGTAGCACGTGGTACTTCGGCCAGTCGAGTTCAAGGATTCTACTCCCGTCGGCAATCTTACGGATTTAAATTTTATGTGGCCAATAGGAGTACATGGGATTAAATTGAATCCCATTTCCACTTTCCAGTCCGTTATTGTGGGCTTTCTAGATTCGGAGTACAAAGACAGCAGTTTTATTTTTATCCAGACTTTATTTAAAAAAAAATCGAAAGTATATAAATGTATGCATTTGAAAATATATCGGCAAGAGCCTTTATCTAAAACCGGGTACCCTGTTGAATTCTCCGGTTAAAACCGACTGTTTGCATTTTTCAAAAATTATTTTGTATTACCTATACATATTTTTATGTTTCTCTGCAATTTTTCGTATTTAAATTGAAACTATAGAAAACTACTACTACTTAAAACTGTTTGCAATATTTGCATATTCATGTGAGAAACAAGCTGTTCCTTACTCTACGCCTGCTGTCTGCTAGATTTCTTCTTGAATAGATTGATTGACGCATATTTACAAATTGACTGAAGAATTTCTCGTTGCTGCATAAGTGAACTTTAATGATGTTGCTATGGGTCATTTACCTGCGGTCGATTACACACTACACAGTCTAGTACAGTGGTTCCAACGTTCTAGTACCCCTAAAATACATCGCGAATTATCACGTACGCCACCATATTTTTCTTTATTATGATACATGAGACTGTGATTAATCAAACGTATTTTAGTCATATTTAGAACAGGAAGGCGTACATAATCGTGTCACAATAAGATGTATGCACTTCGCACTGTTCTCCACAGCAAAAAAGTTAAGTGGTTGTTCATAGTCGTTGCCGGTTAGTGTATTTCCTGAATAGTCAAACAATTTTGGATCGTAGATCCGTTTTGTTGAGTGTTAATGTTTTTTTTATGATCAACAAACAAAGCACACAGACACGATAAGGCAGCAGTGCTTAGGCAGGACCTAATGTGAAACTTGAGCCTGTTTTCTCGACATCAGTAGGGAAATTCGGGGCTCCAACGTGCTTACGTTCATTGTAATGTTTCTACCTGGGTAAAATTGGTAGAATACTAAACATTTAACCACTATGCCACAGTGCTGGTACAGAACAGTGCATTCAGAAAATATTAACCTAGGATATAAATTTAGTTTTCAAAATAATATATTTTCATCAATGATTCTATTACAATATGTTTTTTAAAATGAAGTATTCATTTAATTTTTTTAAGTACCCTTTAAGAATGTGTCGCGTACCCCGTCTTGACAACCACTGGTCTAATAAACCCGCAGTCTCTGTGTTCCACGTTCGAATCCTGACTTGGACAAGGATCTCACTAAAGTTTAGCATACTCACCCACCTATCATATCGTCTCGATTAGCATCGTTGCCAGAATGTGACAGACGAGTGGTTCGTGGCCAGATCGATATTGAAGATCGACGTTTCCCTACATATCATTCGTCTATGACGAAAGCGTCTGTAAGGTGGTTTCGGGCCAACTAAGCAAGTACGAGATATATTAGCAAATCAATAAATACAGTATAAAATTGACAGAAGATACTTATTGTAACGTAGACAAAAAAGCATCAAAATGTACATAGATAATAAAACACAACAATACTCTACTTTATGTGATGCGTTTTTGTCCTTGAATTCAAGGAACATTGAGCGGAACATTGAACTGTCTGAATTGGGCATTATATTTACCTTCATAAGTCGGCGTACATAAGTCGTTGTACATAAGTCGGTGTGCATAAGTCGGCGCTACCCTGAATACGATTAGAATGCCACGGCTGTATAACATTGATTTTCCTCACAAAATGAAAAAACCAAACATTTTGTCTGCAACGTTTTAAGGGCATTGGTTCTTTTGTAGACAACGAGCGCACCTTCACATGCGTCGAAACCATTATGCTAATGCTTTTCACACTAGAGAGTCCTCACGAACAACTCCAAAACGCAACAATGAAACAAATGAATTGAACCGATGGACAAACAATCAAGCTGTCACAGTAATAGCTTTGCGAATAATGGGGGGAAAACAATTAGTTTTAGCGCGAGTAACTGCTCGCCCTGATAAAATTTATGTTTCATGACGGACAACAACGATCTGAAAGTTTGTAAACGTTTGGAACATTTGAATTTTCCAACTTAAGAACATTTTATTCTTTGACGGCTTGTTGTTTGTCCGACGATTCAATTCATTTGTTTCATTGTTGTGTTTTGGTGTTGTTCGTACCCTTTCTTTATTGTTTGGTGTTAAACGACAACGTACTCATCGCCATTATGAAACTCACAACGAAACACATCGACAGTGTGAATGTGAACAATGTGCCAGGTTCTTTAAATCCCCTCGCGGGGTCTCGTCCGTCGAACTCCCGCGTGCACCACTAGCGGCGACTTAGTGGACTTTGCGCAATGTGATATAGATAAATTGCAAAGAGTAAAGGCGCTTTCATAGCAACACGGCAACACGTTTTTTCCGGACCTGCAGATCACGTGAACCAATCAGAAACTTGCCGTGCCTGCCCTGATTGGTTCACCTGACTTGCCGGTCCGGAAAAAACGTGTTGCCGTGTTGCTATGAAAGCACCTTAAAACGTCTTTACATATAGTTATATTTTCTTTTCGGTCATAATTTGTTTTTACATATCAAGTCATTTTTAGCCTAAATAGTTCTCCCATTTGTACTAGGATCTCTAATTGGAATAAGGTCCGTCAATCCTCTAGCGGAAGTTCGGTAAACGAGTTCAACGAGGCTCCACCAGCAGAGGATTTACGGACCTTTTTTAACTTTGTAAAAATGGGTTTGTGTAGTTCGATGAAACCCCGCCAGGAGATTTAAGAACCTTGGGTTTCCGTCATATCCAGGGTGTGCAGGAGAGTGGAACGTCACGTGCTGCGCTCTATCGGGAGTCAGTGCAAACACCGGCGTCAGTGCGGGCCGCGCCGGCGCCCGGTGACGTCAGCAACAAGTGTTGTCTATTTGTTGCTCGCTCCGCCGCGCTAGTCCGCGGTCCACTCTCGCCGCGCGATGTCCGACCGCGAAGGTTTCGTCGCCATGACGACGCCAGAACAAGTGTTGAACGCCGGGGGTGTCTCCCGCCGCCGTCGCAACCTGTCTAACAAGCGCCGCAGTCCGTCGGGGTCCCGGCGTCGACCCCAGACGCCCGACCCGCAGAGACACGAGGACGACGATGACGAGGGGGAGAGGCCGATCACGCCACCCGTGAAAGCGCCCAGGAGTAAGTCGGGTACGAGGAGCACGTCGGCGTCACGGGAGAACCGACGCAGCGCCTCGGCGTCTGAGTCGGAGGGTGACGTCATCAGGTCCTCGATCACCATCGTACCGTCGGAGATGGGTATCGTGGTGAAGAGCGTCACGCCGGCACCGGAAGTCGTTGACGTCGCCGTCCACTCCCCCCACGTGGTCGAGACCCCAGAGCCTCAAGTGGTCGCGGAAGTCAGCGTTACCAGCGTCCCAGAAGAGAAAATTAAAGAAATCGAGGATAAAAAGAAACCAGAAAAGGTTGAAGAACCGGTATTAGAAAAAAAGGAACTTGTCGAAGAAGATAAGAAAGAACAAGAAGTTTTAGAGAAAGTAAAAGAACTTGAAATCGAAGAGAAGAAAGCTGATGTTGTTGCGCCGAAACCCAAACAGGAAGCAGTATGGTGGCCATTTTTAATGGACATCCGCAACGAATGGCGTCTCTTCAAAAAGATCCACAACGACACATACCTGAAACTCCAACTGGAACGAAACAAGTGTTTTACTCATCTCACGATCCTGATGATCTACTGCGGCCTGGGCGGGTTGATGTTCCGGTTCACAGAGGGGGCGTTCGAGTCGTTCTACAAGTGCGGAGTGAAGAGGGTCAAGAGAGACTTCATCGACGGTCTGTGGATGGGCAGTCACAACCTGCGGGAGGAGGACTGGAAGTCTCAGGCGAGGAGGAAGTTGATGGAGTTCGAGGAGCAACTTCATGCTGCGCACGAGGCCGGGGTTCACTCCTACAGCGGACAGAGGGCGTGGACGTTCCTTAACGCGGTCGTCTACTGCATCACCGTCGTCACCACCATCGGTAAGACAGTCTTCAACCCCTCTCGCCTCGGTAGGAGTAAAACGTTCACCGATACCCCTAGGGTTGCTCTGCCTGTGTAAGAGGCGTTGGCGTCGTAATGACCCAACTATCGAATATGTCGCGTAAAACAATAAATAATATTATTACTAATAACAATATCGATCAATTATTGGCACGAACACGTGTAGATTGATTAATACCGAAACGACTGTCACAGTTGAGGAATTGTTCGTGGAACGGGTGAATATCTTGCCCTGAAACTTACTCATAGATGAGTGAGTGGTTTGTGGCCAATCAGCGATCGGCATTTGAAATTTGGTCTCGCTGGTTCGCTGCAAACCATTCGTCTAAGAACAAAACATGTGTAAGGTTGTTACACACATACTATACACATTAAATACGATAGCGAGTGGGTCTTTTTATTGAAAGTGTTACGATACAAACTAATCACAAAACAGGGAAACGTAATTGCATGAAAAGGCAGGTTTTTGTCCCAAATCGAGTAAGGCCCGGATGCGTAGATGTCCCTTACATTGAGAAAGCCGTCAATTTTTTTTCCTTATGGAAAATAACAAGTACAAAACAATTTCATAACAACCATACCAGAGGGTTTCTCTAGCTAGGCATCCGGACAAAATAGCATATTTGAATCGTTTAGACGCAGTAATGTCTCATATGAGGCGACTAAATAACCGACGCCCTATATGATTACATACGTAACCGAACTTGTCTCTCGCCTTCTGGGAAAAATGCATGTTTGCATCTGTGCTTCCTAAATATATATTCTGAGTAGTAATAAAATCTAGAAATTCTGTCGCTCTTTATTTAAAACTTCTAAAGTAATTGAAAAGTTATAAAGCAAATACGAATAGCTTTTACAATAAAATAAAAAGTTAGTTTTTTAATTAGTTTATAGTTACTTCAAATAGCAGCTATGAATAAAGTTTCCAACATTTTAAATGTTTTCTATATTATCTTCAAGGAATCAAGGCTTATGAAACTATATATAGCTATTTTCTTACATTATCAATGTTGTGTAGACTTACATCAAGAGTCTAGTCACAGCACAAGTCATTGTGTTCAAACAATATGACACGTTCTATTTTTAGCTGGAGATTGTGTCCATTTAGGTTTATAAGCAAGACGTAATACGCTTCTTAAAAAAACAACAATCTTCCATGCTGCATTGCGGCTAACGTAGAGACACGTACGCTATCATTCTAACAATCTTATTACGTGTCACGAAGGAAATAATAGTGATCCCCCCCTCATCCCCCCCCCCCCTCGCGCCCACGTCTGACTGTATCTAAAGTTCTGCACGGGTCTAGACATAGAAGCCCTGCCCGGCCCGGACCGGTATTTTAGGCCCGGGCCCGTACCGGCCCGTACTGAGTAAGTTAATTAAAGCCCGGGCCCGATGTAAAAGTGTAAATTGACCCGTAAAAGCCCGTTAAACTGTTAAAGCAGCAAGTTGATTTTTGTAGTATTTGGCAAGGAATACGAACGACAGGGTGAGAATAAAAAGAAACTTAGTAACTATTGCCAGTGAAAGTAAGTAACAAGAGAAGTATTACAACCAAATTTTGGAACCGGAAGTTTATACTATTTCGGGAAAATAATGGTTTGCTTTAAGTTTCGGGAATTTTGGTAAAAGAACATTAATTTTTTTTCATTGCAAGCAGCAATTACACATAAAAACATACTACATAAAAAAACATACACAAAACACAAAAATAAACGTAAACAACATAAAAAACATACAAACACATCAAAAAAACTAAAAAAAATCCCTCCTCGTTCAGTGATATGTAGATCCAGGCCCTGCCCGGGCCCGTCTTAATAAGCATATCAAGGCCCGTACCCGTGCAGACCTCTAGTATAAGCCGCAGCAAGACGATGCTCGTACGTCGTAGTGTACATTTCGTACACTCAGAGAGTATTCACGTGACGTCACAACCCATAAGAGCGGGCAACAGCTGTGTTTACATTTTTAGGTGTCAAAAGAAGGAAATATGGTCATTTAATCACGCATATCCCGAGATTAAGTTGATGAAAATTGTAAATTACAAAAATAATGGTGGAGGCAATTAAGAGAGTTTTTATGATACTTTTCAGTGTTAGCAAACCATTGTTGAAAAACAGTAGAACTTGAACTAAACGTGAACTGAAACATTGCGACAATGAGGTTTCAATGGAAGGGAACAAACGTGAAGTATTTGCACCCACCATGGCCGCGACGCGCTTTATAATCTTAATCCATGTATACTTCAATATATCGTGTCATGGCTTAAATTATGGTAAAAATGTTACTATAGTAATGAGGGTACTTCATTTTATGTCTATCGGGATATTATAATTTATTAATCGTCCTCAATTTGTGACTACATTTTGTTTTACAAATCAAGCAGATCAAATTCAAAAACATAAAATGAAAATAAAATAAAATTTTACATCATTTAGAAACATTCGACATTGAAAAAAATCTGAATTAGTATTTGAGTTTGGGTCCCTGAGGAGATGGATTTTAGTTTACTCTGTTATACTTGCATATTTAATAAATACGATTGTCTTAACGTTGGTAATGTAATCATGAGGCTGACACATGTTGATTGGACATTCCGTTACATTCCATGCGCATTTTGTTGTTTCAAAGAATTTAGTGTCCGTTTGCATGAAACCCAATTCGTGTAACAGCTCCTTGTTATCGTAGACTCCTCTGCCTTGCTTGTTGTACAACATTAAGACGTGGATCTGGTTGGCTTCCAGCCCAGTGTGCTTGTGTTTATTTTTAGTGCTTCAGCTGCATTAAAAAGTTCATTATAGTATCATCATCATACGTATAGTGACGATTACGACCGTGTTTTGTCTTCGTTGACCATTCCAACCAAAATTGGCGTGTTTTTTTTCATATGTGACATTTTAAACGCATGTGAACACGTTTCAGAATTCCACTCATTAGACTTTTTAAATATATTTCTCCAACCTATCCCATTCCTCCAACTTCCTTCCCCTTGTGGCCCTGGGGTTATTAAACAATAAATAATCGAAATGCAAATTTCCTCCTGTCCTCCTTACCTTCCTTCTCGTCGAGTATTTTTTTTTTTGCATGTGGGAGGTTGAACCACATAACGCCCCCCCTTGGATACGCCACTGGGCGTGGTGACTAGTACGACCTAGCTGTGTTGAGATGAGCGCGAGGCCAGTTCTCGGTGTTTATATAATCTCGTCTATAGTGGCCGGCACTTTTAGTCGGAACCAAACCGGATGTGACTTTATGAGGTGGGTTTGGTTTATCTACGCAGTTGTTTGAAAATAGTGTTCGTAAGGGCTACTATTGTGCTCTGCACGTGGTCACGGCGGTCCGCGAAGGGTCGCGAGGGGTAAGTGAGGGGCACTACCTGACCAGCCAATTAGAATACTTTTTTGAGCAGATGGTCTTCTCGCAAAGCTGTGTTGTCACATCTACCTTGTCAATATGGGGAGGTGGGCAACGCACCGTAACGCACGTGTCTCTTCAAGGAAGGTAGGGTGGATCGGGCAACACTGAGGACAGTTTTCAAATCGCGCGCGTTGAATTGATGCTCCGTCTTCGGCGTCCGGTTTGGTTCCGACTAAAAGTGGCGGCCACTATAGCTATGCACGTGGATGCGTCACCGCGTTGTTTCATCGCACGTTACGTAGCGCACCGACTCGATCTGCCCACGGTGTGAGTTGTGACGTCACACATCATATAAGGTACGACCTGACACAATACAACGCAGGCCTCGACCGTGACCTACAGTAACCTTCGTACAGATTCTGTTGTGGGTCTGTGGCTTACGCAGGAATATATTTCGGGAGGGGGCGGCCCAGAGTAGGACATAACAGATAAAAAGGGTCTCCGCAAGCAACACAATGGGGGGTGTGGTGGGATGCCTCCCCACAATAGCGCCGCAGGCAATTGTTTGAAAAAAATCCGTATTTTTTAAGTGGATTTAATGTGTTTTAGAAAAAACAAAGATTACACATACATTTATTACATACATTGCAAGTACAAAAATTAACTCCTAACTTAAAAAATGTTACCTATGGGAAGGTTTCCTGATAGCAAATAGAGAACTCAACACTTTAAAGTGTTTTATGTTGTGTGTACATTTAAATGATCGTCATAATTAAAGTTCGGATTTCGGGGAGGGGGGGGGGGGGGGGCAATCTCCCAAAACCCATCACTGGATACACCAGTGGGGTCTTACTTGTCGCAAAAATAACTATAAGTATACCATTACGTTATATAACCTTCTGAAAGTAATATTTTTATTGCCTACGGGCGACACAGTTCATCAATAATTTGAATATTTTGTTTTGAGTTCTATAGTCGATTTGAATTCATAAGATAACTTGCTATTTTTGGTATGGCAACCAGTCCCACGGTACAGGTCGTATTAGCCTCTCAGACAATAGACTTACCTAGAGCAAATCACAATAATTTCACAATCGTTGACCCATCTGAAGTTCTAAATTCTCATTGCTTCTTAAATGTAATTTTACTTTATTATTAAATCTAACTCGCTTATGTGATAGCGCTTTGCCATATGCTTTCGCCATTTTTATAAATTTTGTATTTCCAAAATGTTCAACGATTATGAAGATATTGAAACTAGGTTTTAATTGTATCGTCTCGAAAAATTGTATTTAAAAATAATACCCACTCTATTCTTATTTTCTCTCTACGAATGACAATCAATTCAATGGATAGAAACTAGAAACCTCCTTTATTTCATTTTCTCTCTCTTTTGATCCGCTTCTATACAAGTTGCATTGAAAACATCTCAAAGTTGAAGTGAATTGAAAGAAGTACAAAGAGTGTCTCTCGTACATGAATACTTACTATTCATCCGGTTTCTGAGATCGACGTTCACAACCAACCTATTCACTCAACGCATGTTACAGCACATGAAAGATATTACACATGCAGTTAACGTGTCGTTGACGTTAGTTAACATGGCAGACAGAAACGAAACGTCCTTACCACATTCCACGTAACAAAATGTACACAAATTAACTCTACAATAAACTTTCCCTCCTGAAATAAAAAAAGATAACAAACACACACATTATGGCACATTAAATATTATGGCTGACAAGTTACAGAACTATAAGTGTTGTCACTGCTACTCACTAAATGTTATAGTAAGTCACTAATGTGTATTATTGTAATGAATGTGTATGTTTTTGTGTCTTAACCGAGTATATACTCAAAGATTTGCAACTGTAGGCCTATACAAAATCTTGTATTGTATGTACAAAATTGGAATGATACTACTATACTACTACAAAAAGATAACAAATAATCGCCTGATCTATTTATTTATGATACGTTTTATCCGGTATTGTAGGTAATCATTGTCAAGGTTTTTGATTACAAAGCGAGCGATAATATAACACAATGCCAGTGGCTTAGCGGTAGTGAGCGGGACTGTAGTTTGATGGTTTCATGTTTGATTATCACCACTGAAAATCTTCACAGAAATATTATATTCAGTAATACTGTGAATGGTAGGGTTAATTTGTAAAAACAGCTGTGTTTCCATCCTTTTTAACTATTGTACTATGTTAACGGTAGTGGGTATATTAGCAATGTTAAATCACGCGCAATTAACTGCATATTACTGACATCTTAAGAACGCTTCAAGATATTAAAAATGTGATTCATTCCTGGGATTTAGTTTTGTATCAGTTGATCGATGAATGTAAAAACTTTCAGATATTTTAATCGTCATAGTATTGTTATTTCAATTAATTATTTAGTAATTTATAATTATTTAATAAACAAACTGTCAATCACAACGATAACACTTTTATAAACTTTATGAATCGTTGTTTAGATGATACAAAACCAAATCTAGGGATGAATCACTCTTTAAATAGCGTTTTCAGTTATCAAGATATCAATTTAAAAATGAATAGTTTCGCATGTAAGGCTGTCCTTCATTCTTACGTCTAAATTAACTGTATTAGCTGAATATTAGCATTTGGGTAGAGATACAATATGGTGTCTGATAACTAATTCCTGTGCTATTCTAGGCTAATTAGTAGTTCTAATTACCGTGTACCAATAGCGGTTGTGCATAATTATGATACGAGTACTGCCAACACCACAACAATTACCTTATCGCACATCGTCAACTAATTACACGTTCGATAACAGTCAAGGTCACTATTCTTCCTGTTTATTGTTTTTAACAAGTTTTGGGTAAAAAGGAAATTATTTTGTATTTTAAAATGTAAACACGGGTTTAGTTTAGTTGCGATCTATGATTTTACGGCCATCCGGTTAGTTTAACTGTAAACACCGGAAATTATTGTGTTTTGCTATATGATAACGAAACACAATATTGAAAAAGTGATAAAAGAGCTCGATGTGGTTTCGTAGAACTATTTTAAGACGCACGATAAAAATTGTGCGAAATTAAAGTTTTTTACACCTTAACTAAGTAATACTTTGAGAACGCTTTACAATATTAAAATAGCGATACATGTGCGCATTGTGCTGTTATGAGAACTAAAAAACTGGTTGATAAAAGTTTCGAATATTTTATCGTTACCGGATATACTTAGTAATTCATTGTCAATTAATTACATTACCAATAATGACCGCAATTAATAAAATCATTGTTTTATCACTTTATAATATTGTGTTGAGCGTTCTTAAGAGCGAAGGATACCTCTACGTCAAAAACCGCAGAAAATTTTCATTTTTTAATTAGATCTCAAGATTGAAACACAACATCAAAAATCTGAGACACCATAGCGCTGTGGTTTGGTAAGCCCTACACACTGAATGATAAATGTATTTAACATTATCATCAATATGACTTTGATAACGATTTCCTTAGTAATTTGAGTAAATCGTTATCACAGTCATACTGATGATAACGTTAAATATATTTATAATTCAGTGTGTAGGGATTACCAAACCACAGCGCTATGGTGTCTCAGATTTTTGATGTTGTGTTTCAATCTTGAGATATAGTTAAAAATGAAAATTGTCTGCGGTTTTTGACGTAGAGGTATCCTTCGCTCTTAAGATATTAATAAAGATCGGTTTACACGTATTTAAGATAACAGGTTTAAGGTTTAGCAAAATCAAATCAAGCCAAAAGCATTATGGAGTTCACACACTTTCATTAAGATTTAAGAAAACCATAGCAACGTTAAAGCTTTTGTACTTAAAATTCTTAGCCCAGCCAATGAGAGGCGATATGTTTTGTTAATCCGACCAATGGTAGCGATTCTAAGTAGAACAGTTTGGAAAATAAAACCTTAATCCTTAAATATTAAGTAAGTGTGTAAACCGAGCTTATAATAAACGTAAATTTTACACGGTTTTATTTCTTTATTTAATGTCTATCCTATTCAGTTATAAAAACTGATTGACAAACGAGGATAATGAAACAACAAAACAAAACAAACTACTGTGCTAAAAAAAATAAAAAACAAAGTATATAAATGTGAAGGAACATGAAGGAGAAATGTGATTTATATAAATGAAAAATGAATGAATGAATGAGGGTACACTATCGCCTTAAATGTTGCTCGAACCCACGCCTGTTGGCCCTTAAAGCTCGACCTTATGATACTCCAGGCGACGCTTGGAGAGAACATCGTCCCTTGAGTCAACTTAAGGCGGCGTGAACCAGCCCCGCCCCAAAAAATGTGTTTTTTTTTTTTTTTTTTTTTTTTGGTACATATGGTATGTAGAATTATGATAGTACATAGATTTTTGATATCCTGCGCTTTTTTTAATGCATAGAGCTGTTTTAATTATGTACATGTACACCTGAATTTCGTTTGTCCCCGAAGTTGTCCCTTGTAAACTTCCGATGAACGAATGATTGAATTTGAATGTTTAAAATTGCCGCACTTTTGTTGTATTGATCGACTGAGCCGGTGTGGCTGCACGTAGTTCTTATTTTTACCACCAGAGTGTGTTAATTGTTGAATAAACAAGCTGCAAAGTGAAAATGGCTGTGGCAAGTTTGTTTTTGTTTCTGTCATCTTGATGTTTTGAAACACGTGTAAGTTATCATTGATTGTTGTTATCAAAATGCCTCGTGTAAAAACGAATTGGTTCAAGAAACGAAACAGTGTTCAAATATTGAATTTGAGACGTAATGTGCCAGACTTGCAAGACAACATTGCAGTTCCTTTGGTTGAGCCTACAGAGTCTAGGCCTAGTGCAAGTAGTAGGAAACTCAGTGATTTACAGCATGCTAGTTTTACTAATGATTCAGTAGACAAATCTACATCTGGGTACAGGCTTGTTTCCCTGGAATGTTTGAACAATGCCTTTGCTTCCACAAGCTGCTGTGCCCTGTGCAAAATAGGCAAACTTAGTGTTCACGAGGATCTAAATGCTAGAAAAGGCTGGGCCTCAAAACTATTTATTTCTTGTGACTATGGTAAGTGTTTGAACTCTGAACCATTTTTTACTTCCATAACTAACAAAGACAGTGATATGTTTGAAGTCAATACCAGACTGACTTATGCAATGAGGTCTGTAGGGAAGGGCCAAACATCGGCTAAAGTAATTAGCGCTGTATTGGACATGCCACCTCCAGTCACTAACTTTCAAAAGTACAAATCACCACTCCTTGAAGCTACCAAGGCGGTATGTAATGAAAGCGTGAAAGCAGCTGCTGTACAGAGTAGGCATATGAATAATGGTAACCCCAATACCACGATCACAGGAGACGGTTCGTGGATGTGTCGCGGCCACTCGTCTCGCTTTGGTGTAACAACCGTGATCGCCGTCAATACGGGTAAAATTTTAGACACGGAAATAAGTTCCAAGCATTGCCAAAGTTGTTCTGTACATTCAAGTATGGACAAGAAGTCAATAGCGTTTCTAGAGTGGGAGACAGAGCACAAACCAAGTTGCAAGATTAACTATACCGGTACATCGGGCGGCATGGAAGTTGCCGGTGCTGTCAATATTTTCAAGCGTTCGGAAGAAACGAATGGTCTGCGATACACCAGGTATATCAGCGATGGCGACAGTCGTGCTTTCAAGGCCTGCGTGGAAGCAAAGCCATATGGAGACGGTGTTCTAATGGAGAAACTTGAATGTATAGGCCATGTACAAAAGCGTATGGGGACTCGGCTACGCAAGCTGCGACAAACGTTGAAAGGCAAACGTCTCAGCGACAACAAGTTGCTCTCGGGAAAAGGCCGTCTAACAGACAAACATATCGATTCGTTACAATATTACTACGGAGCAGCTATCCGTAGTAATACTGATAATCTCGAGGCTATGAAAAAAGCAGTGTGGGCAACCTTCTTCCACAAGGCTTCATCAGACTCAAACCCACAGCACGGAATGTGTCCTACAGGAGCTGACAGTTGGTGCAAATACAATAAATCCTTGGTTGATGGAACAACTTACAACCATAAAAACAGTCTTCCACAGGCAGTTATTGAAGCCATCAAACCCACATACCAGGATCTTGCTAGCCCGGAGCTGTTAAAGAAATGTCTACATGGCAAGACCCAAAATACGAACGAATCGTTCAATAGTCTAATATGGGACCGATGCCCAAAAGTAAAGTTTGCGGGCAAAGACACCGTCGAGACTTCAACGTATGATGCAGTAGCCCACTTTAATGATGGCAACATAAGCAAGAAGCTAGTGCTAGAGAAGCTAGGACTCAACGCCGGTGCTTGGTGTGAGATGGGACTGCGGGCGTTAGATGTACTGCGAGTATCGCAGGCAGATATCCGGGCGGCTTCTAGTACCAAGGAGGCAAGAGTCAAGAAAAGGGCACGTGCCAGGGCCCAGACTGATGCAGAAAAAGAAACTGACTATGTTGCTGGAGGACATTAGGTAATGCACAAAATTAATTAATTTAATGAATGTAGGCCTACCTAATTATTTCAATCAGAATTGCAAGGAAATGTTTAATAATAATTTCCCGCTACTTACATTTTTAGCTGCTTAGGTACCATTTCTGAGGTAACTACTTGATGGATTCACTTCAAATTTTCAGAGAATGAAGAACACATTATAATAGAGTTATTGGTGGAACAGAATATTGATATCATTGACCTATTAAAAGTTATGAATTAATTAGCCTGAAAATTTTGATCAAAACTAAATAACTGGTTCATAAATTTCTAATACATAAAGGAAGCAAAAAAAAATTTTTTTGTTCCACCAATTAGTTCATTAGTATGTTTATAATGTAAGTAAAAATAACTGGGATGATATCTCCAGTAGTTTCCTCAACAAAGGTACCTATGTCTAGAAATGTGTCAACTTAACAGTGAAAGTTGGCAACAATGTATTTTAGTCAACAATGCTTTTTATCATACTTTTTTTGCATTGTTATCACCATATGTTATTGTTGCTCATGTGTGCCAAACACTGTTGAATTATGTTGTTTAATTCAGAAGCTATGGATACATTACTTAAATGTTGTCAAAATCGATGGAACCAGGTTCACGCCCCCTTAAGCTGGCGGCATCAATCTTGTGTTTATCTAGCAATTTCTTGATACGCCTCACAGAACGTTGCGAGTTTACCAATAAAATACGTTTATATATGCTACATGGAAACCAATACGATCTACAAATTGTTGACAGTAGAAGCAAAAAGCAGAGTGTGAACTTTGAACTAAATAAATGCCTCAAAATATTTGTATCAATAAGTTAATATTTTTTTGAGTGCGATAAAGGTGTAACTCTTAAAATATTTTTCGTTGTTATAAATTTTTCTTTCATGTTAGATGGTGGGTTTCTGTTATTAAAATGTTGTATTTTTAAGGTTATGCTAATCATTTTATTACCAAGTATAATTTAGTTTACGAATTTCAAATATGATGACTAAACATATTTATGGAACTTAATATATTTTTAGATTCCAACTGGCATACTTAATAAATTGATATTTGATGTTTTTATATATTGAATGATATTCTATATTCGCGCGTTTAAGACATTTCGATACCTACAACATATTGCCAATTTTTCAATTAATTGATCTCTTGTTTGATATTTTTCTACGTCAGCATGGCGAATATTAAATTTTAAAATATAATTCTTAACAGTTTGACTATAACTTGAGCTTAATACCATTGTTAAATAACATATTGTGTAGATGGTTTTTCAAAGAATAGTATGTTTCTATAATTCTAAAATATGTTTATATTTTAAATCGTGTGTATTGTATATTATTATATGTATATGCATATATATTTATGTCTCATTTTCTTTTATTAAAATCCTATAATTAACTTCCTTGTTGTTAGTTTTCGAAAAATTTTCTTCTGTGGATAGTCATGCATAACTCAGCATAAGCAATTTCGTTTTCCAATTACTTAATTATACCACTTCTACGAACCTTTTACCTTTAAAAGAACGTTTTACCGCATCGTTTTGCTAAGGGTTGTAAAACCTGAGCTGCACCGATTCCCGTGCCCGATGAAGCTTGACCAGAGCGCCTAGAATCCAATCACCAAAGACTTTAGAATCTACCTTCTCTGGCGACACGGAACCACTTCAGCAGACGCGGCAATGACCTCGACCTCTAAAACTAGTCCGCACTGCGTCTGCCAGGCGGGCGCTGCAATCGATAGCGGCGGGGCGCCCACATTTCGGCACACCGACCTGAGCTATAACTATAGAGGTGTTTTGTAAATGTTTTTATAACTGAATAGGATAGACATTAAATAAATAAATGTAATAAAAATAAATAAATAAAATAGTGTTATGTTATGTTGTCATGGCAGTGTTATGAGGTTTTGGTGATTTTGACAGAAAATCACACGAGAAACATGTTAAAATTCTATAGGAAGGAACCATTATACATTATGTATACAAAGTGAAATTGGACTATACGTTTGGCACGATACATATACATAACATAATTTTAATTTAAATTACAGTTTTAATAACGGTTAACGCAATAAAATATATTTTGATTGAAATTCTATAATACTTTTTTCATAGAATAATTTAATTTAAATATTGGTAAATCAAACGATCCTTTATTTTGATGTCACCCTTGCTGCTTGCGGAGAACAATGTGTTAACCAGTTACGTTGTTATTAAAAAATAAAAAAGATAAACTAAGATTATTGTGAAAGTAATCATATAGGTACAACGTCTGAAATCTAATAATTATCATGTTATTTGAGACGAATGAATGGTGTGATATAAAAACACACCACATGAAGTTTTTGCGCAAACCGGAGCTCGAACTAAAACAACGTCTCATCGACCATTACCAAATCTAGTGTAGTTTTTACCCTGACTCTGACCTGAGCAACCCAGATTTATGAGAAAGGATTCGTAACAATACTATTTTCTCAGTAACCGTTCAAAGAGAATAAATTAATAAAACGTTCCGGAAACTCACCAATTCTGTGAAGATTCTGATGATGCATCGAACATGAGAAGGAAAGAGAATCGTCTTCTGATACTCTCGGCATTTGTTTGTGTTTGGTGAAGAGTCACAGAGCTCAGAAACTGTTGGAGATCCGCCAATAAATTACGTTTGGTTTGTTTGAAACTTTCTTAGTAAATGTATGACTATTAAAAGTTAAATGAGTTTTCAAGCTACCAATGCATTTCATTGTGAATTAACTGTTGACACAAATAATCTTAATTCAAACAAAATGGATATTCTTTTGTATGAAAGAATACTCATAATAAACCAAAGTTCTTTCCAAGCAAGAAATCACTAATTCTTACCTAAAGCTCAATGAAGAATTTTATGATAGTTTGCAAGTTCTTTTGCGTAACTTTATCATACATTTATATTGATCAATGTCACTAGCTAAACCATTAATACATCTTATATTTGTAGCATTATATTAAGCTATACCTATGATATAAATATCTAACAAATAAATAATATTACATGAAAAAAATACTTTTTTTTACAAAACAACGCTTATATTAAAATGCACTAAAAAGTAAAAAATAAATTTTCGCCCAACAAATTTTTGCCTCACTCGGAAAATAAAAGCGTTGGGCGCTTTCCCTGCATAAACAGCAGAATACTGCAATCTATGTCAATACCGAAAGCGCCCAACGCTTTTATTTTCCGAGTGAGGCAAAAATTTGTTGGGCGAAAATTTATTTTTTACTTTTTAGTGCATTTTAATATAAGCGTTTTTTTTTTTTTAAAAGTATTTTTTTCATGTAATATTATTTTATACTTTTTAGTCTTAAAGAATCTTGCAATCGAATATATGCTCACTGGACGTGTCCGAATTTAGAAGACTGCATACTTGTGTACTTGTACTTGTTAACTTCACTCGCAAACTAGCGTGCTCGCATTGCAAACTTGAATTTCGGACAGTTCCGTTCATGCACGATCCAGCGATCGGCCAATAATGCTTATGAAAAGTGGGGTTATGTGGCTATGGGAGAATTTGGCAAAGTAACTAGGCCTATAGGCAACACATTCTATTAATGATCATAAACGCAATTTTTGTCAACATTAAAACATCTAGGCCTATTACAATACATATAATATTTAAATGCATGGTTACTTACGGTTCCATATTTTCTCACGTGTAGTGTTTGCGTTTGCCATGACTTTTTTAAGTACTCAAGTTGAGTGCACGAACAGGAATGATCTGTGTTCTTGCAGTCTCGCCAACTTCTACTTGCAAACTTCTAATTCAGACACTGGAAATTACGGCACTACCGTACTTTTCACAATGTCAAGTTTGAGCTAAGATAAAAAGTATACATTTTTCGATGAATTCGGACACGTCCACTGCCTTTAGCAATAGAGTGTATACTTGTAAAATTTTATTTGTGGGAGTTGCAAAAAGGATAGACCCGATCGTCTATCAGTGGACCTTATCTTTTAGAGTGTGCTCCGAGAGCACTGTGAGAGCACTACCACCAACTAACACCAACGATCAACTGTGAGGTCGAACCACGCGAAGGGAACGCACCTATGCGTACATGGTGAATGACTCACCGCACGGGGTTGTACCATACTTACAAATGGAGCGTGTTGACATTCTTGCTGCATAGAAACATATCCGATGCTTTCGTCACGGATATTTGAGTCCCGAACCATGCCTGCATGTGGTTGGCCCATCCTCACTAGCTGTGACTAATTTCCCATATGAAGCTAATTGTTTAATAATTTAATCATGGTGGATTAATTAATAAGTGAATCTGATCATTGATTCATATATTGTCATTTAGAAAATAAGACTGTGTGAAAATTTCAGCTCGATCGGACGTTGGGAAGTGGGTGAAATATCGATTAATTAATTATGATGGTTTAATTAATTATTTAATAAATATGACAATTGATTCGTGTATTGTTATTAAGAATACGTCTGTGTGAAAACTTTGAGCTCAATTTGACGTTCGGAAGTGGGTGAAATATCGATTCCCATATAAAACATCAATTAATTAATTATGATGGCTTCATTGAATATTTAGTTAATATGACAATTGATTCGTGTATTGTCCTTAAGAACACGTCTGTGTGAAAACTTTTAACTCGATTTGACGTTGGAAAGTGGGTTAAACATCGATTCCCATATAAAACATCAATTAATTAATTATGATGAATTAATTGATTATTTAGTTAATATGACAATTGATTCGTGTGAAGTTATTAAGAATACGTCTGTGTAAAAACTTTCAACTCGATTTGACGTTGGAAAGTGGGTTAAACATCGATTCCCATATAAAACATCAATTAATTAATCATGATAAATTAATTGATTATTTAGTTAATATGACAATTGATTCGTGTGAAGTCATCAAAAATACGTCTGTGTAAAAACGTTCAACTCGATTTGACGTTGGGAAGTGGACTGTACATCGATTTTCATATAAAACATTAATTAATTAATTATGATGAATTAATTGACGATTTAGTAAATATGACAATTGATTCGTGTATTGTCATTAGGAATACGTCAGTGTGAAAACTTTCAATTCGATTTAACGTTGGAAAGTGGGTTAAACATCGATTTCCATATAAAACATGAATTAATTAATTATGATGAATTAATTGACAATTTAGTAAATATGACAGTTGATTCATGTATTGTCATTAAAAATACGTCTGTGTACAAAATTTCAGCTTGATCGGACATTTAAAAGTAGGTGAAATATCGATTCAAAGATTCATCGATTTCCATGTAAAACATTAATTAATTAATTATGATGAATTAATTGACAATTTAGTAAATATGACAGTTGATTCATGTATTGTCATCAGGAATACGTCTGTGTAAAAAATTTCAGCTTGATCGAACATATAGAAGTAGGTGGAATATCGATTCAAAGATTTCGTCCAGACAAACAAGGCAAGTTAATATAAGCGTTATAATAATTATAATAAAATACACATATTTATTGCCTATACTCACTGTTATAAGAACTGACTTTCAGCGAGGAACATAATGTGTGCTTCGTTGCTATAACAGCTTGAAAGTCACCCTTAACGTATACACCATGACATTAAAGTCACGTTTAAAACTAAAAAAAAACTCAGCGTGAATCGGGAACCGATCCTTGTACCTTCTGCATTGAAGGCAGGAATAAACCCACTAGTTGACTAACGACTCAACAAGCCACATTTAAATAGTTCGCAGTACAACTTAAATTTGGAACACAATTGAACCGACCTCAATGTTTGTAGAATACAAACTTGACATTGATTGACCAAACCACGAGAGTAAAGTCGTTGTCACCTTCTGAAATACAAAGTACGTGACACACACACACGTACACATACCACCAACGTAACAAAAATATTTTCTAAGATACCAATAAATATACTTATAAAATACTAGAGTAGCTGGTAATAGTTACAAATGCTTTATTATCACGTATAGCTAAGTTTTAAGATTAACTCTGTCGCGAAACCCAGATGTCTGCCAAAACAATCCGCACTTTACGCAAAATGTCGCATAAAAACTTGGCATGTTTGCAAAAGTCCGAGAAAAACGCTGAGTTTTGTCCACAACTAGAAATATTAGCAACGTCATCGCCATACTTTGCTGACATTTTTATAAGTAAATAATGTTGCCCGGGTAAGTAGATTAGTGAATTATTATGGAATACATTTTATTTTAGACTCAACACAGTTATTGTAACCACCGAGTGCATGGATGATCAAACGATGCAGAGCTACTAACACTCCATAGTAGCAGGTAGCGAAAAATGTTTCCATTAATATGGCAAAGATTTATCGAAGTATTAATCTACGCCGTTATTCTTGTTACTTACCAATTTTAGGTTGCTTAGCAATACCTGGTGTCAAGGTGTTAATTTATGAAAGTAGTTTCAACACAAATTATTAAATTATACATGTTTCTGATTGACACGAATGGAAGCTTTCAATTTATTATGTTGCTATGTTATGTCCTCAGGTTATGTCATGTTATGGCGGTGTTATGAATTTTCTACAACTACTAGAACTGTGAAAGACTATTCCAAAATCTTTTGGAGATGCGAATCAACTCTCTCTTTTGACATTAGTTGGGAGAGGGGGGGGGGGGAGGAGTGGGGTGAAGAGTTTTTCGTTGATGAACTTTTGTTTTAAGTGCCACATTGACAGTAAAATGGTCTGGGCGCCCCAACCCCGTACGAAACATGTTTGTAAACCTAACAAAAATTACACAATAAAACACATTATTTTAACTTATTTATTCAGGTGTGATGTACAAGGTAAGACCTAATAGGTCGTAATCACGCCTCACTTAACTATCGTCTATACTGCAACATAAGCTACTCAAATGCATCGTCGCGTTATTTAGTTGCAACTTTAAACATAAGTTATCATATCAATAACATATACAACTATATATTTTGTAAACGGTGATTTTGGAACCGTCATAACAACGATTACGCTTACAATCAATTGTTAAATATGTCCTTAAAAAAGGCAAATAACTGAGAAGATTCACAAGAAAAATAAGTCCTAACCATTTGTATTTATGTCCAACTTTGTTTGCCTAATACTTTATAATCTAATATCATCGTAAAAATAAATAACCTATTTTGTTTCTAATAACGTAACTTAGTGAAGTTTCTCATAGCTTTACGTCAGCCGTAAACTTCCTGTGTTATGAAAACAACTCGCAACGTGTTAACGCATGTGCAGATGCTATCATAGCATAACATGATCCGCGTATGCCAGTCATGTAAACACTTGATACGGATGTGGATTGCTTCGGGTAACAGGAAGTGAGATTAGATAAAGACAGATGATTATTCTGGATATTTAAACCTCAAGAATGTATTGTTTAATAAAAATATCTCGAGAATGTTACACCCGTATCGAAGAAATGAGAACTCTTTCTAAAGTTGATCCACAGTAACCTTGAAGATGTTGACATCACAGATGAGCAATCGCAGCCAATCAGCGGGTGGCTTTTTCAAATACTGACATTTGGTTGGCCAAGCCTCACTCATCTATGACGTCAGCATCCACAAGGTTGCTGTGGAACGACTTCAAACACAACCAATTATATTTTAAATATTATAAAAAGGGCGGTTAATTAAGTTAAATATGGATTTCTAACTATGGATTAAATATTTAAATAACTACTCTACTGATAATGAAAAACTAAAAATCAATATGGTCATAATTTGATTGTTTAATTCTTCTGATAAATTACTTCTTATTATAATATTATAAACATTGGTATAACTGTGTACAATTCATAGGGTGCAGTGTCCGCACTTATTAGATTTGATGAAACGTATTTGAGTTTTTATCATGCAAGGGTTATCTCGCGTGTTGTAAGCCGGCGACTATTGAACGTGAACGTGGTCTTGAAACTCTTTAGTTCCACACACGATGCGTCAGGTGTTGGACGGGACTGTACAAGAAGATTATTCAACGGCAGGAATAGAACTCAAGTTGGCAGGATTCGGGATTCCGAATAAGAGACTCAAAGCTGATCCCAAATGACCCGAAGTTCCACCTGGTGACACAATCGCGCACTACAGTGTTGACAGGGCCACGTGGTTGTGGCTCCGACCACGTGTTAGAGAAGACTTCACCTGGTGGCACAATCGCGCACTACAGTGTTGACAGAGCCACGTGGTTGTGGCTCCGACTACGTCTGAGAGAAGACTTCACCTGGTGGCACAATCGCACACTACAGTGTTGACAGAGCCACGTGGTTGTGGCTCCGACTACGTCTGAGAGAAGACTTCACCTGGTGGCACAATCGCACACTACAGTGTTGACAGAGCCACGTGGTTGTGGCTCCGACTACGTCTGAGAGAAGACTTCACCTGGTGGCACAATCGCACACTACAGTGTGGACAGGGCCACGTGGTTGTGGCTCTGACCACGTGTTAGAGAAGACTTCACCTGGTGGCACAATCGCACACTACAGTGCTGACAGGGCCACGTGGTTGTAGCTCTGACCACGTGTTAGAGAAGACTTCACCTGGTGGCACAACCACGCACTACAGTGTTGACAGGGCCACGTGGTTGTGGCCTTGACCACGTGTGAGAGAAGACTTCACCTGGTGGCACAATCACGCACTACAGTGCTGACAGGGCCACGTGGTTGTGGCTCCAACCACTTGGGAGAGAAGACTTCACCTGGTGGTACAATCGCGCACTACAGTGTTGACAGGGCCACGTGGTTGTAGCTCCGACCATGTGTGAGAAAAGACTTAACCTAGTGGCACAATCGTGCACTACAGTGTTGACAGGGCCACGTGGTTGTGGCTCCGACCACGTGTGAGAGAAGACTTCACCTGGTGGCACAATCACGCACTACAGTGTTGACAGGGCCACGTGGTTGTGGCTCCGACCACGTGTGAGAGAAGACTTCACCTGGTGGCACAATCGCGCACTACAGTGCTGACAGGGCCACGTGGTTGTAGCTCCGACCATGTGTGAGAAAAGACTTCACCTGGTGGCACAATCGCGCACTACAGTGTTGACAGGGCCACGTGGTTGTGGCTCCGACCACGTGTGAGAGAAGACTTCACCTAGTGGCACAATCGCGCACTACAGTGTTGACAGGGCCACGTGGTTGTGGCTCCGACCACGTGTGAGAGAAGACTTCACCTAGTGGCACAATCGCGCACTACAGTGTTGACAGGGCCACGTGGTTGTGGCTCCGACCACGTGTGAGAGAAGACTTCACCTGGTGGCACAATCGCACACTACAGTATTGACAGGGCCACGTGGTTGTAGCTCCGACCATGTGTGAGAAAAGACTTAACCTAGTGGCACAATCGTGCACTACAGTGTTGACAGGGCCACGTGGTTGTGGCTCCGATGACGTGTGAGAGAAGACTTCACCTGGTGGCACAATCGCGCACTACAGTGTTGACAGGGCCACGTGGTTGTGGCTCCGACCACGTGTGAGAGAAGACTTCACCTAGTGGCACAATCACACACTACAGTGTTGACAGGGCCACGTGGTTGTGGCTCCGACCACGTGTGAGAGAAGACTTCACCTGGTGGCACAATCGCGCACTACAGTGTTGACAGGGCCACGTGGTGGTGGCTCCGACCACGTGTGAGAGAAGACTTCACCTTGTGGCACAATCGCACACTACAGTGTTGACAGGGCAGAGTGGTTGTGGCTTAGACCACGTGTGAGAGAAGATCTTCACCTAGTGGCACAATCGCACACTACAGTGCTGACAGGGCCACGTGGTTTGTGGCTCCGACCACGTGTGAGAGAAGATTTCACCTGGTGGCACAATCGCACACTACAGTGCTGACAGGGCCACGTGGTTGTGGCTCCAACCACGTGTGAGAGAAGACTTCACCTGGTGGCACAATCGCGCACTACAGTGTTGACAGGGCCACGTGGTTGTGGCTCCGACCACGTGTGAGAGACTTCACCTGGTGGCACAATCGCACACTACAGTGTTGACAGGGCCACGTGGTTGTGGCTCCGACCACGTGTGAGAGAAGACTTCACCTAGTGGCACAATTGCGCACTACAGTGTTGACAGGGCCACGTGGTTGTGGCTCCGACCACGTGTGAGAGAAGACTTCACCTAGTGGCACAATTGCGCACTGCAGTGTTGACAGGGCCACGTGGTTGTGGCTCCGACCACGTGTGGTAGAAGACGTCACCTGGTGGCACAATCACGCACTACAGTGATGACAGGGCCACGTGGTTGTGGCTCCGACCACGTGTGAGAGAAGACTTCACCTAGTGGCACAATTGCGCACTACAGTGTTGACAGGGCCACGTGGTTGTGGCTCCGACCACGTGTGAGAGAAGACCACCTGGTGGCACAATCCCGCACTACAGTGTTGACAGGGCCACGTGGTTGTGGCTCCGACCACGTGTGAGAGAAGACTTCACCTGGTGGCACAATCGCGCACTACAGTGTTGACAGGGCCACGTGGTTGTGGCTCCGACCACGTGTGAGAGAAGACTTCACCTAGTGGCACAATCGCGCACTACAGTGTTGACAGGGCCACGTGGTTGTGGCTCCGACCACGTGTGAGAGAAGACTTCACCTAGTGGCACAACCACGCACTACAGTGTTGACAGGGCCACGTGGTTGTGGCTCCGACCACGTGTGAGAGAAGACTTCACCTAGTGGCACAACCACGCACTACAGTGTTGACAGGGCCACGTGGTTGTGGCTCCGACCACGTGTGAGAGAAGACTTCACCTAGTGGCACAATCGCGCACTACAGTGTTGACAGGGCCACGTGGTTGTGGCTCCGACCACGTGTGAGAGAAGACTTCACCTAGTGGCACAACCACGCACTACAGTGTTGACAGGGCCACGTGGTTGTGGCTCCGACCACGTGTGAGAGAAGACTTCACCTGGTGGTACAATCGCGCACTACAGTGTTGACAGGGCCACGTGGTTGTGGCTCCGACCACGTGTGAGAGAAGACTTCACCTAGTGGCACAACCACGCACTACAGTGTTGACAGGGCCACGTGGTTGTGGCTCCGACCACGTGTGAGAGAAGACTTCACCTGGTGGTACAATCGCGCACTACAGTGTTGACAGGGCCACGTGGTTGTGGCTCCGACCACGTGTGAGAGAAGACTTCACCTGGTGGCACAATCGCACACTACAGTGTTGACAGGGCCACGTGGTTGTGGCTCCGACCACGTGTGAGAGAAGACTTCACCTGGTGGTACAATCGCGCACTACAGTGTTGACAGGGCCACGTGGTTGTGGCTCCGACCACGTGTGAGAGAAGACTTCACCTGGTGGTACAATCGCGCACTACAGTGTTGACAGGGCCACGTGGTTGTGGCTCCGACCACGTGTGATAGAAGACTTCACCTGGTGGTACAATCGCACACTACAGTGTTGACAGGGCCACGTGGTTGTGGCTCCGACCACGTGTGATAGAAGACTTCACCTGGTGGTACAATCACACACTACAGTGTTGACAGGGCCACGTGGTTGTGGCTCCGACCACGTGTGATAGAAGACTTCACCTGGTGGCACAATCGCACACTACAGTGTTGACAGGGCCACGTGGTTGTGGCTCCGACCACGTGTGAGAGAAGACTTCACCTGGTGGCACAATCGCACACTACAGTGTTGACAGGGCCACGTGGTTGTGGCTCCGACCACGTGTGAGAGAAGACTTCACCTGGTGGTACAATCACACACTACAGTGTTGACAGGGCCACGTGGTTGTGGCTCCGACCACGTGTGATAGAAGACTTCACCTGGTGGTACAATCACACACTACAGTGTTGACAGGGCCACGTGGTTGTGGCTCCGACCACGTGTGATAGAAGACTTCACCTGGTGGTACAATCACACACTACAGTGTTGACAGGGCCACGTGGTTGTGGCTCCGACCACGTGTGATAGAAGACTTCACCTGGTGGTACAATCGCACACTACAGTGTTGACAGGGCCACGTGGTTGTGGCTCCGACCACGTGTGATAGAAGACTTCACCTGGTGGTAAAATCTTACACAACCGATATACCTCAACACACTTCGTTGTGCTGCAAATGCATTGCAGCCCTTAGACCGGGACAATGACAATAACCACGGACATAAACAAAACAAAACACTCACCATTGTGCATAAATATTCGAGTGCTTCACTCTCTTCCTCAGACGTGCCCCCAGTGCCCTCACGTCTGAGCAGCAATAAAGCTGGTACAGATAGATCAGGTGTTGTGTGACAACTTACTTCGAATATTACTCTTTGGCATGAGTGGATCCATGGGTGATTAAAATATTCTTTAACAGCATTGCTATTCTTGACGCCACCCGCTCAGCAATCCATTTGATGGAGGTTCTCATAAAAGATCTAACCGATTAACAATCTGCTTAATATATAGGTCGTTAACAGTCTCAACCTACAGATGTAAACAACTATTATTTTGTACACAATCTGTTTAGTGTTTTCTGTTTGATATCAATTAATAAAAATAATAATAATTGCAATAATTATTATTATTATTATTATTATTATTATTATTATTATTATTATAATTATTATATCTTTATTTGTGAAAAAAAACAATTACAACTCATTTATAAATTAATTACGCTGTATTTAATAAGTCTAAGTATCTTATTGAGTAGAATTTGTGTTTATTGTCTAAAATAATAATCTTTACATAATAATATGTTGAACATCCGGTAAAAAATAATGTTACTCCCTCCACATTCCATTATATACCGTTACAAACTGTGACGTGTCACTATGAAGCGTGGAATGGAATGTCTACCGTTGTCTGACACGAGTGTTTGTTGCAGGCTACGGCGACATCTCTCCGTCTACAACGACTGGCCGAGCGATCACGATCGTCTACGCGATCTTCGGCATCCCGATGTTCCTGATCCTTCTCACAGACTTCGGGAAGCTCTTCACGCGAGGCATCAAGTTTCTGTGGGCCTTCGTGCGACGGGTCTACTACACGGGGAGCTGTAGGAAGGTCCGACGGACCGGGCCAGTACAGGTGGGTGCCCGACCCCGTGGGATGATGATGCATCGCTTTCCTCTTAATCATTTTACTCCCGTATTATACTTTATAGGGTACGCACAACACCGAAACACAACAATGAAACAAATGAATTGAACCGATGGACAAGCAAGCTGTCAGAATAAAATATGAAGTTCTGAAGTTGGAAAAAACAAATGTTCAGAACGTTTACACACTTTCAGGTAGTTGCTGTTCATTACTTAACATAAATTGTAACTGGCGAGCAGTTACTATCGTTACAACTAATTGTTTCTCCTCATTATTTGCAAATATATAACTTTGACAGCTTGTTGTTTGTCCACCAGTTCAATTCATTTATTCCATTGTTTTAGTTCGGCTGTTACGTCATATGTGCGTACCCTATACCAGGCTGGCATGTCACTATTATAGAAACCGGTTTGTAGGGAACGTATTGTCCACCCCTTGAGTAGCGCTGTCAACGTTGGGGCGAGATGTAGATGTAATAAGTGTCTTATTCTTGGAAAAAGATAATTGATCCTGGCTTCCTTTAAATTGACCTTGTTGTTCAAGGTTCAAGAGTCCAGGCGATGAGAGCTATTAGCAATCCGTTAGGGGTCGGTAAAGTAAAACGCCACATCTCGCGGTGACATGCCGGCCTGGTATTGAGTATTGTTACAAATAAGGACGTCCACAACAAGAGACGAAAATAATATTATTGAACATCGCAAAAATTATATTATAATAAAAAGAATAATAAAGAATAATAAAGAATTAAATAAAAAATAATATAATAATAATAATCGTTGTCGTTGTCGTTGTCGTTGTCGTTGTCGTTGTCGTTGTCGTTGTCGTTGTCGTTGTCGTTGTCGTTGTCCACACACTTGGGGGGTTTGGAGCACTCAACGTTGTTTTAAATAATAATAATAAAGTGTAACTATATATAAAGTACTGGAACTGAAATAAGAAGCTAGCGTAAGGAAAACAATCCACGGTGTCGAACTGACAATGGGAATTATGAAGCTAATTTTACATTACATACAGTCAATGGAAGAAGTAATAAGCACGCACAAAAAATATAATAGCCTATATATTATAATAACAACAATGGTAATATTAATTAATTTAATTTGCAGGCGAAAAATGATAATGTTGATTATGAGATTATTTGTGACTCAATTTAGTACAAACAAATATTAAATAACAAAGTTTATAGAAGTCAGATAACTAAAATAGAAACAATACTCGATACATTTTAATAAATTAGTAAACAAATTTTAAATGATTAAAATCTCGGAGAAGTAACCAATGATTGACTTTTTTTGAACATAAATACACTAGCTGCTTTCGAGTTATGTGCAACGATAATATTTTCAATAACCATATCCGCACTATTTTGCTGATATCATTTTGCGATATCGTTATGTAAAAATATTATGAATCGATTTAACACTGTTATCTAATATAATTGAGTGTAAATTATTAAACCGTTAACTTAAGAAAAACAATACAAACAATTCAGGATGAAATCAGAGCAACAGAAAATTTATAATGCCTGCTTTTTGATTCAAAACTACTGCACAGTTCAAAATATTTGCCACCATCATATGTTGTTAAGTCAAAATGTTTGTTGTCGTTAACGTTGTCGTTGTCGTTGTCGTTGTCATTGTCGTTGTCGTTGTCGTTGTCGTTGTCGTTGTCGTTGTCGTTGTCGTTGTCGTTGTACACACACTTAGGTTTGAAGCACTAAACGTTATTTTAATTCTACTCTCTATGTAACTAAATTTCATTTGAATTTGTTTTTTCTCGATTTTCGCTCTACCCAGGCTGACGTTAAAACAAAGGTATACATGCTTATTACTTTAAACTCTGTGTTACTGTCTCACTTAAATGTTTTACCATCAGTCACGTTATCAAAGTTATTAAAATAAACTTGATTTACTCACGATATCAAAATTATATCGAATAATTGATATTGATGCACATAATTAAAGCATAACATTAATGAATAATAAAAATACTTCGATACTAAACTTGCTACACTTATGTAGAAACTTGATTGTGTCCTTCTGCAACATACAAATGTAGGGCCTAACCAATTTTTATTTAATTAAATTTGGCAAAAAATTACAAATAATTGAAAGTTTGAGTTAAGATTTCCATAAAGATACTTAGGATTTAGGAATATAGTGTACATTAGTGTATAAATATATATTGTTGATAATACACTAAACTAAACACTGTGTGTACTGTGTACACGTATGAGCTTGCGAGCGCCGCAAATAATTATTCTATTTTGTGAAAATAATATTAGTTTTATTTTAATTTCAATATAAAAATCATATGCATAAAAAAGAAATGTTATAATCAATTACAATACAACTACGGTATCTTAGTAAAAGGACATTTATCGTCCACGTAAATTATGCCGAAAGATGGAAATGGAACCCTTCAATGTAAGAAGAACTATACGCACGTAATAAATAAATTATGTGTCAAGTTTTCTGTTTATAAAAGTTCACAAATTAATCGGGTATTATGCGATAACCTCAATCTCTTTCAGAGAGTTCTTAACGTAGTTTGGTAATAAACAAATATTTTAGACGTTGCTCTGAGTGTGGCCATGTTTTGCTAACTGTGTTTACATTCGCAGGAGGTGATGAAGGGTGTCCAGCTCGTGTACGAGTTCGCGACCAACCGGCGGCCGAGCCAGGCGGACGGTGAGGGGGGGCCCGGAGAAGTGGGCATCCACATGACCAGTCCGCCACTGGACGGCTCCATCCCAGGCACCCCCGCGCTCAGCACGTTCGCAGTCGACGACGAGTTCAATCTACCGATCTCGGTCGCTATAGTAGTCCTACTACTTTACATCTTCGTCGGGGCAACCATTTTCTACATTTGGGAATCTTGGAACTTCTTCGAGTCTTTTTATTTCGTGTTTATTTCAATGTCAACCATTGGTTTTGGTGACTTCGTACCCCAGGTCAGTCATATATGAAAAGAGTTTAGGTGGGTCTCGCCCTTCCTATACTACAGTTTATTTCACCCAGAAGCTTTTTAGTACAGCTAGTATAGCTACATTTTTGAAAATTAAAAACCAAATGGAAGTTTTGTGTTCAAAATCAAACTATCTTTTAAGCCATACAAGTAAATGTAGTGAAAGGGTGAAATAACAGTCTTTAGCTAGACGGAATGGCAAGAAAAATGTTCCAATACGATAATTCTATCAACTCAAAAATAGCATGAGAGATTTTCTGACTAGAATATGTGTTTTTTGTTTAATTGGTAGGGTAGACAACAAATATTACATGTAAGTTTCTAGTTATATGTATTTGAATACCTTCATAAATTTCTGCACTTGCCTACGAACTGGCACAGCACGCAGAAACAACTGTAAATTGCAGCAAGAGCTTTCACTTGCTTTGTATAGAGCAGCTACTCACACGCGTTCACAATTGCATTATTTGGTGACCGTGGGGGGGGGGGGGGGGGGGGGGGGGGGGTAGTAGGGGAATTGAAGACACTCGTTTTATACTTCACTATACCGGCTCACGTAGTAAGTTAGTAACTAGCCTTGACTAAAAGTTAAGTACGATGTTTCAGGAATTAATGTCACTTTAATGTTTAGATAGAGAACTGACACAATCTGAGATGGTGGCAGTTATTAACGCGCGGTTCTGTCAATTTCTATTTCATTATATTAAATTTAGCACATGAGTCTAGAATGAGCAAACAAATATAATAATTAAGAAAACGAAATAGTTTAAAAGTTCAGAGTCATCATATTCGAATTCAGAAATAAAATGTCAATACAACACAACAAGTAGAAATAATATTTTTAAAACATGTCTTCCTAATAATATTTATCAATGTTGTTTAATCAATTGTGAAAATGTAGCACTAACATTGGTTCTGGTTACTGAGTAGGTAGATAAATAGAACTTTATTTTACTTAATTAAAAAAATAATTTGTAACTTTGTAAACCATTGTATTTTCTGTTAAATATTTTATTTTCCCTTGCGAAAATAGAAAGATAATAGATGCCAAGATACTGCCTAGCGGCAACAGACATCAGTCGCAATTAAATTTCTTCTAAACAAGATTAGAAGCAGTAAGATGTTCAGTTAGTTTGATTTGTTAACTTAATTCTGTGCAAATTGGTATTTTATATGAAAATAAGGTGTTAAAGGAAAACAATTTAAGCAATATATTTTTTTTATCATACATGTATAGTTTATACGCTTTTCCTCTAAGAATTGGATGACATTAGGATAGCCCTGATAGCAAAAATGGTGGCTGAAAACTCACTGATATCTAAACACCTTTGGTGTGGGCGCCGGGTAACTCACACGACATAGAAATAAATCTTGAGACTTTTGGTGGGGGCGCCGGGTAACTCACACGACATAGAAATAAATCTAGAGACTTTTGGTGGGGGCGCCGGGTAACTCACACGACATAGAAATAAATCTAGAGACTTTTGGTGGGGGCGCCGGGTTACTCACACGACAAAGAAATAAATCTAGAGACTTTTGGTGGGGGCGCCGGGTAACTCACATGGCATAGAAATAAATCTAGAGACTTTTGGTGGGGGCGCCGGGTAACTCACACGACAAAGAAATAAATCTAGAGACTTTTGGTGGGGGCGCCGGGTAACTCACACGGCATAGAAATAAATCTAGAGACTTTTGGTGGGGGCGCCGGGTAACTCACACGACATAAGAGATAAAGCTAGATACCTTTGGTGGGGGCGCCGGGTAACTTACATGACATAGAAATCAATCTAGAGACTTTTGGTGGGGGCGCCGGGTAACTCACACGACATAGAGATAAAGCTAGAGACTTTGGTGGGGGCGCCAGGTAACTCACACGACATAGAAATAAATCTAGAGACTTTTGGTGGGGGCGCCGGGTAACTCACACGACAGAAATAAATCTAGCGACTTTTGGTGGGGGCGCCGGGTAACTCACACGACATAGAAATAAATCTAGAGACTTTTGGTGGTGGCGCCGGGTAACTCACACGACATAGAAATAAATCTAGAGACTTTTAGTGGGGGCGCCAGGTAACTCACACGACATAGAAATAAATCTAGAGACTTTTGGTGGGGGCGCCGGGTAACTCACACGACATAGAAATAAATCTAGAGACTTTTGGTGGGGGCGCCGGGTAACTCACACGACATAGAAATAAATCTAGAGACTTTTGGTGGGGGCGCCGGGTAACTCACACGACATAGAAATAAATCTAGATACTCTTGGTGGGGGCGCCGGGTAACTCACACGACATAGAAATAAATCTAGAGACTTTGGTGGGGGCGCCGGGTAACTCACACGACAGAAATAAATGAAGAGACTTTTGGTGGGGGCGCCGGGTAACTCACACGACATAGAAATAAATCTAGAGACTTTTGGTGGGGGCGCCGGGTAACTCACACGACATAGAAATAAATCTAGATACTTTTGGTGGGGGCGCCGGGTAACTCACACGACAGAAATAAATCTAGAGACTTTTGGTGGGAGCGCCGGGTAACTCACACGACATGGAAATAAATCTAGAGACTTTTGGTGGGGGCGCCGGGTAACTCACACGACATAGAAATAAATCTAGAGACTTTTGGTGGGGGCGCCGGGTAACTCACACGACAGAAATAAATCTAGAGACTTTTGGTGGGGGCGCCGGGTAACTCACACGACATAGAAATAAAACTAGATACTTTTGGTGGGGGCGCCGGGTAACTCACACGACATAGAAATAAATCTAGAGACTTTTGGTGGGAGCGCCGGGTAACTCACACGACATGGAAATAAATCTAGAGACTTTTGGTGGGGGCGCCGGGTAACTCACACGACATAGAAATAAATCTAGAGACTTTTGGTGGGGGCGCCGGGTAACTCACACGACAGAAATAAATCTAGAGACTTTTGGTGGGGGCGCCGGGTAACTCACACGACATAGAAATAAATCTAGAGACTTTTGGTGGGGGCGCCGGGTAACTCACACGACATAGAAATAAATCTAGATACTCTTGGTGGGGGCGCCGGGTAACTCACACGACATAGAAATAAATCTAGAGACATTTGGTGGGGGCGCCGGGTAACTCACACGACAGAAATAAATCTAGAGTCTTTTGGTGGGGGCGCCGGGTAACTCACACGACAAAGAAATAAATCTAGAGACTTTTGGTGGGAGCGCCGGGTAACTCACACGACATGGAAATAAATCTAGAGACTTTTGGTGGGGGTGCCGGGTAACTCATACGACATAGAAATAAATCTAGAGACTTTTGGTGGGGGCGCTGGGTAACTCACATGACATAGAAAGAAAACTAGAGATGTTTGGTGGGGGCGCCGGGTAACTCACACGACATAGAAATAAATCTAGAGACTTTTGGTGGGGGCGCCGGGTAACTCACACGACAGAAATAAAGCTATAGATACCTTTTCGGCGGGGGGGGGGGAGGGGGGGGGGGGGGGAGGCGCAGAGTAATCCCCTTCCAATAATAAATACAACTTATTTAACTCTCTGGTTCCAGTTTTCTGTTGATGTTTTATGTTTGTTTACACAAATATTATAATGTGCTATCAGTTACAAATTCACTACAAATTAAACGCTATCACAGTTCACAATTTATTTATTATTTCTTTATATATGATTATAGGCATAGGAATTGTGTACTGCTTGGAACTACAAACCTGAAATATATTCCAAATTGAGAAATATACATCCACAAATGTGTAGCTAAACTGAACTCAATTTTAAAATTTCATGAACTATCTAAATACTTACCAATTATTATTCCCATAATAACACATCCAGAAACTAAAATGTTTGTTAGGAAATTTTGCTTAGTTTTCGAGTTACATTAAAACATGTAGGTATCTACGTGGCTGCAGTTTTTAATTATCTTGGATATGGTTTTGTTATAAGTCGGCACAAGAAATTGGCTCAGATAATCAAAGAACGCTTCTGAAGCTCATATCGTGCTGTTCTATCATAACACACATCACGTGCAACGAGCAGGCTAAGATATTATAGTGTTTCTGTTTAAGTTCCGTTGACACACTTATTTCAGATTAAAAATTCAAGATTTAAGAGCGATTTAACCCAACTTGTAGGTCCAATCTTAAATCTTACTTTTTGGGCAAGTGGGAGGCTTTTAGCTTGATTCACCTTTGATTATTAACACCTGGATATATCCTTAACTTTTAAATCTTAAATCTAAAAATGCAGTGTGTAAACCGACTTTTATAGACTAGATGGATCAAATATGACAGACAGATAGATATATATTTATTATGATACAACTTATCTACATTTTTTATAAAATACAGTTACACTGGTAGGCTTACCAAATATAATTGAGGGTAGAGTAATAACAGTAATCAATTTTACAGCTTACTAAAAAATATAATGCCAACCAATCAGAATCACAACAGAATCTTCATTGTGTTTGCTGTGTGATTCGAAACTAATGCACAGTTCAAAACATTTATACTGCCACCATCATAGGCTGTATACAGTTTAGATGTATCTGTTTTGTTGTCTTTGTCGTTGTTGTTGTCGTTGTTGTCGTTGTCGTTGTACACACACTTGGGTTTGGAGCACTAAACGTACAATTTACAATCTACTCTCTATGTAATTCAACTTCATCTAAATTTGTTTTTTTCTTGATTTTTGCTCCACCCAGGCTGAACGTAAAACAAAGGTACATGCTTATTACTAAACTCTGTGTTACTGTCTCACTTAGGTGTTTTACCATCAATAAAGCTGGCGGTGTTATTAAACTATGTCTGTTTGTTTTTACAGAATCCGGTGTCTATGATATTGTCCATCGTTTACCTCGTGTTTGGTCTGGCCCTGACTTCCATGTGTATTAACGTCGTACAGGTAGGTACAGTTAAGTTAGCCCCACGTAAGTTGTATGAAATATCATTCTTACGACCCAGCTGAGTCCAATAGTAGGCCTACTAACTAAATTTTCTACTTCTGTAGTTATCTAACTAAAACAGGTATATTAGGGATAATTTAAAACCTTCCGTTGGTAACCTGGAACGTAGGTCGTGGTCAAATAGGCAACCGTCTGTACTTTACGCGGCGGAAGACTGCATTTAAGAAAGTGTGAAAAAACGCTTGAAATCTGTTGACTTTTGTTAAATTATTAGCAGTAGGTAAGGAACTGAGGTCGGTATGTGAATACTTACGTTGGGGATTGTACAGTCTCATGCTTAAGAAATAGCAAATATGAGTTCTCTAGTTCACCATCAACTTGAAACAGGTTCAAAGGGATAATTTATGATCTTGGGTTGAATGCCTGGATATTTGTAACCCATGCAGCTCGTGTGACTTACGAAACGTGTACTGATGTGTTTAGAGGAATGTGTCATTGCGTTGAAACATCGTGCATGCGTTGGGTGGTTGATAAGGATCTGGGGTCAGTAGGAGACTAGTAACGTTACGACTAGTAATAACATCGCAACACTAATTTATATGAGCATCGTGATATACCACATGTAATGCATTAACAAGATACTAATTTAGTGTTAAATTTTGAAACAAATTAGCATTTGAAAATAAATCAATAAACGATCTTGACTTGTTAGCTGTTACTTATTGTATCACTGGAAATTACGTGACAAATTACAAGTTATATATGTTAAAATTGAATTTTTTAAACATTTATGGTAGAAATGGCTATAATAATGTAATAATTACGAATAATTAGCACACATTAGGTGATATTTTAGTGAACATTACCACAAACAACGTATTTTAGAACCAGTAAGACGTTTTAGTATTAATAAACTCACTCTGATCTATACACATACAACCTATCAGTAATTCGACAAACTAAATCAAAACACGATTTTGATACGTCTAGCATTTATGGTTTTTGTCTAAATTAAGACACATTTCGGTGCATTACACCTTGTACAAATCTGTAAATATTATGATGGGTGACTTAAAATTATAAAATATTCACTGTCACTTTTGTGAATAACAAGATTAGTTAAATAGGAGGTGCCGTGAAACAAGTCCCCGGACCTAAAAACACGTAATTTAAGAACTCAATGATTGTCATGTACAATATGAGATCATGAGTTGTACCCTGTTCCACTATTTGTGATTATTGCTTAACTTTAAATACTATCATTAACCATTCATAGTCCCTCAGTATGAGTATGACCCTCCTTTTGGTGTAAGCCTATATCCGACCGCCCATTTGAAACACGCCCTGATAAAGGTATTTTACAAAACAATCAACCTTTTCCTTGTCGAGTTCGTTACACTAACGAAGAGCAATCGCTTGATTCTTGTTCGTTCATTCGTTTCCGTGTCCGGAACACCATTCTAGACAACTATTTTTTTTAAATCCGCCACATTTGTGGCTTTTTCATTTGCTAAAACTAGATCCTCTGTTGTACAATGTACAGGCCTCCTCTAGGTTCGAGCATACTAGCAGATGCTGGGGATGCTATTGGTACCAAAGATGTTGGAATAGTACTATAGTAGGATTGGTACAAGTTCGTTCTAGAGTAGTAGCCCAGTAGGCTACTAAACTGTTTCTACCATTTCAACAACCAATAGGAAGCCCGGTGGGCATTAGTAGCTTACTAAATATTTCATAATTCAAGCCATAAGCTGATTAATATCGGAATGACAATGAAAACTTTATTGAGAGATTGTTGAAATCAAAAATTTTGCTTATCTGTGAAAAAAATTTAATGTTTATTAAATATATTAATATTTTATTTATTTAAAAAGGGTGTAGATACGATTGTGGCTTACATGAATGAATCTCATTTCAGGAGAAACTGTCGGCCAGTTTCCAGCAAGCCAGTGCCAAGATAGGCGCCACGATTGGTCTACGCTTGGCCCAGGAAGAAGAGGCGGCCATGACACCCGCCCCACCACCGGAAGTGGAACTACCGCAGGTCCACCAACCTAGCCCCAACATGAAGAAGTCCAAGTCTACGTAGAGACACGTCCAGCGCGTGACGTCACTTCTCTCATTTAGCCTTGATACAGTTGCAACATATCGCTGCACTTCACTTGGTTTAAGGACTTGTTTTAAGGATCGTGCGAACAGTGATTCTACAAGACGAGGACAGCTTTGAGGAGTTCAAGCTTAATCTTTAACAGTCTTATCGACTCAAAATTATTATCTTAGGTTATCAGATAATATTAAATATTTAAAAGTTATTTAATTTAGATTTATAAATTATGCTGATGACTATAATTGGTCTATGATTGTAAATGATAATTTTTTAAGCGAGAATGTATTTGTAAATAGTGACGGGTTCTTTGATAATATGTTTAATGCACTGATACTACATTTTTGCATGCACTTTACCTTACGCACCGCGACGCCTTATAAGCCTATAGCTTGATCCACGCTCTTAGTTTGAAGCGTTTCAAGTTCAATTGGTTTCTTTGGGAAACCTTGCTCAATGTTGAATGCTGGCCGTGTTTTACTTCGGCTGTAGGTTAGTCCGTGTGGGGTGATGATTATGATCGTCAATACGTTCAGTGTGGAGGTCAAAGCGAGCTGTTCGTGCGCGCTTGTGTTCCGTGCACGACACTTTGATTCGTGTAAATAGTGCGGTGGCGGATCGTGGATATAGGACAAGGTTGGATGAAGATAGGCAGACATAAAGGAATAGGAAAAATTAGGTGGGGATTTTGTTAGGTTTGAAGTTACGTTTCTAACAAATTTGTAGATACACTGGTGAATGTTGGAAAAGCATCATCTTTTATTTTATAGATTAAATGGTTCCACATTTTAATGCAATAACGGATATTTTCCACCTCAACTTTACACAGGTAAAGCTTATCAAAATTATTGTTGTGGAAATTAAATTTGTTTGATATATTCAAAAACGTTATTTTTACAGATGTTAATGTGTGGTTTTGTTTTTTATGTCGTAACTTTTATCAGAACTACTATTTTCACTTGAAGGAAAAACAGTATGTTCTGTTATTATCATATTTTTGTATAAGATAGCTAGAAATTCTTGTTAAAAACAGGGTTTTTATTTTGAGCATGTGATGAGAATGAAATTGAGAAGTTTTATACGATTATACTGATAACACATGACAAGTGATAACTTTAGAGAAGATTGGTCATATTTATGGAGAGCTCAGCATTGAAATGTCTCTGGTTACGAACGATGTGGGGGTGGGGGGTATATAAGGACCATGCTAATAAACCGGCCATTTGCTGCCCATGCTATGCTTAGTAGCTGGCCCTTCTAATTCATAGCAGGCATGTTTGCTAGTGTTCTTGCCAATACTCTATTGTTACCCTCTTGCCTTAACTGCTTAGCGCTATCTACGCATTCGACACGTGATAAAATATATTAAATTTTAAGAAATGGTGGCTGTAAACATTGTCGTATTATAACGTGCGACATGTTTTGTGATAAAATATGAATATGATTTGTCAATTGAATACTCATTAACATGGTTAAAGATGTTTACAATTAACGAAATAATTGGTGGGTAATTAGCCTTCTGAATATAATAAATTGAAATAAGTAATGGTAGAAAGAAAGTTGGAAAATAATTTTCAATATTTTTTAATGTTGTCCAAATAAATATAAATAACACCAGACTTGCAATAATTTACCTGGTCGAAAAAGCGTTGTTCTAGTGCTTTGAATGTGAGATTATAACGTTTAAGAGTTATTTACTTGTTTTTGTAATTGTACATTGTTATAAACTTGACTGTCCTTGTTTGCATTTTAGAACCCGAGCTGATTGTCAAGCTGAACTTTGCCAATTCCTATAATGCACATATTCTTGAAATACTTACTCAACATCTTCCCTCAAATAAAGCGTTATGATATGGAAGATGTTGTATGTTGTGTGTGCCTTTTCAATAACTATACTATGCATTTTGCGTAAAATTATTTACACAAATATATTTCGTTTGTGATTATTACCGAATAAAACGCCATCTTGCTCAATCTTTTCTTTTTTTACAGAGTCCATTTCCTGTCCTCAGACAAATATGATGCTACAAGGTTATTTTAATGAAAGCTAGCGACACGCATTTTCCAGTGACTGCATGGAAACCCGTCAATTTCACTGATGATAATGGTACCGAAATATTTGGGAATTATTTTATTTCACAACACATAAGTAGACTAGACCTATACTGAAACCTGAAACCTGAAATAAAACATTTCCATTGGTATAAATGGCAAACAGAATCGAAATTCATACGTTTCCTGCTTTTAGTTACGAAAAAAAATGAACGAGACACTAACATCTTGCAACATGTGTCTCCCTGACAGCAGAAAGGGATCTTATTGAGGGGCAAAATATAGGAAGAATGAAATATGTGGCAAACCTTTATTGGGCAACTAGGCAGAGCAGTGGCGTATCCGGGAATTGACAATGGGGGGGTCGAACATCCCAAGCATGCAGGGGTCTGGGGCGAAAGCCCCAGCCGCCGGAGGCCAATTCGCCGAAGGCGAATTTTTTTTCTCCATTTATGACGTTTTAAACGCCTGGAAACACGTTTCAGAATAAGAAAATGTCATAGAATAGGTTTAAGAGAATGTAAGAATGACTACAAAGAAAATTAAAAACTCAGTCACAGAACAACAAAATAACTGCAAAAATAAATATCTTTCCTATATTTTTAATTTTTTATTGTTGGCAAGTCTCCTCGTAACTGGTAGTGTTGTATTTTGTGGTAATATCTATACATTTTACACGTTTCTGACGAATGTTTTAGCACTGATTTGCGTTAATTTCTGTTTGTAGCCAGCTTATAAATATTCAAAAAGCTATTGGTTAATGTTTGTGACAAACGTTTTATGTATCAGCGCAATGTTCAAACACATCGAATTGGGGCATGTTGCGTAGATTGATTAATTTGAGTATTCCTATTGAATTTGGCTGCGAATAAAGGGATATCAACTTTCTTTATGAACCGGTCGGGACGGAAAGCAAGAAAAGATCTTCAAGAATAGCATCATTGTGCAGTGATACAAAATATAATTTGATAATTTACGCCCTACGATATGGAAATCATGTAAATATGGTAGTTTTCCCCCGTCTGGGCCCGGGGTGTATTTGGCCTAGGGTATGAAGATTCAAAATATTTAGGATTCAATGTAGTTTTTTATATGCAGTGTCAATCGTAAGAGGAGAGAGAAGAGTAACCCCCGGACCCCTAGCATCCATTAGCATTTTTAAATAAATTCCTCCAACTTGTCCCATTCCTCACACTTCCTTCCCGATTGTACCCGGAAGACAATAGGTCCAGGGCAGCTCTTCCTGACAACCAAGAGCCCAAAGTTGTATGATATTTAACGGTTGAGTATGTTATTAAACAATAATCAAAATAGTAGTTTCCTCTTCCCTCCTCCTTTCCTTCCTTCTCTCCGCATGTAATTTTTTTTTTGGGCATGGGGGGGGGTTTGAACCCCATAACCCCCCCCCTTGGATACGCCACTGAGGCAGAGAATGGCATAAGTTCCAACTCTGGGTGTTCGAAAGAATACGAAGAAGAAGAAGAAGAAGAAACTAGACAGATTTATTTATTAAGCCATATTCTATTTTTAATTTTACCGATAAAGACCAATAATATTACGCGAAACAATCGTATACAAAAGTCTTCAGTAAGATCCCCTGTGTCTTTTCATCTACCAAAATTATCCTACTTAGTAAAATTGTCCCGAAAATAACCTTACTGATGGTTGAGTCATACAAGTCGCGAGTGATTCGTTGGACAACCAAGAAGAGTCCTTATTTCAAATACTTATCACTGGTTGGCTACAAACCCAACGGTCATTTCAAACGCATCGTCAAGTTTGCTTCAGAACAAACTTATTTTTTACTAAAGTGGCTGTGACTTTGACTGTGACTATAGTCTACTATTTTTGCAGACACTTCTCACTCTTTTGTTTGATGTATAGTTGTGGCCAATTTTCTGGAGCAGTTTCTTCGTCGTCATTGCCATCGAATTATACGTCCAACTAGATTCGTTAAAAGGAATTATAAAGGAGTTGGTATTTCAAAACACACCGAAATTCTTGGAACTAAATAAAACACTATACACAAGATGTTAAAAAATGTTCCTTTTGAAAATTGTCCAACGAAAAATGAGTACTCTTCATGAACATGGATACGTTAAACGAACGGATTGAAGTGTGTTAATTTAGTTATCGTGAATGAGGGATTACACTGTTTACACAGTAGAGTAAAAAGAGAGAAATAATCAGACTGTGTAGCTTTGTTCTCTATTGGATTTACTCTCAGTAGCTTCAATAGCAAATGTATCCAATTAATTACTGATGGGTATTGACAGCTTTGCCCAAGGTCAATCTGTTGTTGATAAACACTCAATTGTGCGACTACTTTATCTCGGGCGCAATTTCAACGTATGGATTACAGATAGAGACAGGTGGCTGGAAACTATACGCTGCCTTTGTATATGTTACAACATGTAACGTGTTGGCCAGTGCAATACTGTCTACATGTTTTATTAGAAAGATCATTTAATTCACATAATTTGAAATTTCAGTATGAGACAATATATGTCTACGATTGTCAGACTTTACACTTGTACACTTTTACAGACATGTTACATTACACGTACATAATATAACATTACGAATTTACAGATTTACAGACTTTCTTTTATATATTTACGATCCTGAAACTTTTACAAAACATATTCTGTTGATATATATAGAACTAATAAAGATTGTTTTCATGAAAAAAAGTAGGCCTATTTATGGAGAATATATTTGTTTTTTGTATAACCTAATTTGGTACTCCTTATTTTATAAATTTCAAATGGAGATTTTGAAATTAGAATCTTTTTCATCAGAAAGACGGGAGAAAATGTATTTTAGTTCTTTCTGAGCAAAAAATAACTTCTTCAGTTCAATTGGTTTATTAATGAATACCTACATAAACGAATAGTTCCTTTCAAATTTTCTTTGTAGTAATTTATAAGTAGGCCTTTTATTTTTGCATAATTAATTAAGAAACTCCTGTGCTCGCAGTGCCTTAAGCCCTGACAAGGTGAGTGATGTTTGGTCAATTGATTTACCAAGTAAAGACTTTGTCGGTTTTGGAGTCATACACTTTCTAAAAAAAATTGTTAATTACACGATGATTAGCTATTAAACTTAGAATATGTAGGAATAAATATTTCATACACATATTTGTTTTCATATCCAAACAACGGGAATATATTTATATCCAGGTTTGAATTCAGAATAGTTTTAATTTAGGTGCCCTAAATGGCAATCGATAATACGAGTATAAAACTTTGAAAAAACTCATCTAAAATAAAGTTAGAAAAATATAATTATTATCAATGATACCTAGACATTAGAAGTATACACAAACTTGTATCAACAGCCAAACGTATATGATAATGCAAGCCTTCTCCTTTATGTACAAAAACTATAATAAATTATACTTTATCGTTTTTTTAGGCTCCCGACAAAATATAATACCGTAATTGTAAATTTGCGTCTATGAAGTAATTTAATAAATAACAAAAACACAACCCTGCCGACAATGATTGGAGTCACAAGAATATAAGTATAAGAATATAAGAATAAAAGTCTAAGAATATAGAATATATCAAGCCACTCATTTGAAAATAGAATATAAGGCCGGTGATATTAATGAAAATGTACTCCAAATGGTTACGGATCCATTTTCAAATGTCAAACATTTTCATTTCAGAATGTAAATTAAATATCCGTGTGCTCACTAATCGCTTCAATGCCCCCCCCCCCCCAAAAACCCACGCTGTACGAAAAGCCGTAGGGGTGTGAACAGTGATGAGGGGTGGGGGAGAGGGAGGGGTGAGATTTCACTGACACAAATTCAGGAAATTGACGCCCGTGCCTGTTAATTAAGATTTTAGTGACTAAACGGCGCATCGACGATTAACTTTTAATAAGCAACACAAACAACACATAGGTTCATGATAGAAAGGCTTTAGGCTTCACGAATAATTAACTTTTCGTCCACTTGATATCAAATCAAGGGAAAATCAACAATGAGAGATTAAAATACCAAACTTTGATCGTGACTAGAGCCATCTATCAACGATTAGACCTTTACCCTGTTGGTTTAACCGAAGGCTTGTGGATTGTTATCAATATATATACATATATTTAAAATTAATATATATATTTAAAATTAAAAACAAGACGGGTTATTCCGCCACGTCGTTGACACTTACTTTGCATGTCTGGTATATATTTATATATAGAGAGTCGACTCTACACGTCGTCGAAACGTTGACATTTATTTTGTGAAAATAAACGTTGGATTGGGTTTACCGTGAAAATGTTTTCGTACTATACATTCTGCAACCAACAAAATCTAATATATTATATATATATATGTATGGCCATGGATGGGCTCATTATCTACTAGTTTAGCTCCTCATCTCATAACCAGAGGATGATGGCAGAACTTGACCCTTGCAGTTAATTATGAAGCTCGCCGCTTATTAATATGAACTCCTAGCTTTGACCAAACCAAAACCATGAGCATATCCAAACCCCATCGCTCTCGGTATCTTCAAGGCTGACTGACCCCCCCCCATGAAATCTACAGGGGGTGACATGAGCATGTTACCTGATTAGGCTAACGGTTTGTCACGTCTGGGCTGTATGTGCTCTCCCCCTCCACCCCACCCCCACCGCCGGCCTGGAAGAGAAGAGAAAATTGAGTTGGAACGTGAGGTTATATTACACCTTCCCCTCACGCCCCTCCCCCCCCCCCCCCCCGCCCACGAGGGATAAAGACGCCAGGCGCCACGACGCCACAAGCAAAGCCGATGTTGCAATTAAAACGGGTGAGCCTACACGAGCATGATATAGCCGATCTGCTTTGATGTCATTTGGTATTAATTCTAACCTTTTGAGTAGTGACATAGTTTCTTGTTACGCTGAATGACTGCATTAGTTAGAGTAAGCTAGCAGCTCACTATCTACGTATTAAGATGAGCTTATTATAATTAAAACTAATTAATTAAACAGATTGTGTTGTTCACTCTGTTACTGTATCCTTGATTGTTCTTGATTGGTGTCTCTAATCCCGACTATGTTTGGTTTAATTGGTGGTTATTACTATTAGTTTCGTTCTGAATTTGAACTGCTTCCAATGCAGAAGGTCCCGGGTTCAAATCCCGCTTCAGGCAGAAGTTTTCTAACTTCTAATGTGGATTAAATTCCATTACTTCTTGGCTTAGAAATAAGTAAACGGCGACTTTGGAGCCGTCCTAACAACGAAGCACTCAATAAATTCAAAGTTGTTCTGAATCGGCCTTGTTGATTCTGGCATTTGTCCGCAGGTGTTCGCACTGTCCAATCACTGATTCATATGTTTCGTATTTGAAATATCGATATTTGTAATCGATATAGGTAATATGTTATTAGTGACAGTATATTTCGCAAGATTTCCTTCAATAAAACTTCGTTATTGCGATTAAGTCTTTAAAGGAACTAAGTGATAATCCCTACTAAAGTTTTTGTGCACCCTACAATAAGGATTTTTTCGAAATTTTGTTATTATATCAATGAGAATGCAGCATATATATATAATACAAAAAAGTTCTAAAGTGGTGTTACAGCAACCTTGTGAATGCTGATGACATACATGAGTCAGTCGGAGCCAATCCGCTCGTGGGCGTGGCTTTTTCAAATACTGTCCTATGTCTTATTCATCTATGACGTCAGCAACTTCAAGCACACAGCAACTGTGGACCGACTTTATCTTTTGTTCGAATCTTTTACTGTAATCGAAAACTGTTTTCCACGTTGTGCTTATTAACTCTGTATCACGAATTACAGTTCACTATTTGTGATGATTCCTTGCAAAGTCGTCAACGTTTCATCGCCTAACTTGATCAACAAAAACAAGCAAATTTAACAAAGTGTATAACTCGATTACCAATGTTCGAACTATACAGCAGGTAGGCCTACCGATGCCCAGACTAAAGCTGCGTACACACGGCGGATTCTGGCCTCACGACGGCCCGAAGACCGCCTTGAGATCATCCGATCCGTTCAAGATCATGCGTACATATGTACGACATGTGTATGTACTTTTGTACGTGTGAGAATAAAATGGAATTAAAATTGAATATTGAATTGACCGTCATCGCAAGGATGTTGGATGGATATTTCTACACCAGTCGTCGTGTTGTCACGGGTTATTAGTAGAGGGGATTGAGGGAGGCTCAGTCTGCGCATGCGCGATCGCTGGTCGGACGCTGATCGCATGGAAAAATACCCAGGCAGAGATTGGAACGGTCGCCTCAAGGCCGCCAGTAGTGTCTGTACACACGAGAGATTTCCATCCAATTTTCATCCGATCAGTCCATCCGTCTGACCGTCCTGTGAGATCGTCGTGAGGCAAAAATCCGCCGTGTGTACGCAGCTTTACGGATTCGTTCCGTAGACAGTGAAGCAATTACTCAGTTCTCTATGTCACGTATACTGACGACAGGAACAAATAAACACAATATCCTAGAGACAGACAAACAGACAGACAGACAGACAGACAGACAGACAGACAGACAGACAGACAGACAGACAGACAGACAGACAGACAGACAGACAGACAGACAGACAGACAGACAGACAGACAGACAGACAGACAGACAGACAGACAGACAGACAGACAGACAGACAGACAGACAGACAGACGGACAGCAAATCAAATACTCATTAATTTATTTCCTCCCACGTGTCAAGCAATTAATTCGCATTAGAAGGTATTCTAACGTATAATCTATTTCTAGTTCTGTTTTCAAATAAACGTTTAATCGTAAGTAGGCTAGTAGTCCCATCGTAACTATAAAGTCTCAAACCATTCTCTTATCCTTATCTATTGCCACTTTCATGCATTCTATTTCAACTGAAATGAACAAAATCCTGGCGTTCTTTCACACATTCATAAAATCAGTCTTCCGCTTAGTAGAGTGCACAAGGCTCATTAGTCGTGTCCGCTGTGACCTGTGTTATAAACTTCCAGGTATCAAACCCACGATGGCCAATTATTCCTAGTAAATCTCTTTGAAGTAAAGCTAGAGAAGTGAAAAACTATGTTGGTACCATTAGACTCGGATATTTCGTAGACATTAGAATACTTCCGTTCGGGAAACTTAAGGTTCCTACACTTAGTTAAACGGATATAAAGTTGAACGAGACTTGTTAAGTTTAGATTGTTCAGTCGCTGTGTTATTCAGTTCACAGTATGATTTGAAATATGTTTCTACGGTGAAAACTTACCTAGCTACCAAGACATTATAATTAAATGTTTGTATGTTATTTCACTTAGAACTCAAAACAGTGAAATTACAGAGGCGGCGATCGCGTGTTGGCTCTGTATTAGAAACAAAATAGTTTTCGTCATAGAAACTAATTTTTAAACCAGTATATGTCTTTATATGTAATTATATGGTTCACACATTTCCTTAAAATTATTGAAAACAATCATTTGTAACTGGTTGTTGTACTATTATACAGGTAGTCATGGTCAAAAGGTCAGATAATAGATAACGCTCTGAGTCCGGACGTCCGACCCTCGCACGCTGCGAACAGCTATGCAAGTCATTCAGAGCTAGGCGTACAATAGACTGGGAGATAAGAGATATTAGCATTAGATGAGAAGAAGTAATCAGCTTGACACGCAAGCCTGGTATACTGGTCACGCCGTAACTTGCAATGACTTATAGTCATAGAGTATGTGATAGTGAAGTGACATAATATGTGACAAACACCAATCTAAATCTCGTTCACTCTCCGGTATGATACTTTCAGTGCGTCTGTTGGCAAGCGCTCTCGGGGCTAGTGCACTCCATGCACTGGATAATAACACGCGGGTATAAAGGAAAACTCGCATCGAATTCCATTGAAATAGATCCCGTAGAATGATATACCCTTCTGATTAGATGAGCGATAGCGAATCTCTCCATACAACTCGATCGGCGCTTTATCTGTTCGTCTGTTTGTTCGTTCGCCAAATTTTGTTCGTCGCGCACAGGTCAAACGGCTTGACGGATTTGGCTGAAACTTTCAGTCAACACCCGTGACCACTAAACTCTATGCTGTATGCATAATCAGCCAAATCCGTCAAGATGCCAACCTACAAAAAAATGAATTACTGAAAAAAATACCCAATCATTTTAAAATCGCTTATCTGTCAACGCGGATCGTTTTCCTAGTAATTTTACTGGTCACATTGTTTCTTACGGCGTGGGATCCGATCATCTCTAGTGTAGTGCTGACTGCTGACACTCGAACAGGTGAGTCTTATGCCAGAGACTTCCAGATATAATCCCAAGAAGCGATTGTATTATATTTTATTTTGCTAACATTATTCGTATCGATGTGCATAATGCTTGGGAGAAAGTGCTGGGCAAGCTTGTGTGGCGCGGAGTATAGCCGCTTCTCACGTCCAGCAAGCAGCTCGTATCGATGTGCATAATGCTTGGGAGAAAGTGCTGGGCTAGCTTGTGTGGTGCGGAGTATAGCCGCTTCTCACGTCCAGCAAGCAGCTCGTATCGATGTGCATAATGCTTGGGAGAAAGTGCTGGGCTAGCTTGTGTATAGACGCTTCTCACGTCCAGCAAGCAGCTCGTATCGATGTGCATAATGCTTGGGAGAAAGTGCTGGGCAAGCTTGTGTGGCGCGGAGTATAGACGCTTCTCACGTCCAGCAAGCAGCTCGTATCGATGTGCATAATGCTTGGGAGAAAGTGCTGGGCAAGCTTGTGTGGCGCGGAGTATAGCCGCTTCTCACGTCGAGCAAGCAGCTCGTATCGATGTGCATAATGCTTGGGAGAAAGTGCTGGGCAAGCTTGTGTGGCGCGGAGTATAGACGCTTCTCACGTCCAGCAAGCAGCTCGTATCGATGTGCATAATGCTTGGGAGAAAGTGCTGGGCAAGCTTGTGTGGTGCGGAGTATAGACGCTTCTCACGTCCAGCAAGCAGCTCGTATCGATGTGCATAATGCTTGGGAGAAAGTGCTGGGCTAGCTTGTGTGGTGCGGAGTATAGCCGCTTCTCACGTCCAGCAAGCAGCTCGTATCGATGTGCATAATGCTTGGGAGAAAGTGCTGGGCAAGCTTGTGTGGTGCGGAGTATAGACGCTTCTCACGTCCAGCAAGCAGCTCGTATCGATGTGCATAATGCTTGGGAGAAAGTGCTGGGCAAGCTTGTGTGGCGCGGAGTATAGACGCTTCTCACGTCCAGCAAGCAGCTCGTATCGATGTGCATAATGCTTGGGAGAAAGTGCTGGGCAAGCTTGTGTGGTGCGGAGTATAGACGCTTCTCACGTCCAGCAAGCAGCTCGTATCGATGTGCATAATGCTTGGGAGAAAGTGCTGGGCTAGCTTGTGTGGTGCGGAGTATAGCCGCTTCTCACGTCCAGCAAGCAGCTCGTATCGATGTGCATAATGCTTGGGAGAAAGTGCTGGGCAAGCTTGTGTGGTGCGGAGTATAGACGCTTCTCACGTCCAGCAAGCAGCTCGTATCGATGTGCATAATGCTTGGGAGAAAGTGCTGGGCAAGCTTGTGTGGCGCGGAGTATAGACGCTTCTCACGTCCAGCAAGCAGCTCGTATCGATGTGCATAATGCTTGGGAGAAAGTGCTGGGCAAGCTTGTGTGGCGCGGAGTATAGACGCTTCTCACGTCCAGCAAGCAGCTCGTATCGATGTGCATAATGCTTGGGAGAAAGTGCTGGGCAAGCTTGTGTGGTGCGGAGTATAGACGCTTCTCACGTCCAGCAAGCAGCTCGTATCGATGTGCATAATGCTTGGGAGAAAGTGCTGGGCAAGCTTGTGTGGCGCGGAGTATAGACGCTTCTCACGTCCAGCAAGCAGCTCGTATCGATGTGCATAATGCTTGGGAGAAAGTGCTGGGCAAGCTTGTGTGGCGCGGAGTATAGACGCTTCTCACGTCCAGCAAGCAGCTCGTATCGATGTGCATAATGCTTGGGAGAAAGTGCTGGGCTAGCTTGTGTGGCGCGGAGTATAGACGCTTCTCACGTCCAGCTAGCAGCTCGTATCGATGTGCATAATGCTTGGGAGAAAGTGCTGGGCTAGCTTGTGTGGTGCGGAGTATAGCTGCTTCTACGTCGAGCAAGACGCTCGTATAATTGACAAAGGGAGTCCTAATGAAATGCCTGCGCGCTGACTTACGGCGGCAAAGTGGAAAGGGAAGATGGGGTAACCATATCGGTATGCAGAGACGTGGAAGAGCACCTGTAGCGTTTGAGGGTGAAGTGGTTTACAGCAACTTTGTGAATGCCGACGGCATAGATGAGTGAGCTCGAGCCAATCAGCGGATGGCTTTTGCAAATACTGATCATTGGTATGGCAATTATGTCTCACTCATGTTATGTATTACGTCGTCTTTGACAACGCTGCTGTGGAACGACTATCACTCAAACTAATATACCACACATTATTTATATGTTAGTAATAAAATATAGTTTCAATGGTTACTCGTTCATGAACAACGAGCTACGTACTTTATTTGGTGTCTATTCATAAGTGCAAACTCAGTATTTGAGCTGTGTAATGTTATAATTATGGAATTGTTATAGTACAATGTAATTAATTTCAACTGTATCTGTTTCTAACATTGACATTAGAAAGCAGATACTTGAAAAGTTTTATAATTATAAACTATAGCTCTTTTGAATTGTTTTTTATCTGCGCATTCTTATTGAAGTTTTATTTTAGTTTTCAAATGTGAATTTAATATTTTAAATTTAAAGCACTTATTTCAGATGTAGAGATGCCCCGTCTAGTTATAGGAGAGCAATGGTTGCTTTTGGATTTATTTTATATTATGCTATTTTTCAAAAGAGGAACAAAGTCCTTAATGATAAAATGGTTCCCCTTACATATATTCATTATTCAAATATGCTTTGATTTTACTGTGTCTCTTTATTACAGAATGAATGAATGAATAAATGAATGAATGAATATATGAATATTTATTGGAAAATCTTGAGTGTATTACATTTTTTGCAGCCCGTTGGATATTTTTTTTTTAATTTAGTAACTTTTTAGTAATATTTCATGAACTCATTAGTTTGGCATTAAAGTAACATAATAGATAATGCTGAACATGATTATATAACATTATATTGAACCATTTACGTTGTAGCTCCATGTAAAATCGTTACAACAAAGCATGTATTGTATTCCGTTTTACTTCTGTTTAATAGAACGTGGAATTGCATTTTATATACACGAAATAAGTAACAAACAATTCTTGCTTCAAAGAAGTCTCCACATTATAATAATAATAATGAGGTACAGCACAATAGATCTCAGAATCAGTCAGCCAGTATTAATTGTTTGTTATTGCGTCTTGAGCTCGTGTATGTAGACCTACACCTTACACGTGTATTTGCTATCGATCGACCTCATTATTTAAGTTTTATTTGTACTCTTAGACACACATTTCCATTTTGTTTTTGTTATTTTTTTAGTAACCGTTAATTTGTATTTATTTATAGTTAGATTGACAGGTCTGAGAATGTAAATTATACGGATTTTGAATATCAGTGAACTTAAATTCGTTTGAGAGGACTTTGCCATTCTTATGCTGGTCACATTCTTCTAAAAATGAATAAAGCAGGAGTGATTGAGAACGTGTGAAGCTGTTTTAATAAACTTCGCGATTATTTTACGTCGCATTTGTGAAAATTCGGTGCCGGGTTGAGAAACAAAGTGAATGAATGGATTCGGGTCTATTGTTCCGCCCCCAAAAAATGTGTTTCCTTAGTTAGCGGCTTCTGAACAACAAGTTTGGCGTGGACAATAAATCTCGGGTCTTTTCATCGAAAACCTGGCCAAACTTTGGTTTTGTAAGCTTCTGTGTAGGTCTTCAGTCGTATATTGGGGCCAACGTTTACCCGATCATGGCAGACTGTTATATTTATCCCTGACTCAATACACTTTTATGAGTCCAAACAATCGGAACAAAATTCAACAGTATAAAACCTCTGAAATGATACCCAATCGCAGCCCTTCTTGCGATGCTCTCAACTCATTTGGTGAAACATTTTATAACACACCTCTTATCTGCAGGCATTTTCTTTTGGCTGTGTGTGCAGGGTGTGTCAAACCATCTATTATACCTACATTCAAACATCTAATCATTCACCGATGATATAAACATTAAACAATCAATATAACATTCGCACTTGAGAGGTTTTGTATTTTAGTGTTTTTTTTTTTTTTTTTTTTTTTTTAGGTACTTGAGAGGTTTGATCTTTTAACAACGATAAATTGAATTTATTTGCTGGGCTCAAGATATAATCAATACTACTATATTTCTTTGGTTATTATAGATAAGGAATTGTTTAATTATAGAACCCTCTTCAGCTCTGGGTATTTTCTGATTGTTGGAGCACACAGGTTCAAAAATAAACAATAATTAAAATACCGGAGGACCACTTTACTTGTATAAAGACTAATACTAAAACAGTTTATGGACAGTAAAAACAATGGAGCTAGTTCACATCACTAGACCTAATTACGCGTGTGATGATTACTATTACTTTTATATTTATGTTACAATCACAATTGATGACACTAAAAGATCGCTGGAGCGGATGTGTTCCCACCAGTCCGATACAATTAGGAGCCTCGACTTTGACTGACGATAAATCTTGAAGAGGAGAAGGGGGTGGTATGTCACACCATCCCTCTTGGTCAACAGGGTTGACAAAAATATGTAAAATGAACTGATATTAAAACACATTTAGTTTTACATCACTTTCGTAGGCACAACACCTTCTTCCATCACATCACACACAACTAGCTCTGACAAAAACATTTCGTATCCTAGCAACCTCCAAACAACATACACCGCCTTCTTAACATAACAATTCCCAACCACGGTCTCCTGGATTTACTCCTAGCAGAGTATTAGCGAAGCGCAAAGCGATCTAGTGGACCGTGTTCCCAACATGCTCCCCCCTGTTGATTGGATACAATCAAAAAATGAAAAATGACCACTGACACGACACATCACAACACGACACGACACATCAGTTTGACGGAATCGAGTGCTCGTAGGGGAGGGGCACCAGCTTGGTGATGGGGCGCTTGAGTACACCGCTGGACGTCCGGATTGCAGCGACTCGGACGTGACCATCCTTCCCGGGGAAGGTCTCGGTGATAACCGCAAGTGGCCACTCCAGAGGCGGACGACGGTCCTCCTTGACCAGCACCACCATGCCTGGCTGGAGACTGGATTGGGGAGAAGTCCATTTCCCACGCTGTTGCAGCGAGTTGAGATAGTCAGTTGACCATCAACTGCTGCGACGTTGAGACCTTGAACCGGAAGCATGTTAAACATTTATGTATAAGTGCTTTGACTACTTTCTTAATTCTCGGAATCCAATAGCGTTTCCGAAGCGATGCAATCAGAAACTGTGGTCCTGCATGCAGTACTCGTTGATGCTCAGCCTTGATGATCAATTCGGTAACGTGGTGGTTTGGCGGTAAGATGATTTGGTGTTTGTTGTCATACGGAAGCTGCGAGTGTCGCAATCTTCCACCTACTCGAAGAACTCCTGATGTATCTACGAAAGCATGTAGATCACGTAGACTGCTTTTCACTGGGACTTGCTTATTGGAAGCTAGCTCCCGAATTTCTTGAGTGTACACCGATCTTTGAACCAACTTGATGCAGCGTGTAAGTGCTCTCTGTAGTTCTGTTGTACTTAGAGGCCCCAACAGCTTCTCCGAAGAAAGTTTTGCGTTTTGATAGAAACGCCAACAATACGCCATGACTCTGGTGAGCTTTGTTAGTCTTGAAAACCGATGTAGTAGATCGTCTCGCTGATCCTGCATTGCCAGTGCTGTGACTGCGGTTTTCTTTTCTTCAAGCATATTGAAGTCTTCTCTGCTTGGTACGTCTGTAGGCCAATCTGATGATGGTTGACGTAACCAATGTGGCCCGTGCCACCATAACGCTAGTTGCTCTAAATCAGCTGCTTGTGTTCCTCTTGAGATGAGGTCAGCTGGATTGTCACTGGACGAGACATGCTTCCAATCACCAACTGACGAGTTTTCTTGAATTTGTGCTACTCTGTTAGCAACAAATGTCTTCCAACGATTTGCTGGTGATGCAATCCAGGCTAATACAATGGTGGAATCGGTCCACAAGAACGTGCGGTCAATCTTGAGGTTCAAAATTGGCACAGTTTTCTGCAGTAAATTGGAGAGTAGTTCAGCACCCAACAACTCGAGACGTGGCAGTGTCACTTTCTTTACTGGAGCCACCCTTGATCGTGAGCACAATAGCTTGACTGTTGTCGTAGGCCTACCATGTGCGTTTGTTGATCGGATGTACAGTGAACAGCCATATGCCTTTTCTGAGGCATCTGCAAAACCATGCAACTCCACGTTAGTGGGTGTTCCCTTGACCATTTCTAATCTGTCAACTTGAATGGTATTCAGATGTAGCAATTGGCTGTGTAGGTGTTGCCATTGCAGAGAGAGTTCATCTGGCAATTCATCATCACACTGTAGACTATGTGACCACAGTTGTTGAAGGAACATTTTATATACAATTACTACTGGACTCACTAGTCCAAGTGGATCAAAGATTGAAGCTACAATCGATAGGACAATCCGTTTTGTAACTCTTCCTTGCGAAAGGTCTGGCGGGTTGTTTGCAATTAGGAATTTGTCTGTAACTGGATGCCACGATAATCCCAATGTTTTTATGCTTTCCTTGTTGGTGAAATCGAATGGAAATTGCATTTCTCTGTCTTCTGGTAGTACAGCTTTTAGAAGATCTGGATGGTTCGAGCACCACTTTCGAAGGGGAAATGCACCACGCTTAAGGAGTGCAATCAGTTCTTTTTGGAGTAGCAACGCATCCTTCAAATTGCTTGAGCCGCAGAGTGCATCGTCAACATAAAAGTCTCTTTGTAAGACTTCCGCTGCACGAGGGAACTTGTCCGACTCCTCTGCAGCCAATGTTTGGAAACATTTGGTTGCAAGAAAAGGAGCCGATGCAGTACCATACGTTACAGTTACCAGATCGTATGTTTTTAATGGCTTGTCAGGGGATGTCCTCCAAACGATTCTCTGTAGAGACGTATCATCTTCATGGACTCGAATTTGACGATACATTTTGGTGATATCAGCTGTGAAAACAATCTGATGTGTTCGGAAGCGCAGAATGATGGAATAAAAATCCTGTTGGACTGTAGGTCCCACCATCAATGTGTCGTTGAGAGACACGCCATTCGAAGTTTTTGCGGAGCCATCAAACACCACTCGTGTTTTGGTTGTCGAGCTTGATGGCTTGAACACCGCATGATGAGGCAGGTAGCATTTTTGGTTGTTTTTATTATCAGTTGATAATATTACTTCCTTCATATGGCCGAGGTCCTCGTACTCTGCCATGAACTTGAGGTAATGTTCCCTCAGCTCTTCGTTCCTTTGAAGCTTCCTCTCCAATTGGTAGAATCTTGACCTAGCTTGTTGGTAAGAGTCACCTAGCTTATCGGAATGTAATCGTTTAGGAAGTTTTACCACGAATCTGCCATTCTCGTCCCGGATCGTGTTTTCCCGAAAATGCAGTTCACAGTTCTGCTCTTCCTCAGACCTTGGAGACGTGTGGATTTCCTCCAATTCCCAGAACCGCTGAAGTTGTTGGTCCAAGTTTTCTTGACGAATGAAGCAAGACGTCATGGATGTGCTTGGTGTCTGGTCACTGTACTTTCCTGACAGTATCCAACCAAACTCAGTGTTCTGAAGCACTGGAAATTCTCCGGGTCTTGACCGTTTTTCCATTCGAAGAATGTAGAGACACAGTTCCGCTCCGATCAACATATCGATCCGTCCAGGTTGATAGAAAGTAGGATCAGCTAGTTGGACATCCTTCGGTAAATTCCAATGCTGACTGTCAACGTATGCTGACGGCATCAGTCCTGTTATGTGTGGTAGTACAGAACAGACAATGCTCGCCTTGTAATTACTCACTGAGGAGTAGATCTTCGCTGTGGTCGTGTGTTTAGCTTCTGCTGAAGCCTTGTTCACGCCTTGTATGAACACTTGGTTCCGTTGTTTCTTGAGATTAAGCCTTTGAACTAAATCCTCCGTTACGAAGTTGGATTGGCTTCCACAGTCAAGCAAAGCTCTACATTGCTGAAGTTGACCTGTAGAATCTTCAACCAGAACAATGGCTGTGGACAGTAAGATGTGCGCTTCCGCCATCTTGTGTCTGACAGCATGGTACGAACTTTGGGCAGCCCTGGGTACCTGATTTTCTTGACTTCCTGTGACAACAGTTGGTGCCACTCGTTGGTGTGAATTCCCTGGTCTGTTGTTACCTTGGTCCACATGCAGCAACGTGTGATGTCTGGCATCACACTTTTTACAGTTAGTCGAGGTGCATATGTTAACTGCATGACTAGGATGGAGGCAATTGAAACACAATTTGTTGCGTGTGACACAATCTCTCCTGACTTTCACTTCAGCTGCTAAGAAGGCGTCACATTTGAACAGTGGATGCGAGTTGGAGCAGAGGGGACATTTTTGGCCTTTCACTGCCACGTAACTCCCTGACTGTTTAGTCCCCTTCTGTTGGTTGACCTTAGAGTCCCCTGTTCGGCCGTCATCGTGATTGGAGCGACTACTACAGGAGGTAATGTTTTCTAGCGCCTGAGACTTACGCTCTAAAAACAGAAGTAGGTCTGACAGTGGCGGAAAGGCCTGTTCTGTCTCCTTGATCTCCCACTCTCTGCGCGTTTGTCGGTCCAGGCGATCAACTACAAGTTGGGACACAAGCATGTCGCCCAACGATTGTGGAACGTCCATGGCCTTTAAAGCATTCATATTACTCCTAACTGTATTTACAAACTGCCTCAGCTCTGTGGCTGATTCCTTTTGAACTGCTTGTATGTACAAAATATCTCTAATGTAGGTTGACGCGATGAGCTTTTTGTTCTCATATCTACCCTGAAGAAGCTCCCACGCTACTACATAGTTACCTTCAGTTATCGGTAAGTTCTGTAATAACTTAAAGGCTTGGCCCTTCAGTGCTGATAACAAGTAGTGGAACTTTTGTATTGTCACTAAGGTCTTGTTATCATGGACCAACGCCTTAAAGGAGTCTGAGAATGGTAGCCATTCCTCATACTTCCCGTCAAAGGATGGCAATGAAAGTGCTGGTAGTTTCAAGTTTACCGATCCAAGTTGTGATCCAGGAGATCTGTTCATTTCTCCTGAATTGGAATTGCGTTCGAGGTTCTCGGTCAGGTACTCCCTTAGCATTAACTCCATTTTCCCTTCTGCTTTGAATAAATCTTCTTCGAACATAGCTCGATCCTCGTCATGGTCAGACGTACCGGTATTGTCCTCCGTTTCAAGTGTAGACTGTATAGTGTCATACTTTTCACGGAGTACAGGTAGCTGCCTTAGTCTCGCTCTAACCTCTTCTACATTGTCAGTTAGTTGAAAGCCCTCAATGAACGTCTTCAATCGAGTGAGTTGTGATTTAAGAACACCTCTCTGCTTAATAAGTTTTGAAAGTTGAGAATGATCCATGATTGCAGAGAAGGAATAACAAGGAAATAAATAAGAGAAGGATGTCTGATCTGACCTGAATCCTTGTAACACGGGTTGTGAAACAATGACAAGATGCTGGATCGCCGAGCGGCTCGAAGGCTGGACACCTCTGTTGTCGAACTACCCCAACTGGTCTGTGACGTCAGCGAGCTAGGCGCGTACAACAATGGGCTGCCGAGAGCGCGGGCGGGCGAAGTGGATGTTTGCAGCGAAGACGGTCTGCATTCCTTGTAACCTGCTGTTGCTAGGCTACCACGGAAAGAACGCAAGTGCCGCGATGCACTAGGAAAGCACCCCGAATCCGAATCCACAATTCCTCACACGAATATTATAGTAGTCCGTAATTGTAAGTTGTAACCACACACGCGCGATTAATCCGGCCCGGAGGACCAAATGTTGGAGCACACAGGTTCAAAAATAAACAATAATTAAAATACCGGAGGACCACTTTACTTGTATAAAGACTAATACTAAAACAGTTTATGGACAGTAAAAACAATGGAGCTAGTTCACATCACTAGACCTAATTACGCGTGTGATGATTACTATTACTTTTATATTTATGTTACAATCACAATTGATGACACTAAAAGATCGCTGGAGCGGATGTGTTCCCACCAGTCCGATACAATTAGGAGCCTCGACTTTGACTGACGATAAATCTTGAAGAGGAGAAGGGGGTGGTACGTCACACCATCCCTCTTGGTCAACAGGGTTGACAAAAATATGTAAAATGAACTGATATTAAAACACATTTAGTTTTACATCACTTTCGTAGGCACAACACCTTCTTCCATCACATCACACACAACTAGCTCTGACAAAAACATTTCGTATCCTAGCAACCTCCAAACAACATACACCGCCTTCTTAACATAACAATTCCCAACCACGGTCTCCTGGATTTACTCCTAGCAGAGTATTAGCGAAGCGCAAAGCGATCTAGTGGACCGTGTTCCCAACACTGATATTTTTCAGCTATTTTCAATGTTTGGGCGGTAGGTATGGTCTGTGGAAGTTGTTGGGGGGAGGGGAGGGTGGAAGGAGATGAATTCGAATTCCAAGTCGTTTTTGATCACTTCAATATAATCAGGATGCCTTCAAGAATAGAGATAAGAATACAATCGTCCCGTTTATTTTAATTTATTTTGAATTATCTCTAATCATTTTCTACTTTCAGTCTTGTGAGTTTCAGCAAATCTCATTTCATTTGATGTCGGTTCGTTACGCAAATACTTATTTCATTGTCTCGGTCTTGGTTCTTAAACTTTCTCTTTTAAATTACATTCTAATGAACCTGGCTTTTCATTTTGAACTTCTACTTCTGTTCTTGTAATCCGGCTTCCTTTACATGTATGGGTTCGTTCGTTATTGCGCTATTCAATTTCTTATTCGCATTTTTGCAGCTATAATTCGATTTATCCCAAAGTTTTGTTGGACATTATTTTTATATCAGTTAGCCGAGGAACATGAAACCAACATGTCTTGGGTTTCGCGTATGTGTTTAGTAGTGTTATTAAATAAACAAACAAACAAACAAACAAACAAGAAACAAATGAATGAATGAATACATAAGTAATTAAATAATTAAATAAATAAATAGAATATGTAACTTACTTATTGACTGCCCATTCAGTTAAAATAACTGATTTTTTTTTTGGGGGGGGGGGGGGGGGATATTGTGCCGTTAATCATGTGCTCCGTTGCTGTGACGGCTCCAAAGTCACCGTTTTTACATAAGAAAGTACCGAAGTAAACCAAACCTAGTCCATAAGGTAATATGTACTTGTATATTTATATGTAAAAAAAAAATAGCACAATTGCTAATAAAGTTCTACTACTACTAAATTTAATGCCAGACCTTCTGCATTGTAAGCAGGAATATACCCACTGCCACTATAGTCTATATACCAACTTGTTATACAATATAATATATATATATATATACATATATAGTTTTATGTTACAAGGACGCACAAATAAGGAAATATGATTTAATTATTAGAATGAAACAAAATTAAGTTTAGTGGTATCAATATCATAACGGATTAACTATTTATATAAAATAATAAGCATAGGCCTATTCTATTATTAGGCTCATTTCAAGACGACTTTCTGATATCGTGTGGACTATGAAACCACTGTAAGACTTATTGTAGTGTAGCCTCTGAGTAGGCTACACTGCTTCTGTTCGGTTGTAGTTCAATGTTAATTGTAATAACAAAGATGATCAATATCATAACGGATTAACTATTTATATAAAATAATAAGCATAGGCCTATTCTATTATTAGGCTCATTTCAAGACGACTTTCTGATATCGTGTGGACTATGAAACCACTGTAAGACTTATTGTAGTGTAGCCTCTGAGTAGGCTACACTGCTTCTGTTCGGTTGTAGTTCAATGTTAATTGTAATAACAAAGATGAGGCTAAGAAGAAAAGTGAAAAGTGATACTACAAAACTGTTAGACAGCAGATTGGATGGCGTATCATACCACTCCATACAGTGATTTTAATCATAATTCCACGTGTATTATCGTAGTTATGTCTACGCGCCCTTAGTTTAGACTCACGTTTTTATCTTTTTCCACTTTAAACGGGCCTATAAATTTAGAAGTTATTCTCCTCTTTAACTTTTCATGTTTTTTTTTTATCTATTTCTATTTCCAGCACATCAGAAGGATCTCTATTGCCATTAAAGAGTACAAGACAAACCCGATAAGAACATATCCGTTCACAAGGTATACCCGTAAGAATTTAACACAACACATATGTATGAAGTTAGTTCCGAAGTTTCTGTGTGGTGAATCTAGCACCCCTTGCCAATTGTCTTGCGTATTTAGTATCATAAAGAACACGCTTTTTGTAAGTTCTAGGTTGAAATCAATCTACGTTAAAATTAGTGTGTTTAGCGAAGGTAATAATATATGACAAGCTCATTACAATATCCTCTTGCACCCAGGATTAAGTATTTAAAAACTAAGTAGGATAAGACGCCTTAGCGACCATCTGCTCGTTTCTTGCGGGTTCCCAAAGGACACTATTCGTCTGCCTCAGACTACAAAGAAGAGGCGGGTGCTGGGATCCGTCCAAGGGCCCTGGGCTCTGGATGGTTCAGCCCTAGACTGAGACGGGCCCCCCTCACGCTTTCCTGTTCGCGTTTCTCACACTTGTCATCGGACTCATCATCCATTGTTGTACCCATTCATTCTTACAGTTTTAAATATTTTCACCCCAGCCCTCGGTCTTACGCGTTTTAATCCTGTATGCCTTCATCGGCTCTAAAGGGCCCAGTCCAGCTGACCGTTTAAGTTCAAGTTTAAAGCTAAACTATTTCACTCTAGAAAGTAAGCAACCCAAAAACTCAATAATTTTCTCGAAGATGTAATGATAAAGAAGATATCTTTATAACCGTTGATTTTATGTAGGACAGCAAGTGCACGTCTATTTTTTGCAGTTTATTAAAATAAAATAAAATGTTATTAAAGTTGTGATAAATACGTTACAATGGTGTTGTTTTACGGAAGTGATATATTCTCAGATATCGCTAACAAGAACAATGACTATGATGTATTATAATGAGGATGTATCGTCTCAAAAACAAACAACTTAACTATTTGAAGAATTTCAATCTAGATCATGAAAGAATATCCTTCTGCAAAATTTATTTCAGCGAGTTTAAGGTCTCCCACTTAAAGCCTTCAGTTAATATGGTGTCTAAATATTTACCCAGAACTTTGCATCCAGCTGTTGAGTGGTCTTTACTACCAATGTTTGATTGGCAGTAATACTTACAATGAAATCTGGTCTCACATCAAAGGGATTGTACAAAAGCATATTACCGGATGTTTAAATTTAACTCAACGTTTAAATTTGTTTTGATTATTTATGCTATTGATAACCATAAAAGAAACAAATACCATAATACCATAACAAGTAAAAAACGGCCAAAAAATATTAAATACTTTTTTAAAAACACTACACGAATTCTGCATGTTTGTTATTGTTGTGGTGATCCGAGTTAATAGCCAAAGGGTTATTTGTGCATTAATGCTACGAGTACCACAAATGTAACCTAATGTGATTACTTTTCTTATTTTCTTTATATTTTCATTCCCGCAGTAGCATTTTAGAATTCAAAACAGTAATTGACAGTCAATCAACAATTGTACGAATCGATAATGAATTTTATTTCTAGTACAAGAACATACACAACGCAAACGTAACTTAATTTACAGGAGTATATGGGATTTACAGGAAATTACCTCTCCCATGCTTGAACCGTCTGAGTACGGAATGTGATAAAGGGATTAAAAAGAGATAACAATGGAAGTTAATGGCAGAGATGCCGATCTCTGAAAGTGAATTAACAGAACCTCAAGCGCGCACAATACTGTTAGCTATATCACAAACTGACGGCGTTATGGAAACTCATTCACAATTAAGTTTGCCCTCCTGTAAGGTTGCGATAATTGCGTAATACCTTCACCCGCCAGGTAGGATAGTCTCGTCGCTCAGACAAGCGGCATAACTTGATTAACTCCGTGCGATGTAGCATTCATAACCTGGAGGCGCGGAACTGCTCCCACACGGAACAACTCCCACACGGAATAACTCCCACACGGAACAACACCCACACGGAACAACTCCCACACGGAACAACTCCCACATGGATCAACTCCCACACGGAATAGACAGCTCCCACATGGAACAGCTCCCACATGGAACAACTCCCACATGGATCAACTCCCACACGGAATAGACAGCTCCCACATGGAACAGCTCCCACATGGAACAGCTCCCACATGGAACAGCTCCCACAATGGAACAACTCCCACATGGAACAACACCCACATGGAACAACACCCACACGGAAAAAGTCCCACACGGAACAACTCCCACACGGAACAACTCCCACACGGAACAACTCCCACATGGAACAACACCCACATGGAACAACACCCACACGGAACAAGTCCCACACGGAACAACTCCCACAGGGAACAACTCCCACACGGAACAACTCCCACATGGAACAACTCCCACACGGAACAACTTCCACACGGAACAACTCCCACACGGAACAACTACATTTTACAGTCCCGAAGGTAGCCGAGCAGTGCTGCGTTGCCAATTAAATGGTTAATATTGGTTTTGATAGTAGTTATAGGGCTATACACCGATTTTTCAGAACATGGTTATAGGTAAAATTAGGGCTGTATAACGCATATCAAAATCAATATTGAACATTTGGCAACTCAGCGCTGCTCGGCAATTTTCGGTACTGCAACATATGGTAGTTGTTCCGTGTGGTGGTTGTTCCGTGTGGGAGTTGTTCCATGTGGGAGTGGTTCCGTCTATCGTGAGTCAAGGGACTTGACATGTGCGAACCATGCACTGACACGGAGTCGTGACATGTGCGAACTATGCAATGAGCCACTGACACGGAGCCTTGACATGCGCCAACCATGCACTGACACGGAGCCGTGACATGTGCGAACCATGCACTGACACGGAGTCGTGACATGTGCGAACTATGCAATGAGCCACTGACACGGAGCCTTGACATGCGCCAACCATGCACTGACACGGAGCCGTGACATGTGCGAACCATGCACTGACACGGAGTCGTGACATGTGCGAACTATGCAATGAGCCACTGACACGGAGCCTAGACATGTGCGAACCATGCACTGACACGGAGCCTAGACATGCGCCAACCATGCACTGAACACTGACACGGAGCCAAACGCGAAATTTTCTCAGTATATAACCCGCGCGAGATTGATCAATCTATTCTTTGATTAATCTCACAACTGCTACATCACATCTGGTGTTGTACAACCTATACGGAGTATTCACGTGACGTCACATCGGCCATAGTGGAGGCCACAGTGTGTGTTTTGTTTACATATTTGCTGCAAATAGAAGAGGAATGTGCTTATACCAAGAAATATGAGAGCTTAACACATTATCCTCGAAAGAGTTTACGTAAGTGCTTATTTGTACGATTATAAACCGCAATAGGGAGTATTCACGTGACGCCACAACCGCCATTTTGAAGGCCACCTGTAGTACTATTTCAAGTTTCAACATCTTTAGGAATGTTTGTTGACATTTAAGCTGTTAATAGAACACTTATATGTTTACGGGAGAATATAAGAGTTTGAACACGTATACTCCCCTATAAAGTTTACGGAAATGATTATAAGTGTGTCATTGCAAACCACACAAAAAAATGGCCGAAATAAGAGAGTTTATTTATGTTACTTTTCGATAATAATAGCAAATCAAAGTTATAGAGAACAGTTGAACTTCAACCAAACGCCAGCTGAAACATACTAACAATGACCTACCAATCACATGCCATTGTGGCCTCCAGTATGGCCGCCATGCGCATTCACCACATAAGCCTGGGACAAGAGAGTCCTTTGTGTTGGTTTTTAGTAGTGCCTTCAAACCAATGTTGAAGAACAGTTGAACTTCGTGACCGGCCGCTATGTTGCAACAATGAACTGCCAGCCGAAAGTGAACAAACATGCCGTTTTGGACCTAAGTATAGTCATCATACGCATAATATGAACGCTAAATATTTATATTTTCATCAGGAAAGTGTTTTTTTTTTATTTTGTATATTAAATCCATATTATTATTAATCTAAATAACAAACGTCATATTCACAGTATAAGAAATATTTACCATTCAGTGTGCTTACGTGTTCAGTGCTTACGACACCACATAACCTCTGCTTCGGGGAAAATGTAAAAAACAACAACAATACAATTCATTTTGCACAACAAAGTATCGTTGTGGAAATATGGTTTTACAAAATTAAGTTCTACCTTTCTATCTTTCTTCTATGTTCTATGAGACAATGTAGGCCCAGAAGACGCTCTCGCTCTGGGACTCATAACGTACTAGCGCTGGCAATGTCAAGAACGTTTACTTTCCATTAAATCATGTCTTATCGCACTTGACTTATATTTTACACGCGATATTCCCACAAACTGCGGCTTCTTTTCAAACAATATCTCTAAAAAGTTGTATAAGAAATGTAAATGGTTGGAAGCTTCCTCAGGCGTTATAATTTAGTTTAATCTAAGGAAATCCATTTAGGAAGTAAAGCAGTTGGTTTTAACTAATTGGAAAGTTTCAAGGGTTAATGCGTTTGATGTGAGATTCTCAAAATGAAATTGCTTAATACACTCGAGTCGACTTTATTGGATCTCATTGCTTCGTAAATCGTAATCAAACAAGGTTTTCCAATACTGGTATTTGCATGGACAAGATTCGAAATCGAGAACTTGTACTGAGTTCCTAGTTTCATTGTTAAAATAAATGAATACATCTACCTACTAAGTTACAAGAACTGATAATCTATTTCGGAGGCTTTCACGGCCAGAGTCACATATACTATCGAGGTTTCCGGCTATAGCAGAGTAAAAAGGGTAAAATAATCCAGCGTCGTGCTTCTTCAGGGACTTTTGGGGAGAGTGTTGACACTGGAAGGTTAACAGTTTTCACAAAGGGAACTCTGAGACAATGTTACTGTCAGAATAACCCACTATCGCAATGCCAGAGTTAACACTATACAAAGGTCCCTGAAGAATCACATTGCAATATGGGCGAAACGTTGGATTATTTCCACCGTTTGACACGGTTATTCCCGGAAAACCTCGATTAAATACAAGAACTGATATTTTAAAGGAAATAATACTTTAAAATAACGTTTTTACAAAACATGTACAGTATAAATATTTACGCCTGTTACGCCTATAATACGCCTGTTTCCAGAATGAATCGTGTCAGGGGGTGGGGGGGGGGGGGGGGGGGGCACCATTATTCTTTGGCATAAAGAATTTGCTGCTCACATCAGCTTGCCAGGCTTGTCAAGTTCTCTTCTACTTGTTCTTCTTTTTCGTCTATTCCTAGATAAAAATATGTTTCTAAACTTTCAACACTAAAATAGAAAATGATGAAATAAGGAATATTTCCATTTCCACGGTGGATTAAATTTTAGTAAGTGATTTTTACACCATTATAGCTATCATCATGTTACGAGGGCTCCAAAATCACTGTACATCAGCATCATATTATTGAGATATTTAAGTAGTCCTAAAGTGTGAATAAAACAGGTCGAGCCTGGAATAGAACTCTGGAACATCTGCGTTTGAAGCAGGAATAAACCCTCTAGCTAGACCAACTAGCTTAGGCCCACTGAAAATGACTTTAGTTTATAAATGAAATAATAATAATTTTTCGTAGGAATACTCGTTAGTAAGGTGCACACCAGCTTTACCTGATGTGCCCCTCTTAAGCTGACTTTCTAGGTTATTAGGTGTTTGGATAGCTGTGAAGAAATGTCCGAGGGCTATTAGTAGGACTCAATCCCAGAATTTCCCTTTACGACTGAGGAAAACCTCAGAAAAAACCTTCAGTCAGGACTTACGGTAGCCGGAATCGAACCGGCGACCTTCCGAATTAGAGTCTCGCGTCTTGACCGCTGAGCCACCTTTATCGGCCATGCATAAACGGATATATATTTTAATACAATCTCATTGAATGAGTTTATGTTTTTGACATCTATATGCTTTAACTCGATGACGTTAATTAACAATGAATATATTTGTAGTATTAATTTATTTATATTTATTTGTGTTTGTATAAATGGGGCTTTGCACTGCGACTTTTTTCCACTAGCAGCGCCAGCACCGTCCCGGCCCTCAGACAAGGTACTTGATCTCCGCATAACTTAGCCATGAAAAAAGGGCTGATTTACCCATCCAGGAGGCTCTGGACTTGAGCTCGAACTATGGTGGCGCTACTTCTATTCCAATGTCTTTGCAAAATGCTGCCATCACAGCCTGCTGGATGGGTCAAGTAGACCTTGTCCGCGCTGATTTACCCATCCAGCAGGTCATGGATTTGGGCTTGGACGGTGGTGGCGCATTCTACGTCAAGCTTTGCGTACAAAGCCCCATTGAGTAGACGTTTACATATCCACTACAATGTAGAGACTGGCAAAATTAATCACACTATTGAACATCAGGATGTGTTGTGATTGCATATCACAAACAATCGACATGTGCTTCAACACATCCCAAACATGAAATGTTACGAACTGTCTCGCTGACTAATGGCTAAGTAAACAATGTGGAAGGCCTGGGGGGTGGGGGGGGGGGGGGGGGGGGTAGGCTAGCACAAAGGTTGTCCGCGGCGAAGTCGATGATAGGTGGGCTCCACCTGTTTAGTCTATCCTGTAGTACGGGTACGACCAGTTGTAAAGTCGGGGGGAAATAGGAATTCCCAGGCTCTTATACATAGATTATTTATTATAATGTAACACATAAAATATAGATGTCGAATACACTTATTTTAAAGATAATAGTGATAAACAATGGTTTGTAGTAATGAATAATACGTAGTTACTAAAGCAAGTCGAATGTGTTAACTAGTGACACGATATGGGTTACGTGCATCCAACAAATACTGAATAAACAGAAATTAAATAATTTGGTGTAACATAATAGTAGTCAAATATGTGTTCGGTAAACAAATAGCTCATAAAGCAGCTGGCCACCTATTCATTTTCCGCTAGGCCTTGGGGTCGGTGGCCGATTGGTCGATTGATAAGGGCTAGGCCTTAGGCTACATGTTCCTCCACCAACGTAGCTCCCCAACATGTCCAGGCATAGTCGTCATTATATTCTAAAGATAGCTGTTAAATTATGTATTTCAATAGTATATGTCTATAACCTCTAACTAGGGTCCACAGTTATTACGGTATAGTATACCAATACGATGACTTATAGTAACGCACTAGATCACTATTATACCGCTGCTCGGGCAGCTCACAGGCGGTGATGTAATTTGCTGGCCAGCTACACGTCAGCGCGCAACCTACTGACACCCTGTGGAAAATACACACAAGAAAACTACAGCTACAACAAGGCCTTGCTACAGACTGCTTTCCCGGTACTACCAACAGGGGCACTTAGCTTTACTCCACTGGAACGGGTGTCCCTGCGTCCCAGGACGGCGTCCGGCAGCGGTGGCGTCGCGACGTCTTCAGCGCGATGTTCCAATGGTTTCCCCTGCTCCCTGATCCCTCTTGCGAATCCTTGGATAGCGGAAAGTATCTAGTCCCTCACACACAATCGTGTGGTAGCGTTGAACTTCCGCCTTTTTGTGTGGCCCCCACTCCCAAATCGTGGACAATTGACTGGCGAAAAAATAACTGATTTCGGCGGTAATTAAAGGATACAGCGATGGTCTCCAGTTTAACTCACGTTTCACCAACGAAATTACCTAATAAAAAATCAGCTCAAGTAAAAATATATAGCTGCATAGTTGGACACTACGAGACACTCTTCTCCACGAAAACAACGAAAATACGATAATTAATAAGCTTAATGCCAACCACGACTACTTATCTTCATTCAAGTGCCTTATACACGCAGTATTACCCAAACAAGAACTCGAAAAACGCCCCTTTTTCCGGTCGCCATAGGTAGCTTACGACAGGTCTTTACTACATTCGTTCATCATGAACACTGCCCGCTCACTCCTCACTCGTCTCTCGTATCGTATCGTACAGTATCTACATCACATGGGAAGATGCGTATTTGTGACTTCTGGGGTGGGAACCGCTAAGATTAAATCTTAATGTTGTAACGTACCCTATACCGATACAGAACAAATGCCATGTTATAATAATTTAAAAAAAAAATACATCAAATACAAAAAAATAACAAATTACACAGTATTTTTTACGATACAAACCATGTTATTTTGTAATAATTAAATTAACAGAAAATAGTTACTCTCATGGTTTTATGCCTCCCTTACGTATTCGAATTTTTTTATACTAGCTAACACATTTTCTAAACTGTAACACCTTGAAATAAAATTACAACTAGAACGAAATGTTTTCAATCATAACGAGGGCAATAACCAACATATATTTCATTATTTTAAAATTTGATTTCTTTTATACAGTCACAAAGAAGAGATTTTAACGTGTATTACAAAAAATATTTATTTCCTAAATGACTAATTTAAAGTATCCATCTATGACATATGGCTTATCTTTGTCACGATACTGAGTAATACATACACGCTTAACTATGTTACAAACGTATCAAGTGTGCCTATAGTTGCCCCGAAACATACTTATACCGATGTTCGTCATAGACGAGTGGCTCGCGTGACCAATCAACGACCGGTATTTGTATTTGTATTTGTATTTTTATTTGGGGCTCGCTGGTTTTCTACGCAATCACTCGTCTATGACCAAGCCATCTGTGAGGTTGTTCCGGGATTGAAGTATATCGAAGTTTTGTACCGATATTAAATTGCAACGGAACACACACTACAACTTCTTAATTAAAATGATATTAACTTCGAAGTAAAATAAGACTATTCACAAAGGGTGTCTTAATTCTCTAACTGTATTTCAACATCTGGAGCAGACGTTTCAATTAATGCAACGCACTCCGCTACTTTCTACAAGCTGAGATAAGTTGTATTATGACAGCAGTAACGGATGGTGTACAGTGTACTGTACACGTACATAGATTGTGTTATCAAGAACTTAGAATACGTAATAAAGAATTTGCGTTTTGGTTGGATGAATTACAAGAATTATGAAAACAAGAATTTTAGACTTTCGACGGACATGATGGCACTTTATAGCAAGAACTACGTAAGAACGAAGTAAGAAGTAAGTAACTTAGTAGGTAAGTAAGTGAACTTAAAATAAATAATCTGCTTAGGGCTGTAAACACGACATGTATCGCATGTCGATCACGTCACATGATATGATATGATATTAATATTTAATTACTTTTGACATTGTTGGTGTTATATCATATAAATGTAAATGTGGATTGTTTTAATGTACGAATATTGTGTAATAGGATATGTGTGTTATTATACGTACGTATATACGACCAATGTATGATTGATATTCTATTGATGTATTGTTAATTTGTATTGCTTTGATGTGTGTAATATATGTTTGTTATTTTAGTATTATTATTTTTAGAGATATCACGCACATTCTGTGTCATAGAGATGTGTTCGTTGTGATAATATTACTGCATCGAAAAAATAAAAAATAAACACAAAATGAAACAAGTATCACAAGTTTAATAATAACGCTTGTATGTGTTCTGCACATTCAAACTTAGAAAAGTTCTTTAAACTCTGTTTATGGCTTATACCAGCTTTAACAAAAGGTTATGTGTAGTTAGTGTTACATCCTGTAACATTGTTACACGTTTGTCAAGGCCGCCAAAACAAAAGTCACTTGATTATTCGTCCGTAGCACTGAGCTCTCCAGTTGTACCCTCTTTAGTAAGTCAAGGTCCACAAAGGCCCGGTATAGTACCTTGTTTTCACCATGGCAACAACCAATGAGAGGCATGGTTGCTATAGTGCAAACCCCTATTCGCCGCTAGCTGCGGGCGTTTAGGTTCGACGAGATCCCACCAGGGGATTTAGCGATCTTAAATCACACAAGACCCGATAGTTTGCTGTATTCATTTACAATTCTGTTTATGAGTAGTTACTACAAGTCCGTTGTCAACTAATTACATCTATCTCCATTGGGACCCAACCCCCACCGCGTGCAGCATTGAACCATGACCGTGAGCAGAGCGTTTTATTTGTTCATTTAATAATTGTTAATCAAATATCCACTTTAGTAAAGTGACCGTGGTCGCCGCGGCGCGAGTCGACGCTCCCCCTACCCCCCCCCCCCCCCCCCCCCCCACCGACGCCGCCTCCTCGCCCGAAGGCCTCGCGACGTCGGCGTCTGTCCTCCACCGACGCTCGTACACGCACGACGCTTCTCCGCGACGCCGCGAGCCTAAGACGTCGTCGACGACTTCATCTCAGCTTTTTACGTTTTACGTACATTAATTCAATTAACTGTTTTGTGGTACGTAATGAAAACAGCCACAAAAAGTAGTAAATTATGTTTTAGCTCTCGTTGTACGTTACCCTAACTACCACAAAGTTAATAGTTGTAATTTACTCGAGTATATAAAATGTCTACGAGCGAAACATTAATTAGTCTTTAACATAAAACGGTATCGTGAAAAAAATATAAATATATTGAGTGAACAAATTAAATAAAAACGATCTGGTTTCTATAAATAAAATTCAGTTATCTAAATTGTTGTTCCGTGTGACAAGTGACCTACCTGAAAACAAAAATTAAACAGTGAAAACATAACTGTTTAGGAATAATAATTCACGGTATTTTTTCTCTTATGCATTTAACCCGACACTTACAGTGATCGACATATGGGACGGCAAGTGTTAGCTCAAGGATACTTCATCATTTGTGTTTGGCTTCAAAGAACACTCGAAAGAAATTTCAAAGTCAATGACTATTAAATCTGAGTGACTACCCAGTGTTTTTGTCAGAACATCTACTGTCACAATGGCCACAGACAACGAAACATTCAACATTACTCCGGAGGGAATCCTAAAGGCCTTCGTCAATCACCAGTTGACTTACAAACAGACATCCAAACAGATACTCATTTGTTGCTATGTACTTGTCTTTCTGCTGGCTGTTGTCGCTAACATCCTCGTTATCTTCGTCGTGCTCAAGTTTCACTACATGAGAAGGTAAGTGTGCATGCGTCATGTTCAACATCAGTGTCTTACAAACATACCTCCAAGCAGCTCATATGTTGCTATGTACTCGTGTTGTTGCTGGCTGTGGTCGCTAACATCCTCGTTATCTTCGTAGTGCTCAAGTTTCACTACATGAGAAGGTAAGTGTGCATGCGTCATGTTTAACATCAGTGTCTTACAAACATACCTCCAAGCAGCTCATATGTTGCTATGTACTCGTGTTGTTGCTGACTGTGGTCGCTAACATCCTCGTTATCTTCGTCGTGCTCAAGTTTCACTACATTACGCAAAGACGGTAAGTGTGAGCCATGTTCAAAGCAATATGTTTTCGTTTTGGCTATAAATAATTCTGTCTCAGAACTTGTGATTTTTTTCGCATAATAGGGCACTTTGCATCTTACCTTGTACTCTCTTCCGATATATATTTTCCCTCCCCCATAATTCAACATATTTCTTGAAGATGTCAACGACTATTTAGAGTGCAAGGGTTGGTAAATGAATCTGAAATGTTGCATATCATATTGTTAGTTTCGTGACTATACAAGCTGCTACTTCTAGTTATTAGCTCTCTCCGAGCTTTGTTCATTTCAATTATTACTCTTCGCCAACGTTGTGTGGAGTGAAAAAGGTTTATTTTATGTAGCTTATATATATATATATATATAGGTCGGTAGAGAAAGAATAGATACATATCAAATCTATTCAAACAATGTGTGATATTTCGCGGCTACGTTTGAAATGTGCGTTAAGGCTAAGTAAGAAGTAAATCGGCGGATGTCTGGTTGTGATTTCAAGATAAGCATAACAATAATTGTACAGAATATATTCTGTGGATTCGTAATAAGTAAAAGAGAGTATTCTAGTAAACTTAAATTGAACATTATGATAATATGACAGAAAGCCTAAAACATATTATGCGCTGTGGCACCGTTTATAAGGAGATACAACACATTGTGTCGGTGTTTGCTGGGAAGACCTGGATATTTTATCAACATTTATACCTCATATGTTCAAGAACTCGTTATTCTGTGGTTAATAGTCGGTGTAAATCACTGGTTTGTGGATGTCGTTCCGGTTTCAATATACAGGCATACTTCAGCCATGAATTGCATAAATATGAGACGTTAAGCCCCATTAATCAATCTCTTCAGCCATGAAGGTTTATGCAGCTTCAGCCTCTATAAACATGATTGAGATGACATTCCGTACCCCAGTCCAGTACCATAGGTTGAGAACCGCAACCTGTAGCCATCGTATATCATTGAGGTACATAACATATTCTCTACTTTATACTACTAGAGAGTGGAAAAAAAACAAATAATGCAAATTTATATTTGAAGTATGGTTTTTAAGTATGAAGTATTCACTTAAATTCTTAGACGCACATTCTGCAGTGTCAATCAATTATTGCCAGTCTTACTCTAAATATTTAATTACCATATTTGGTAAAACCTCATAAATTGATATCCGCGGCCGAACTATAAACATACTCACACATTGTGTATACTAACCACGCAAAATAAATTGTATTTCACGGATATTTTATGAAAGCTTTGAATATATTGAAAAAGTGATTTTTACGAAAAAATTGGTTTTGGATCAGCTAAATAATGAATTTATAGAAACGTTATATAGTGAGATTGTTACGATATTTATTTGTGTATTAAATAATTCTTAATAATTATTGATTTTACAATTGTAACAAAAACTAAACAATCCCCAATGAGTCATGAGTGCATGAAATTCAGTTATGTTTAAAATACAACTGATATGTTGCTTCAATGCAAGAAAAAAAAATAGTGAACATTTAGCTATTCTACTAGGTTCATTTGGCAGCTCTGCTGCATTTTTCTTCTAAAGCGTAGTACAGCTGTATCGGTTCTGAGGTCGCTAACGCCTGCCTGATAAGACAGAGCACTCATTGTGTAATACGAGTCCAGCCAGCGCTCCGCGAAACACTCGGCGACTGCGGACAGTACTGCTCAAAACAGATTGCAATTTTTCTTCACATCAAGTCACAAGAAAATTAATTGGAGGGCATTTTGTAGAAGTACACGTTCGTACTAAGAAGCATGTTATCGGTAGAGAAACGATGCACATTTAAACTCCTGATCGAGTTTTGATAAGTGCCCTACTCTAGCGGCGGTTTTACTATCTCGAGGCAACATATTGTTTGTATGGGAATTACCATGAGAAAAGTTGCTCGGTGCTACTTGGTAGCAACAAGCCAAAAATTCGCGTTTTCTTTAATTTTTTAACCGCCTGCTATTCAAGTATGGTATTTCTTAGTCATGTTTTCCATATTTGAGGGTGGACATATACAGATGGTAGTTTTTTAGTTTTTCACCTGACTATCCCTTTAATATCTGCAATCGTTTTCTAGATATCAATAAACACCCGTTTACTTTGAGAGTTAGGTCCCATTTACCCTTAAAGGTGAAGCTGAAACATCAAAATATCACGAACAGTATGCAGGATGCTTCTTTGTTCTCGGAAAACAATGAAAATTCTCTCACGGTTCAAAATGCGCGTTCAAGATATGTGATACGGAGAGTTTGTACGAACGTTGTTGAAAATAATGTTAGGAAAGTCGGAAAAGTGATGTACATATAACGAAATGTACATAGTATATATTGTATATTATGTACAGTACATTCATTATGTGATATTTTCATTGGCGTACGAGGAGAAAGATGCGCCCTACATAAGAATTCTTGATGTTTTGATATCAGGTTCGTATTTTCATTCAAACTACGTCTCATTATCTGGCGAGACTGCGCAATATCTACCGTTTTAAAATAAAACAAAACCACTCTTAAAATTCGTTTCAAGTTTTTCACGATTGGGTGGATATTTATATCTACGTACAAATTAATGTTGGGTCGAAATACATTGATATGTAAATATACTATAACGAATGAAGTCACATAAAGTATTATGAACAAAATTACAAAATGTGTTCTTAGAGCAAAGAGCTTCTTTGAAAACGTCACTTCTTTGTAAACAAACGTTTTCTTTCTCAGTATCAATCAAGGACCTATTCACGAGAACAATTAATTTAAAGTAGAATCCCTTTTACAAACATAAACGTCGGTTCTTCAGTAAACGTACCCATTGAAGTCTATTTTGTAGTTCAAAGATAATCATTATTATATCCTTTTTCCAGAAGATTAACAAAAACGTTTTTAATGTGACGAAAAAAGGCAAACTAATGAAAGCTTTTTCAAAGGAAATGGAACAACTCAGGCTATTAGGGGCATTAAAAGTCGGGAAGGCGTCGAAGGGGTGAACGTAGTTAGTTACTTCGCACCTCCCTCGCAACTGAAGCAACACCAGCTCCATTAAAAGCTAATTAGACACTCTGTTGTCGATCCAAGCGCCAAGATAATTGTTTCAACACTCCATTAGCTTCTTAATTGGCATTGATATTGCTAAGCTAACAATTTCTAAAACACTTTTACTTTCTAATTGAAAGGAGGGAACCAGTTTTGATAATGAGTCGAAGATGGGTAATCGTGTTAGGACACAATGTCGTACACACTATTCGATGCCGTAAAGCGCCCGAACCCCTCGTAGCGGCAGAACTTGTAACTAGGGAAGTAGGATAGTTTTGGATATGTTTGTTGATAATGATAAGTTGTTTTCGGCGGTCAGTTGGATATCAGGGTTCGGATTCACAAGAGGTATTGTCTTTCTTTGGTCTTATCCGGCCTAACTTTGGACCTCTTGTTAAACCAGCCCCAGGTCACATGAAGAAGTTACTTATTCTTGGTGAGAACAAGGACATAATTAACATTCCAATAATATGTTTCAAAATGTGTACTAAGATATTTTACTGGTTTTACAAGCGGTTCAAAGTAAGGCCGTTCTTAGAGATAAGACCAAAAAAACTTGGGACCTCTTGTGAATCCGGGCCCTGGTGATTTCTCTGCGTTTTCTTAGTCCTGGTATTATGAACTTCGGATACACTTTTTACACCATGGCAACCAGGCTTCCTATTAGTTATTATAGACGTGCTACTTGATCATTCCATAATTCAATGTATATGTAATATTAATGGAATAATATTTATATATATATATATGTATACATATAAATATGTAGTAATAGGTTCTCGGGTTGCTGTCCACGCTCTCTAGAGACTGGTTGCAGGCCCATTTCTGGGCCAGCAACCAGTCTCTAGAGAGCAAGTAACGTGGACAGCAACCCGAGAACCTTCAACCTATTACTACATCTTCTTCAGTCCGCGTAAACCCACAGAATAACATACATATATATAATATGTAACACGGGATTTTGGGATATTCGTCCACGTTTTGTAAAGAACTTACAAAACTCATTTACAAATGAGAACTGTGACGAAAACTATGCAATTGCAATCAATCAATAACCAAAAGACTGAATGATACAAAATAATATAGGAATTAAGATTACACAACAATTAAACAAACATCCATTTAAAAGGAAACGAGAAAATTGTTCAATAAAAATTGAGATAATGTATAAAGAGGACTTTAAGAATATTAGTTAAATGATTTGTCAAATAACAAAGGTAAGCCTACAAATAACTACGAAAAAGGGAAAAAATGTTATTATATTCACAGAAAAATAACAAAGGTGTAAGATAAAAAGAAATTAAAACGAATGTTAAGAACATTTTAACGAAAAGAGAAAAGTTGGAAGGATTGAACAGAAAAATGTTACTTATTGAATTTAAGAATTTAAAGTTTATTAACTAGCATCGATATTTCATTGAATTGTGCGACAAACGGCTAATTATGCACTTAAAATTCTCTTTGAAGTATTATATTGTATACGGCTAGATACTTATCTGCATTACTTATCAGATATACCGTTGTTCAATACATTTATTAAATGCACATCGTAATGAGTTATAATCATTTACGACGCGTCTCGTATTATTTGACCCAACCAAAAGACACATCCTACGCGAAGAGTCTGGCAACGCTTAGAGCTAAAGGACGCATCCTCTACACGAAGAGCCTGGCAAAGCTTAGAGCTAAAGGACGCATCCTACACGAAGAGTCTGGCAAAGCTTAGAGCTAAAGGACGCATCCTACACGAAGAGTCTGGCAAAGCTTAGAGCTAAAGGACGCATCCTACGCGAAGAGTCTGGCAACGCTTAGAGCTAAAGGACGCATCCTACACGAAGAGTCTGGCAAAGCTTAGAGCTAAAGGACGCATCCTACGCGAAGAGTCTAGCAACGCTTAGAGCTAAAGGACGCATCCTCTACACGAAGAGCCTGGCAAAGCTTAGAGCTAAAGGACGCATCCTACACGAAGAGCCTGGCAAAGCTTAGAGCTAAAGGACGCATCCTACACGAAGAGTCTGGCCAAGCTTAGAGCTAAAGGACGCATCCTACACGAAGAGCCTGGCAAAGCTTAGAGCTAAAGGACGCATCTTACACGAAGAGTCTGGCAAAGCTTAGAGCTAAAGGACGCATCCTACACGAAGAGTCTGAAAAAGCTTAGAGCTAAAGGACGCATCCTACGCGAAGAGTCTGGCAAAGCTTAGAGCTAAAGGACGCATCCTACACGAAGAGCCTGGCAACGCTTAGAGCTAAAGGACGCATCCTACACGAAGAGCCTGGCAACGCTTAGAGCTAAAGGACGCATCCTACACAAAGAACCTTGCAACGCTTAGAGCTAAAGGACGCATCCTACACGAAGAGTCTGGCAAAGCTTAGAGCTTCCTATAAAAGAAATATCCGTGTGTGAATATACGAGGGTAGAAAAGTGTTTGTAAACCCGTCAAACTTGATAGATCGCCGACAGATTGTCGATATTCACACCGCTGACGTGCTGACATGTTTGTTTTACCTACACAATAAGCATCTGGCCAGTGTTGTTGAGGAACACCTTCCGGAGTAAGAACCGATTTATCTTAGGCCGTCTGGATACTGTATAATAATCGATGCTTTTGGTTGGCGAAACGTGTGTTCGAAACTGCAAAATTAAATTCTGATGAAATTTACATTCTGAGAATGTTTATTTATATTTATGTTCGTTGTGAATTGTTTTTACTGTGTTTTGATAAAAACCCCAGCGTGAGATGTTGATTTACTTTCAAAATGAAGTGGCCTTAATGTGGTTAAATTGTGGAAAATGTTTGTTTGTCAACCTTATGATTAAAGCTGTGGCTCTAACACGCTAGTGAAACCCCCGACTTGTCAGTAAAAACAGCCTTAAATACATAACAGAATTTGTTGTACAATCTGAGTACCAGATAGTAGTAATTGGCCTTGTTGATTCTGATATTTGACCGCAGGTGTTCGCACTGTCCAATCACTGATTCATATGTTTCGTATTTGAAATATCGATCTTTGATTAATTATCGCTCACTCGTCGATAGTGTTTGGAGCCTACAGGGTTGGTTTATTAAAATCCCCTACTTAAAAGCAGTTTTGTTACTGAGTGGGTAGACTCTAAATGTGAATGTATTTATTTATTTTATAACAAGCGTAAAAACAGTGAACCAAAAAAAATGTGTGATCCACTAAAAAATGTACTGTACAAAATGTAGTGTAAAGATAGCAGTGTACTTGAAACGCGTTGGAATCAATAGTAGAGGAAGTAGAGAGTAGAGTAAGTAGAGAGTAGTAGAGACGAGAAAGAATACCTGACAAACGCCTATCTACTTCGTACACATGCGTTAGTTGTTTCAACCTAGGTTTAGGGAAAACTTCTTTATCGACTCTGGTGTAAAGTAGTTTATCTACTATCTGATACTCAGATTGTACAACAAAATTAAATGCTATTTTTGCCAAATCAATTTTCTGGTAAAATGAAGGACTTATGATCGAGGAATCGATTAGACCTATGAAGATATTAGCATTTCCGAATATTTATCAGATCGAACATCTTGTAACTTTGAAAAGAGAATGAGTGTCGAAATTCGCTTGGATATTTAGTGAGTAAAAAATAGTAAATAATTTTCGTTTAATACCATCTCTTAAAGAAATATTTTTCTTAATTAAAAAATTCACGATTTTTGGTTTCAACTTACTAACAACAAAAACTGTATGAAATAAAAAGTAACAATACACCCTCAGGATTTATATTTACGCTAGTACACAAATCAGCCTCCTCTCTTCACAGTGAGCGATTCATCTCGTGTTTTAATCACAATATTGGGAGGGGAACGGGGGGGGGGGGGCGGCGGCGGTCAAGCGTCCCACTTGTGACGCCCCATCAACCCGACCCGGCTATTGATTGATGAATGCGCCCGATGTCATTATTATTACTAATAACATCATAATTCAAATGATCGGTTTATCTAAATGTCGTGATCGTTGTTAATTCAGTATTAAAGATGCCTCAACATACCAACCCTACGACATAGCCGAGTCCAATGGTACCAACTTAATTCTCTACTTCTCTAGTTCCTACCGATCTATTTCTATTATTGGAGATAATTATTTACACCTGTGGGTTGGATAAATTCTAAACATAGTGGATATGACTAATGGGGCTTGTGCGCTCTAGTAAGTCTATTTTGATTTGATTATTTGTTGCTCGACAACTAGATCCTATGCCGTTGAAGGATATTGGAGAAAGGGACGAGTAGGAGGAAAAAATATATCTAAATGTTATTCATAGTTCCCACGTGACGTCACAGCGGCCATGATTGCGACACAATTGAGGAAACCCAATCCTAGATTATTAGCAAATACTTTTCAAATTTAATAAATAAGCCTAGTTAAGAATTTAAAAAGTGAACATAATTAATACAAAATTAAAAAATACCATACATACAAATTTTATTTAAAAAAGCAGGCTGGATTTTAAAGAATGAAGAGTTATGTGTTCTACCACAACCGCTTTCGGTTGTTTCTCCATGCCAACGTCAAAGTTTGATCACAAATGTGGCCGCCACGCGCAAAGGTGTGACGTACGTGCAACCTATGAATAGGGAACGGGAAAATTGTGAGGACTTCAGTACGTCTCCTCTCACGACTAGCAGAGTCACCTCGGACCAAGTTCTACCCCGGGCCCAGAGACTACCTTTACTATTGTGTGAAACTACGCCAAAAATCTGTTAATTTCGTTGAAACAGCGTGCATTAAATGGGCAGTAGATAATACTGAGGTTGGTATGATTGTTAATTTGGAACTAATATGATGTGAAACACTCTTTATGCTCCAGAACATCATTTATACAGGCACGGACGTTAAGTTCAGCAATTCATGACGTATTTTAAGCACCAGACGAGTATCTTTGTGTAGTAATAACTCTGGTTCACGAATATTGAGTGTGACTAAAAATATAGAATGGTTAAGAGGTATGAGAATGCGCGCGATGAATCAGATCCTTGCTAAACGGTTCTAGAAGAGCGGGACTTAAACAAACCTCCACGTGTTGAAGAGAAATTAAAGAAACACTCGAGTTTGATAAAAAAAAGTTCACTGAACTTAAAATAATAAAATTAGAATTTTAATTGGGTCCGCTAAATCTAGTACGAGACTAGCTTGCTTTCTCCATGGCAGCCACAAATAAGAAGCGTTGTTTCTATGGAGAAAACAAGTTAGCTATGGACTAAATAAATATTTAGCCGTCATACCGGATCTTTAAGAAAGGTTTACTCCACCCCCTCCCCCAACTATTCACTGAAAAGTCAATACCCAAGGTATCAATCAGTTGAATTACAGCTAAGGCATCATATGCTCCCTTCCATCAAAGTACTGAGTCTGCCACAACGTTGGTATACAAGCGGAAACCTGCCTAAGGAGAATCAATGTCCCTCTTTAGGTGATGTATTGTGGTATTTGGAATAATTGAGTAGAAATGTCCGAGAGCTGTATGACTCAATCCCATCATTCGCCTTATGACTAAGGAAAAGCTCGGAAAGTCGAACCTCCAGTCAGGACTGCCGGTGGCCTGTATCGAGCAACTACTACTACTACCACTACAACCACCATCACGTAGCAGTAATGTGTTTTGTTTAACCAATCAGATTCATTTGCCGGGGTCGTCATAAGGAAAGCTAGTTTTGGGGGGTTTACGGGGCGAGGAGTGTGAAAATAGGAGGAGAAAGTTACAATGGTTATAGTCATGCGAAAAGACGAAAGATATGTCAGAGAAATGCAAGGAGCCCTCTTTGCGGGCACCGGTCCGTCCCACCTCGACTGTCAGGCCGTTGTGATATTTGGGATGTGCGTTTGATATTTTAGCTGCGTTCCAGAATTCATCTCACAACTACTCTCGGATTATCTGCCGTGACGTCATGAATTGGATGACACAACATAAAAGGGAAACTAATTGGATTTTTTGCTTCGTAAAAGGAGGGAGATTTGCATTTGGAGGTTGCATTCGTAGGAGAGCGTATTTCTTTGTCAGAGTCGTCGTCTAGTCATTCCGGGGGGGGGGGGGGGGGGGGGAGAATACCTCTTCAGTTGTAATATTGGTTAGCCTCTATAAGCAATGAAACATATCGTTATCAGTTAAAATAAATCACTTCTTACTCGCGCCACAACGAATCAAAATAATCCCAGAAATCTCGGTTAAAAAAGGATCAGTTGGATGAGAGTGGGATTAGCTTGGGATTGATTGTGGAACAAGTAAGAAGCAATCAAGTATGAATATTGGAAGATCGGATTACTGTTGGATGAGTGAGATAAGTATATTTTGGTGTGGTGTGGTATGGTACGTGTGGGGGGGGGGGGGGGGTGTAGCCGTGTGGATTTATTCTCTACTTCCAACGTCCAAACGCCGAAGGTCGAGTTTATATTCCGGTTCGACCTGTGGATTTTTAACATTGGTAGGTCTACTGTAGATGATAAATTTGGAGCAGGTATAATAATTATATAATAATACTAATAATATCCGAGATATTATTATTACACTTATTATGTGCTTGTTGCTATGACAGCTCCAAATTCAGCACTTAAATAGGCCTTCCGTATAAAACAAATTTCCAAAGTAAAAATCCCCATTTCGGGATATAACATCTCCAACTGAAAATCAGTTCTTGTTATTGAGGGGCGGAGTGGGTAGACAATAACAAAATACATATTAATTTTATTTATTACATTAACTTATTCGGAGATGATTAACAACAATCCGAAGGAAAGTTGGGTAACAAAACAAGATACGTGATTGGCTAAAGTAAGGTTCCTGTCGTACCCTTGATATACTGTTGTGTAGCCCTATATCTTGTCGCAATTAAGATGCTATAATAGTTAAACACCATTTCTATGCGTAATTTAAGATGAGTCAAGGGAATTACTATACTACTGATAATGGAACGTCCTAATGTTCTACAAATTCACTTCCATCCAACATAAACACCAGATTTACGACTTGAAGAAGAACAAACTATATTTCAAAGCAGTATAATATAAATGCAAATGTTTGTAGTGTAAAATTACCCGTGCGTAGATTTCAAGTAATTGTTTTATTTTATTGTGCAGCTGAGCGGCGAGACAACATTAGCGTTTATACACGTGTTGGGAACGCGAGCAGTTAACTAAATAGGAGACATTTTTTTATCGGGAAAAGGAAGGAATTAGGACCAGCGAATGTTCCTCTAATGCGTTTCATTCCCTTCAGTGAATTCAGATACCTAAACGTGTTCTGAACAAATTGTATATCTTTTTTTACACAGAATGGTAATTTATACTGTAAAGTAATGTCACTATTGGTCTAGAATAAGAATCAAACACACACATAATTGATATAAAAAACAATAATGCTAAGGTTGCACATCGACATCGATAAACTAGACTATTTTCGATGTAGATATTTTTTATTCTGAAAAGCCATATTTCATGACAAATATTTAAATTTAAAATTAAGTGAAACATAAGCAAATTTAAATTAAATTGCGATTTTCCGTAGCGTGGTCGGTTCAGCGAGGACAATAAAACCCGACTTCATTCATCGCTTGATATATATATATATATATACAGTATATATATATGTATACTGTATATATATATATATCGATATCTTTATAAGCATCCCTAATTAATGCATATAATTAAATGTGTAGTTAATTAACGAGGAAACGCAGATGTGTGCATAACTCCCAATGTTACTGTAGATTCATATCGACCTCAGATACGCCCTTTTCACGCACGCTGTTTCAAGGAATATCAACCGGTTCCTCGCGTTCTTTCACGCATTCGTAAACGTGGTCTTCAGCTTAGTAGAGTGCCCAAGGCTCATTAGTCACGCCTGATGTGGTAAGAATTACCACGTATTCGACCCAATGTTAAAAAAAATTGTCCCTAATGAACCTGTTTCAGGTATAGATGAGGAACTAGAGAAGAGAGATTATTCGGTACATTTGGACTAGGCTTTTTCATTAATATAACGTTGGGGCAACTTTATAAGTGGATCCATTAATAAATAGGCAATTATTGTGAACTCGGTTACAAAAACTTTGATTTTGCCAATTGGCAGTACAAACTAGGCATATATAATAAAATAAATACATAAATATTAACATGACATCTCTAGAAGTAGCCTGCTTGCATATTATCATCTAGACCACCAAGCTATTATAAATGATCAATCTTTTAGATTATGCTTACGTACATTTCAGTTTCAATGGCAATATAATGCAAATAATTATCATATTATTGATAATTTATTTTATTCTACTGTATTATGCAATCCCACTCACCGCTATGTACTGAAAACGATTCTATATTCGGGATGTTTCATGTATATTAGTTTTGTTAATGAAAAAATATCTCCCACGGTTGTTTGGCACTGGTTAGTTCATACTTTAAACTTAACTCTGCATCAGTGAATAGGTCGCTTGATGCGTTTGGACCAAATAGAACTAGCTCTATAACGTGCTTGTATCAAATGCATCTCCTGGGCTGCATACGAAACCCTTTGTTAAAATACCACACTGTTGTTCAGTGTTTCTATTTTCGGCTCGCTGGGAAAACATCAAAATTACAGGTGAGCAGTGATGACTGGTTGAATGATATATCTCGGAAATATAATGAAGCAGATTTTTATGCATGGAATGTTGAATGTGAAATGTTTCGTTAAGGTCGATTTAAACAAAATTAAATCAAGAGAAAAGCAATATGGCGTTTACAAACTTTTCTAATATTTAAGATTTAAGGAAACCATAGCAACATAAGCTCTTATACCAAAAATTCTTAGCCCTGCCAATGAGGGGCGACGTTTTAAAAAACCGGCCAATAGTAGACCTTAAGTCTGTAAACCAGCTAGGAAAATAAAATCTTAAATGTTAAATCTTAGACCTTCAGTAAATATAAATAAAAAATAAAAAATATCCCGGTCATGAGCCTCCAAGGGAAGAAATGACCAACATCGACAGTTGCCAACATGCTAAACTGTAACCAGCTAGAAACTCTGATCCAGGATCAGTAGGAGATGTTATTGGTTCGGTATTATGAAACTCTGCTAAATAAGTAGTAGGTTACTAAATTTGTTTTCATAATGGCAACAACCAATGGGAAGCCTGGTTATCATGGTGAAAACAAGTTAGTAGCTTACTAAATTCATAATACCAGTGAAGATAGGACACGAGTTAAATTTGTTGTCAGTGAAGTGGCTTCTGTATAAAGTGTTTAGTAAGTAACTTGTTTTCACCTTGTAAACCCGCTTCCCTTTGGTGTTGCCATCATGAAAACAACTTTAGAGTAGTACTCTCATAATACCGGTCCTCTCCACTGACAATGAATTATGTTCGTTTATTCTTCATTGTTAATCAAACTCATTACTGAATAGGATGGATGGAATTGGGTTTATGATTCGCGTGGTGGAAGAAACATGTCAGCCATTATTGAAACAATATTCAACTCTGACATCAAACAGGAAGCTAAAGAGAGTCGTTACCTATTAGGGGCCATATGCAGTAGCCGTCTCCCACTAGGGTGGGAAGACTTACCATTTAAGTAAAATACAAATAACTCTGATATCTGGGTAACATCCGGTACTGAAAGAATGGAGAGAAGACCTCAAGTCTTAAATTAATATATAATTATTTGTTGTTTGTGAGTTTTATTTGATGTGAGTTGTGTTTGTGTGTGGACCTTTGGGTTTTGAATAAAAATATTTAGTAATACAAATAAAAATGTCTTTCTGCAGCGTGTTGCAGCGTTCATTGCCAATTACCCAGTTTGTTAACATTATTTCATCGTTGCAAAGGGAAGGGCGAGGGACTCTGGTCGGACACTCAGTGATTCAACGTTGGTCTGCAGTATTGCTCATGGGTGCCAACTCACGAGTCAGCTGCTCTTATCCCTGGAAAAGCTGCACATTTAAACAGCCCTTTTCATGTTTCCGTGGCCGCAGTAGTGTTGGTTCCGACTCCCTCCCCGCACAGCACAGACGGATTACCTAATTCTGTTGATATAGCTGCTTCGCTGCGCGTGGATTTATTTCGTTCACTGCACCTCATGGTCGTGTTTATTGTATACATGGTGTTTACATGGGTAAACGGTGAGTTTTGAGCCGTCCCGTCGTACCTTAACGAAGCACATGATACATTTATGTAGTAGTGCCCCCGTATGTAAATCAGTTTTCTAACTGAGTAGGTAGAAAATGAAGAGAAATGTATTTATTTTATTTCACTATCTTCTTTAGGTGTTTACGTTTATTTGTTTTCTGTCCATCCCATTTAGTTATAAAACGGATTTACAGAGGAGGTTAAAAACTAAACTAAACAATAGTGAAACAATTGGAAAACCATGAACAAATTGAAAAAGCTTGTAATAAGAATAAAACAAACTATAGGAAAAAACGAAAAAGAAACAGTTTTTAAATATGTTAACTTTAAAGCATAGAAATATATATAATTTGATTAACAAACAACTAAATATTGAATTGACGTAACATTAAATAGGCTATGTATTTGTCTATATTTTTAGTAATTTTCTGTGCTTATACTAAGGCCTACTTGTTTTGTTTGCATCTAAATGGCATACCCTGCTATTGAGAAAGTTTAAAGTAAACTCAATTACAAGAACCAACCAATCAAACAATAGATAAACAACTACTTTCAACAACTACTTATAAAAGATTGTATAAAGTCTATAAACCATGATGGTTTACTTGACTCAAATAAGCCTAATCGTATACAAATTTCCTAAATATGAGCTTTGATTTTAATATTTTATTATAATTGTTACATATATTCCATAATTGTTATAATAATAATAATAATAATTATTATTATTATTATTTATATTAATTATTTATACTAGGTGTTCTTATGTGTGTGCGTTTTACGTCTTTGGATCTAAGAATGAATGAATACAGTGTTACAGCAAATTTGTTCTAGAATCTTTTTCAGATTTATATTGTTTATAGCTCTTTTTAAATCAGTTTTCTTACTGTTGACAACAACCAACCTCAACGCAAGCAAGAATCTTCTATAGCAAAGAAGTGATTTGTCTGTATTTAAGTAAGATGGCTGCTATTTCTGCTCTCTCTGTTTGTAATACACGTAATATATAGAGGCGGATGTCAGCACATGAATCGTTACACTCCGCCGTTACTAAGATGTAGCACGGAACAATAAACTGCCAGCGGGAGATAAATATAACAGTTTGAATTACGTCTATAGGATATGATTCTAAGGATGTAGCGTTGCTTGTTAGGATTGAACGAGACATGTTGTAAACATCATGTCATTAAAACAAACCGTGATTATAAAGCTGAATTCTCAAGAGAAGGAGGGCCAGGATATTGTTTTAAGAGCAATTAATGAAAATTTGTGTTTTCCGTGTTTTCCTTAAATCGTGTTTTAGATCAAATCTTGGATTTAAAGTATTTTAAAAGGTTTTACAATTTCAACATTTTTCTAAAATTATGATAGCTTAATTTTCATTCTCCAATTTCATTTTTTCCGTCTCATAACTCACATTTCAGTTTAGATATAAAATTAAAAAATTAAATATTTGAGGAATTTGCAATTTTGCAATTAATTATAATATCTCCTTTTGTCTTATATATCGCAAAAAAATATAACTATTTAATATAAAATGAGAGCCACACATATTGTGTGTGGCTAATAATATTGAAAATATGTATAGATAATATTGATCTGGTTTGATGATTGATTGTTGATGGATCGTTTGATCTGAGCAGATCTGTGAAGCTTGATCAAGTTTGATCCGGCCAGATCTGGCAGATCGAACCAATTTCAATACAAATTTTATCTGGCCTTGATCATTTTATTTTCATCAGGTACATTTCAAATCAAAACTTTCTAGGGAGCAACCGGTTATTGTTAAAAGTAATCAATCCAAGAACTAAATAATATAACACGAACAAAATTCTTTTTTTAGAACGTGTTAATGAAAATATCTCATCCTACGTTGTTCTAACTTCATTCTTTTATAACTTAAAATGCAATGAAGAATTGGTAGTCCTATGTTGTCAACAAGACGTTCAGTAGCCGAGAACACTAATAAGAGACCCTTCAACTGACATTTTTACTATGAGCCACAAGTATCAACAGTTCACAGCGATAAGACACGTTAACAACTATGAATTCGGAAGTTCCTTACACGTTCAATAATACACATGGTATTCAGTTATAAAACTGATTTACAAAGAAGGAGATATAGTGCAAATGAAATAAATACAACATGAAACTGCACGTTATACAAACAAAATAATAACTAAAACACATACAAATACTTCATTTGTATTGATGCAAAGTAATGTACTGACTCTGTGTTGGATGTGAGGTATCAACATCTTAAGGTGCATGGGCATTTTGGCGATGTATTGTGATTTTACAGTGGAATAAAAATAAACTCAACTGAAATGAATAGGTTGGACAATTGAAAAATAAATAAACCAATGAATTGAATAGATTGAATTACAGATTTATTTATTTATGTTATTAGTAAATTATTTTCTCAATAACATTATTTTGTTATTATTATTTTATAAATAAACAAAAATACGTGCAAATGAGTGAATACACAGTCATTAACTAAATAATATCAATGTGTATACAAATTACGTACATTGTCCATGGTCACTCAGTCTTACCCCAACAGATGCCATTCCTTACATACCTTAGGTTCAGTTTCACAAAACTTTAATACGGCGATTTTCTGTTAATCGGAGATCAAAAATGGCACCCGGTAGAAGAAGCCACCATGCATTTTGTATCTAATGTTTGTTGAAATCATGGTAACCAATCCGAGATTAGTAAACGGCCGATTAAAAAGTTTGGTGAATTCGGACCTTACCCTCACAGATAGGCGGTGGGGTTTGAGATCGTATTCGGTGATAGACTGATCCTGCCTTCAGGCAGCATGAGGTTCAAAGTACACACTCTCTGGCTTCAAATGCACAACTCGCAATGTATTGGAATGTAGACATATTGGTTATCGACCAGCAAACTTTCCAATTTATATTTTCAAAATTGTCACTTTTGATGTTTACGGAACTAGATTTCAAAACAATATTTTTCTTTCCGAACACGATTTCATTTCAAGAGTCGAGGGGGAATATGTTGGTTATGAATGTAATCTTTGCCTTCTAGAAGAAGTGTTCTCTTGGAATTTTCTTCTACAGCAAAACTTACAAAGAAACTATATGCAACAGATGTGTTAGCGGTCCACCTATGAATATTTTAAAAAGAAATGTTCAACATTCCGTTTTCAGGTCCAAAGAACGACACGTTAATAGTAAAATATGTTTTACTACATACATAATAATATCTACTCGTCTCTTATTATATTTTATTTGTAATTATATGTCTATCAGGTACTTTAAACGTTTCATAAGTGAAATGAAAGTAAATACATTTATATTTATATTGTATATAGCCACTCAGTTATACAAACATTAATGTTCAGTGCAGGTCACTATACCATTGAGTATTGACTATGAGCTTCGTTGCCATGGCGGCTCCAATGGAAAGGTTTACATATTATTATACTCGCAGTGTCATAAAGATAGATTTAAGTCAATTACAAAAAAAAGCTATAACGAATGGAAGCCTCGACCTTCTGCAATGAAAGCAGGAATAAACTTAAATGTATATCTTTTCAGTAGAATGAATGAATATAGGTATTACGTAGCTATTTTGCCATTTTATAAAGTCGGGAAAAGACAGGACTCCTAATATTTCTTTAAATATACATATTTCGAAAAAGTGAAAATGTTGTATTTCAAAATGGTTGACAATGCTGAACTTGAAAATCTAAGTGCAAAGACATATTATATTTGAACATTCTTCCATACCCCTAAGTTACGCTATAAACGCACACATAACGAGTTATTTTCTAATTAAGTTTTTCGTACTTTATTTGCCTATTGTGTCACTAAGTAACCTATTGTGTTTAAGTGGTTGTAAAACAAGTCTTGTTTTACATCCACTTAAAATCGATAACGCCACGAAACCTTTAAAAATATTTTTTTTATATCTTATTTTACAATTTCCAAAGAAACATCAATCAATGCGGTATTAGTAGTGCGTTGCTCCTTGAGCGCCACGTGTTTTTGATGTGAATGCAATGACGCTGAAAGGGACACCCTCGGTTCACGCTAGTCGCACTCACACTTGAGAGTGATGAGCCGATCGCTAAGCCCACTCGATATAATCACTTGTTTAGTGTTGTTAAGCTCTCTGACAATACGAACGCGCTACCACTGAAAATAATCAAATTATTGGCCTAAAACTGATAGGCTGGTTGTAAAGCAGCCTGCTTGAATGGTACCTGCAGCTGTCAACGGCCACACAATACTTTGTTCTCACGAAAATTAATACTGGTAGATGAAATATTAAAAATATATGTATGTTTAATTTTAGATTTGGTAGGTGAATAAGCCTATTTAATTATCATGAGTGGTTTTTTTCTGTTTATTTCACCACATTGCACTTTGTACAATATAAAATATTAGGTTTAAAAATGAATATATAAAAGAATAAATTTGTATTTATTGTCTCTACTTAGTGACAACAGCAGATTTCTAGTAGGGAACATTGACTTACTCAGTTTGTTATGTGCTTCATTGCTTTGACGGCTCCAAAGTCACCGACTTTGCACTTAACTTCCACCAGTCTAGTCTCAATTGGAGATAAGTGATTAAATACCAGGATGGGATGAATTTTGTACATGATTAATACATTTTGCAACGGATGATTGTGTAACTTTAAACGTAAACCAATTAGATGTGTTTTTAACTTACCTAACTTCATGATAGTTAAAAATGCAATCAAATTCTTAGAAATCTCTGTGGAGTTATAATGCTAGAGAACTCTAAAAGAATCTGTGTTCAGTGAGACTGCAGCAGGATATCAACAAGAGTTTTGCATTCGTGTATGGATGTATTTAAATTTTATTATTTACTATGATAACTTACTACTATTTTTGATGTATTGATTATTTTAATTTGTAATTTAATGGTAAGAGGAGTAGATTTAACTGATCACACTCAAGCTGACATGTTTAAACACGTGTGCCAGCACAGTTGGCCTCGGTCGATTAAGCGTTGGTCTAATAAGCCGGGGCCTCTGCATTCGAGGTTCGAATCCTAGTTTGGGCATAGATGTCATGTGACGTATTTCATAATTTATAATCATTGACAATGTAAGAGACTTAAAGCTCACATATCATTATCACCTTCTTTAACACGTGTTTTCCCACCCATCCTAGTGTGTCCCTGTAATATAATAAAAATAAAATCCAATATGATGTTCTTAATTTAATGTTAACTGTGTAATTAATTTATCATGTTCGTTTCTAGCGGTGTTACATACTCTAAACAAGCTTCACTATGCTTGATACAAGTTTCGACATTTTTGCTACCTTGGTTTAGGGGAAATAATTATAGTTACCTTCAATAAATCAATATTTGTCCAAACTAGGCTGGAGGCTAGAGCGGTGCTGCTAATGGATTTTTTTACTTCCGATGATAAGAAATAATGTAATTTAGTACCCTCAAGGTTAAAAGCTTCACCTAACAATCCTTTCACTCATGATTATGTTAACCACTCCCCTTAATAATCTAACCTAGTATCGTAAATCTTATCACAATGATCTCTGGACATAAACAATACACATGTTTAGAATTAATACTTTTGAACATATATAATTTTTCCCGTATCGTTTAATTTCAATCCATGTCTCTCTTCAGGGCCCTCTTTTCAGAAGAGTTTTAGGCGATTGGTGCCGGTTGTAAAGTTGCGCCCCCTATTCCGTAACCTGGGCGCAAGTTGTAACCGGTTTCATCTTCGTACTGGAAGGTGACTAACTATAGGTTTTGCGATATTTGGAATGTTATTAAGGAATGTCCGAGGGTTCTTAGTATGACACAATCCCAGCATTCGTCTGCGACTGAGGAAAACCTCGAAAAACACAAACTGTCTGTGGCAGGTATTGAACCGGCGACCTCCCGAATTAGTCTCGCATCTTACCACTGAGCCATCTCTATCGGTATCCAATACAATCAATACATTTCTTTCATCAACAACAAAAATTAACAAGGCATTTATTAATGTGTTTTTGATCACGTATAAAAAATAAAAAATATCTCAACCAAAAACATTTCCACAATTAAGATGATTGTTTTGAAATCGAAACAGTTTCACCGCTGGGCGGATTCGTTTACACAGGAACGGCGGCCTAGACTCATCAATCATCATCAACGCCAGAGCCCATTAGATTATCCTCCCTTAAGAGAAAACCATTTAGTTTTCAGGTCAATGATTAGAGCAGGGAGTGTTTTCACAGGGAAGCTTCCAGCTACTTCTGAGGAGGGAAATCGAACATGGGCAGATTCGCCACTGTGTGTTTTGTGTTACCAAGCTTTGGCCTTAGCGAAGAATAGATTTATAGCCTCAGGAAGGATTTGACATCTCTAAAATGTTCCTTAGTTTAACTTACAGCATAAACTATAGTGCCTAAACTTGGACACTCTGTGAGATATATGTCGATGATAAACTAGCCACAACGTAAGTATTCGCATGCCGACCTCAGATCTTTATCTATACTAACTCTTTTATTGGCGTTAATTCAACAAAAATGAACAGAGTCCTGTCGTTCCTTCACACATCGTCAATGCAGTCTTCAGCTGAGTAGTCTCAGTGCACATGCCTGTTTTTCCAGCCGTTATTCCAGGTATCCATCTTTAGGTCTTAATTACCGCCAATAACCTATTTCAACTAGATGATATAGGAACTATAGAGATGTAGAAAATTAAGTACTATTAGACCCGGCTATGTTCTAAAAAGGGAATACTTACGTTGGGCCAACTTTAGCACAGGAAACTCCTTTATCAATTACTTTTTATTTTGGACGAGTTCGTGGTTGTGTAAAACTAGCGACTCAATATGACTACTGTTTGTTTGTTTGTTTGTTTGTTTGTTTGAAGTTTTGTATCGAAGCGTTTAAACCCTTGGTCCCAAGTACACAGGATATGAAAACAAACTTTATAATGGTATATATATGTTATTAGTTTCGCCAACGCGCTTTAACTTCATGCTGAGGCTTATTTCAAGTCGATAGCAACCTTTTCGCCAAATGATAGCTTTTAATGTTAACGGTTAGTCGGAAATAATGAATAACCGTAATAAATAAAACTTCCTTGGTAGGAGGTTTATTGCGTCCGTTGATAAAGACTAAATCCAATTAAGAACGTATGTCGTCCAATATATTAGGCTATACCCATTGTTCTCCAACACAGAAACAATATTGCGAACACTCCCTTGTTATGGAGACGAACACCAGGGACAAATAAATCAAGGGTTGGGACAGAAGTCTTATCTAACCTAACAAGTATTTCAACTATTTTCTTTTTTTTTTAAATATGGCTGCTGCTTTTAATTATCTTTAACAGCATATTTGATCTAACGATTCATAGATTGGAATAAGACTAAACATTGGTTTTCTGTCCAACATTTATTGTATTTTACTGTTTTGTATTGTATATTTATTAATTGGCTGTTGGTAATTTTTTACATAATAATTACATAGTATAATATACAATATTAAACCAAATTATTTAATTAATAAATAAATAGTTGTCTTTTAAGTCTCAAAAAGTACAACTCAACCCATTTCCACAAAATGAGTAATCTTATATACACATAGGCTACTTAATCATAACCTAACACTAAATCTATTACTATATCCTCAAGGCCTGTTTCCTAATCCACCTTTTACATTTATTTCTGAACAAGGCTACACATTTTATTTGTTTAATATCCTATGGTAAGCCGTCATATTCTTTTAATCCTGCATTAAAAATAGATCCCTGCCACATAGATTTAAAAGCTCTTCGGGTTTACGTACAATGCAATTTCATCACGCCCTCTTTTAAAATAAGCACATTTCATGATATAAAACTTTTTTACTGCGAAAAAAAAACTTCGTACACTTCGTTAGCTAATCTTTCATGTGAAATAACTTTAACGGTGTTTGATCTATAAAAGCATTGTCATGTCCCCGACATAAAATATAATCCTCGCCGACATTGATAAATCATCTTCAAACAAACGGTCTTCGTTTTCTTCTTGACAATTTCCTTTCTCTGATAGTTTTGACTTGTAAGCCAGACATCGTCGTCAACTTTATGTTCTCTCAAGAGATAATTGAGACGAGGAGTGGAATCTGTAGCTGTAAGTTATTCGTTTATCTCGCGTGCTCTGCTCACTATGCGTGAAGTGCTAACTTAAACTATTTGCTAATACATTGACACTTCGCCCTAATACACTTTACATTTAAATTCGATATGTTTATTTGTAAGACCGAGGAGGTAGAACTTTTAATTGAAATCCATTATTTGTGGGTGTTGAATTAAATGCATTCTTAGTTTATTAGGGAATTGTTCATCAACGCCATAATTATTAAACAGTCATATTGTATTAAAATTTAAAACTGGTGTTTGTGGTTGAAAAAATATATTTTAAGTTAATTATTAAACAGAGGCAAATCAGTAAACAAATTTATTTATGAAATTAATATTGTTTATGTGTTGCTCTGATCCGGGTTTGAATTGTTATTTTATTTCATTTGTCAGAGTTGATGTAGTTTTTTAGCTGTTTGTTAGGTCGCGTGGTTTTCTTTTTGAGTGCGTCAAAGAGCACTGGTTAGTACACAAAATGTTGCTTTAAAGTTTATAATTATTTTAACTTGACGGCAAGGGGTAATCTCACTACAAAAACCGCGATAAATTACAGAGTTTTAGTAAGAAATAACTTAAGAACGCTACACAATATTAAAAAATGTTACAAATACGCGAACTGTGCTGAGAACTAAAAACTAGATGAACAAAAGAAAAAATATTTTTATCACTACGGTTATTGTTGGAAATATAAAATAATTTACAATTAAGGTCACGATATAAATATTTGTCAATCTTCGATACAGGTTTTTACTTCTTACGAAACCACAATTGACGCATTTATCACTTTTTAATATCGTGTAGCGCTCTCAAGATATACTACTAAACTTTAATTTCGCACGGTTTTTATAGTAAGACTCATCAACAGTGTATATACTTAGGCCAACTAAAAACATCAATCAGCTGTTCTATACTAAGTTTTCTGTTTTTCAATATCTCTCAATTCGTAGTTTCTTTTTAAAGCAATGAAGTGCGCACTCGCCGCATATTTCATTTTGTTATACATATACCGATGCAAAAAGGAAAATGTGTTTCTCTCCAGTTTGCATAGTGAATTACAAAGTAAGCATACTCGGTTAGGCTCTACAGTATTCGAGAATAAACCCGTTTCATTAATAGTGGAAACAGGGAGCAGCGTTATATCGCTACCTCATTGTTTGAAAAAAGTAATTAATATGTAAAGAAAACGTTTACATTAAATATAGTGTTTCATGAAATGGAAATGTAGGCCACAGTTCTCGCTTTGTGCTGGGGGTAAAGATGAGTACTAAAATGAATCCTTACAAAAACTAAACAAGGTAATTGTCCAAGGGGAGTTCTAATGAATATTAAGAAGGTAATTGGAATAACTCGAGCAAAAGTTCTTTTGAAAGCAGACAACCTTGCTTTAAGAAACATGAAGCATATTATATCGTGTAGGCATTCCACCATAATTATCATGTTGCGACGGATTCGAAATTGAAAATACGAGTTGCAATAAAAAATAGTGAAATTACAACCATAGTTTATAACAATCTCTACTTCCTTTTTTCAGTAGTCAAGGATAATTCTTGTTGTAAAGTCGCTATTACAATCATGCTTCACTAGGTGATCGTAGCGAGCGTCTCCACTCTACATTTAGGCCTTTAGGGCAATCGAATTCTATCTTTTATTTAGTGTCTCGCGATGAAATTTGGACCATCCACAAGCCTCAATGGGGATTGAACGCCACTAGATTTGTGGAAAAAGCTGTCGAAAAGTTAATAAGTTGCACTGCGATTACTTAAACTATTTTTTTTTTACAAAATGGTGGCCAAATCTGAGATAATTATAAAAAACACTCTCGTTACTGGAAAATATGTAATAAAAACACTGTAGGACCTGACAGTTAAAATCTTTTCGATGTTATTCATCATCACGTCACGCAATATTTCGACAGCTGCTCTGCTGTCATCATCAGGCACGACTGAGGGGTAGATCAACTCGAAGTGGTAACGGCGCAGTCTCGTGGTGACGTGTAAACCAGCTGGCTCACAAGGCTGGCACACATGGTCTACTTTGTATTAATGAACGGATAATGAATACAAAATAGACCGTGTGTGCCAGCCTTGTGAGCCAGCTGGTTTACACGTCACCACGAGACTGCGCCGTTACCACTTCGAGTTGATCTATCCCTCAGTCGTGCCTGATGATGACAGCAGAGCAGCTGTCGAAATATTGCGTGACGTGATGTTAAAGACCATCGAAAAATTTGTAACTGTGTAAGTTCTACAGTGTTTTTATTAAAATTTGAGATATTTTATAGTAAATTTCCGTTCGGTCACGACCACGTTATGCCGACTTTATGCCAACGTTACACGACTCAATACTTTCGTCAAACTTATTGAATTCAAGACCAAAAGCGAATCAAAAACAGTTTTATAAAAAAAACTGCAACAATAGAGATGCTTCTTTGTTCTTGAATTCAATAAGTTTGACGAAAATGTTGAACCGTGCAATGTGGGTATAAAGTTAATCTCTATCCGATAAGTGTTGGAGGTACAAACATCTATAAATGTAGTGAGTAACCATGGCAACAAAGATCGTAGCTCGATACCAGAGTCAAGAAAGAAGTTATCTGCTCGTTACAAATAAAAACGGAGGTAGTGCTCGAGTTCGACAAGACCCCGAAAGTGTATTTAAAGGGCGTTGAATAAAATCGACATTGAAGTTCACCGAATCTCCGCTCAGAGGATAAAGATGGTATTGCGCACCAAAGACATTGGAATAGTTATTGAACAACGGCGGTAACTTTGAAGTTATGTACTGACGTGACGTATATACGCGCTCAGTTCTCAACGCGTCACACAGCGTAGTAATAATAATAATAATAATAATAATAATAATAATAATAATAATAATAATAATAATAATAATAATAATAATAATAATAATAATAATAATAATAATAATAATAATAATAATAATAATAATAATAAAAATACCAGCCCCTCGCCGTCGAACTCAATGACATATACAAGCTGAGGTCCGTTGAGATAGTTCCTGTCGTCGTCTCCGTCAACGGTCTGGTCACCGAAGAGTGGTCAGCTGCGAAAGAGAAGCTCCACCTGAAGGACAAGCACGTGCGTGTCATGCAGAAGGCTGCAATCCTCGGCAAAACTAATATCGTGCGGAAGGTCCTCAGCTTATGAGCTCCTTCGTCACCACCACAGACAACCAATCAATTATTTATCTGTGATCACTGGTCACCACCATCTTTCGGTCGCCACGCTAGTGTGCACTCTCGCATCATCTTGGCTCAAGAGCGCAATGATGGTGCAAAGGACAGAAGAGAAGGAAGGAAAATAATAATAATAGTAATTGTATTTTCATTATTTCTAAAGCTTAACGAATAGTTAATCTGATTGAATAATGCATGATTGAATGACTAAACTTATTTATAAACCCATGCAAGTCCATAGCTTGCGTGTCGGACAGTCGCACTGTGGGGGTTGTGCGAGTCAGGGTGTAGGCCTACTCGCACGTCGCACTCACTACACCACAACACGTGGGAGGCCTCACACTTTAAATATAGAAACAATCGATCTTATCTAAGCCCGCCCCTCTTTCTCACCTCCTAATGCCTGGGGACGTGACGTCACTCCTGTCATACATGTGATGTCCTTATCGACTGTGTGACCTGCGAGTATATTTGTGGCCGAGGTCAGAAACAGACTAATTATTGCAGTATCACGTTGTCGTGGGGGTTTTAATGACTGGTTTATACACATGAATGCGGTTCTATTTATGTTTTAGGGTTTGAGCAATAAATTCGTTGATAAAACCTTTATTTATAGAACTTTTAGTGAAAGCGGAAATAAAAAAGGTCAATGTAATTCTTATAAACTATGTGATTTTGAATGTAAAAAAATTGTTTTACGATATTTGTAGACGATCTATTTATATTTAAAATTCTAGTATCAGTCCCTTATTTGTTTGGCGTTACACTATAGCATCGTGATCTCCTACCCTTTTTGTGAGCGCTATGATTCTATGAAAATCAACTGATTCTTGCCGAGTAGGGTGCACAACCATAATTAGCCACGCCCCCTGTTCCAAATAACCAACTGAAGATAGTTAATAATTACTCCAGGTGGACATGTTTCAATTAGGTGTTAACTAGGAAAGTAGAACAGTATGTTGGTACCATTGGATTCGGCTATGTTGTAAGCACGAGAATACTTAGTTTGACCAACTTAACAAATTTTTGTTTTAGTTTCATGTTCTGGTGTGAGTTTCACTAATTGATGAGGGACTCTCTTCCTTGACAACGGTAACCCCGTGTAGTTGTGAGTGAGGGGCAGTGGCGTAAAGGAGACCCCCGCCGCCCCCGCGAAGCGGGGGGGCCCGCTGTCTAGGGGGGCCCGGCTTGCCAGAAGTACAGATCTTGTTTTTTTCGTCGTCATATTTTAAAAGTTGTCAATTTGGACCTATTCTTCTCCGAGGCCATACAAGGAAGGAAATTGGAGGAATGGGAGAATTTTGAAGGAATATATTTATAAAGACTTATGGGTGGATGAGGTTAGGGGGTTCCTCTTTCGGTCGTCTTACAATCGGCACTACCTGTAAGCAACTATATTGAATCCTGAATATATCGAATCTTTCACGGGTCCGGACGGGGGACAACTATCATATTATATCTTGTATCATTGACCGATTCTGAAACGTGTTTACAGGCGTGTAAAACGTCATCAATGAAGAAAAAATTCACCTTCGGCGAATTGACCTCCCCCGGCTGGGACTTTCGCCCCAGACCCCCTACATGCTTAGGATGTTCAACCCCTCCCTACTGTGAATTTCTCGATACGCCACTGGCCCTCATGTTATTTCGTACTGTTCTGTTCACAGTAGCAACATACCGAAAAGTAATGTTCAGATTTTAAAATAATTTAAAAAATATATATAAATATTCGAGGAGACCTCAAGACAGTCTTAAAGCTCTCTCAGTATGCTCAGCATAGAGTAACTGTCAGCAGATCAAGCAGTTGAACATGGACGCCATAATTGACAGCTTGGCTCGCCAGTTACAAGAATGCTCGTCGCCGAGACCGCTTCAATCTCCTAATAGGAAAGTTATTCGTAGCGTATTTGGAGGATTTCAAGAGTTTTGATTGGTCGTTGCCATGGAGACAACAAGCTATTCGACGAATAAATAGTTATTGGGACATTGTAAGACTGGACCTAACAATTTTAAGATGATTGTATGGGGGTATTAGAGCTCAAGTAAAAGTTGATTTCGTTATGTAATATATTTGGCGCTTAATTAATCCCATAAAGGGGGCCCTAAACGATTCTTGCGGGGGACCCGGGCGATTTGCGTTACGCCACTGGTGAGGGGAGAAGATATTCAACTAGTAAATACGGTACATGAACAAATTTACGGGGTAGATCAGACAAATGTATATACTAAGTCCGAAATTAACTGGTCTCATATACATCAGATTATATTTACCGCACAATTTTTCAACGAAATCAACACATTTCTTGCATTCTTTCACATGTTCGTAAAAGTACTAATTAGAGTACACAAGCCTTATTAACCACACCCGCTGTGTTTGTTATTTCCATGTAACCAATATGCGGTCGTAAATTATCCCCAATGGACCTGTTTGAAGCAGACGTTAATGGCAATTAGTAGTTTGTAATATTACACCACGCAAAACTAACGAAGGAACTTTAAAGATATTTGAGAACACTTTCCACCTCTAAAAGACAACTAATTTACACTTCGTGTGTTATCTGAGCTTCTCGATCCTAAAAAAAGGTATTCATAATATACTGTCAATTTGTCGCTTTATCACTTAACAATGTAGGTATTTAAAAACTTTAAAATTTAATTTTACGGTTGAAAAAATGTAAATTTAAAAAAAATAAAAAGTAACAGTATAATATTATAACATGATATTAATGACAATCGAAAAATTACAATATTTAAAAGTTTTTAAATTAATCGTTTAATTTATACAAAACTAAATCATCGGTTCTAGAAGACTCAAACTAACACATAGATAGCGCTGCTAAGCAACACCCTTATCTGCGCCATTGATGATTTAACAATAAAGCAACAATGAACAATTATTGACAGATAAACTCATCCTTATAGAAGTTTATTTTCTTGCCACTAGAATGCGTCTAGTCTATTTTGAGGGGCCAATATATCAATACAAAAAACGTTCATTGAACAAGTTAGGTTGCCTTTATCCACAATAGGATGTATTCAAGTAATGAACGCGCATGGTGGCCATACTGGAGGCCATGCCATGTGACTGTTTGGTAGTTCATTTTTCAGATGATGTTTGGCGCAAATTCAACTGTTCTCTAACATTAGTTTGCTATTATTACTTGAAACCTATATAAATAAACTATTTATAAAAATGTAGGGGAAGAATAAGAGTTCGGAGGACCAGCACTGAGGCAATAAATAGGTGGACTGTAAACACTAGGTCGAGTTCAGCAATAATCCGCACATACACAAAATACACTTGAAAGCAAAAGGAATATATTAACACAAATGACAAGACAGTGTCTTAGTTGGGCTTTTCTTACTCTAACACATAGGTAATCTTAATCTTAAATGTTCTGTGTACATGTAATTGTATATTGTGTAAAATGTAAGAAAATAAAATAAAATTTGAATTGAATTGAATTGAATTTTGTTTCGATTACTCTTTTAATCATATGCATGGCATATAATAATCACATTCGTAAATATTACCGGGGGATATAGGTTCTACAATCCTCATGTTGTTGACAGCGCAAATGTCAACACACCATAATCTTCATAGGGCATGTTCCGAAAGCCGTTAAAAATGCTAAAAGCGTGCTTGGCCCGTACGAAAACCTATTGAATGTGCTTTACCCCGCGTTCCGTATCGTTGATTCCTGAGCATATTCAACACGTTGAATATGCCCGAGGTTTTCAGTTGAGCATCTCCAACAAGAGATTGTTTTTGCCTAAGTGTAAAATTGCGCCAAAATCATATGTTTGCACATGTATTAGAGCATAGTGTATTTAATTGATTTGACTTACGCCACTATCAATATTTTCCATTTTACTACTCTGTTTGGCAACTAATGTAGGGGGCGTGGGAAAACGATCTTGCGCCTAAACAGCCATGCCAAGTATATCGTCATTTGGTTTGAAATCCTATATTTAAAACCCAAGTATATCGTGCTTATATAGATGCTTTAACGTGCTGGAGAATACCAGCCGCAAAGCATTTCGAACAAGTTACGGAACGCACCCATAATGGCCGAAGTGTGACGTCACCTAGGCCGAGTTGTTATACGTTGGGTCAGCTTTGTGTCAGGGTTAATGACGTCATGCAGTGCTGGCATAGTTTCACACGGGTCAACATTGTTCTGGATTGGAGTTTCTAATTGATTCAGCGCGCTGCAACATACGACGAACAAACAAACATACGTGAGGCAGGCGAGACAAGAGGTCGACCATTTGCCGTGCCCGTAGCGCTTGATTAAACTTGTGTTTGTTTATCCAGTATGTGTGTATGTGTTCAGTGCCTATGAGAGATCGCTCTATATCTTCGCTCGGTCTACGAAGGTATTAGAATCCTGACACGTTCGTTGTTAGTCCGGAAACACGTACGGAGAATAGAATTAGTTTCAGAAAAGTATATTGTGTGGGTTGTTTGTTGGTTCAGCGATATTGTTCAGTTTCTAGTTTAATTTAGAAAGTTCCGGGTTCGATTTTTGATTCAGGTCGACTGACGGTTTTGTTTTTGACAAGTGGAATCATTTTCAAGCAATCAAAACAATATTTATTTTTTATTAATAGTCATGATATAGATTGACCAACACCACATCTCCCCTGGCCAAAACGGGCGAGTCAAAGTCGACTGGAATGCAGGTGATTGCGCATAAACGCGTGATCCTCGCGCTCGGCGCGTGAGCGGTAGCGGCAAAACATGGCTTCACTTACATTGCATTATTTCCGAAACTATTCAAGCTAGAGCAATATTATAAGCAGCACAAAAAAGATGACAGTTATACCTTGACGACGATAGTTTTATATTTGTGACAGGTTTCTTGTAAACCATACAAATTGCGATCGTATAAAACGTAGATATCTTCGAAAAGGTTTCCACTAACATTACTCTGCTTTAATGGCATTATTTTATTAACTATTAATGTTTGACAAATATAGTGCACATCATCGTGTAGAGGAAGGTTAGACAAAAGTATTTATGTGATTTAATGTTTGATACGCGTATTGGTTATCTTGAAACCATGAGTTGAATATTGGCTGAACGTAGTTTTGCCGTAGCCTGCTGGCTACGGCCGGCCGTATAGCTTTGCCGTAACCGCGCAGGAGAGATGTGTTCCCGACCGCTGCCGACAGTAACTGACACCTGCTAGCTGTACTTCACTACCGGCCGCCCCTAAAAAACCGAATAGACTAGACCCGGATGCGCGCGCAAGCTTTCGCGCGCGGAGATGTGCTCGTGGTAAATCTATAATACGTATTTTTTTAATACTTATTATTAATGTTTAAAATATTTATTTAATTAATTAATTTTTTTAAGTTGTTTTAAAATTTGATTTTATATTATATAAAGTGAAGTTTCAAATCAATTCCTGTAGTTTTTTTTTTTAAACTCGGATAAATGTTTTCATTTTTTCGTTCTTAGAAAAACAAGTTTTTGAAAATAATAGTTTTTAGAACATAGATTATCTTTTACAATTAATACACAAGTTGGTAGTTTCAATAAAAAATGAATTAGTCCCATAATTGAACTGACAATTATTAAATTTTGAACTAGAATAACATGCCCTATTATTTTCAATGCACAGTATTAATACTTGAGTTTTACCATAGAAGTACAAGAGATAACAATGGATGGAGGACAATAAATGCATATGCTTAATGTTTAAGTGCAAGGCTGTGTGACGACCTACAGTGTATTGCAATGAATCTGTGGTCCTAGTCCGCGCCTAGTGGTCTGTGGTCCGCGAGGGGTCCCTCGCGGCTGGCTCGAGCCGGCGATTCGTGGTATGGAGTGAAGTAGGGGAAGGTGGGCGGGATCCTAGGACCACAGATTCATTGCAATACACTATAGCCTGTGGAACTCGTGACTTCTCTCTGTTAGGTTTGCTATAAAATGCTTGAATATGTCCAAAAGTAAATCAAGACGTGTTACCCGATAGAGAGTTTAATGTTCTTTCTTATGACTGTTTCTCTGTTTTAATAAATATAAGCGTTTTTTTAAATCAACTTATTTGATTGCGAAAGGTGCGTGGGAACAATACATTACAACAGTTTTAACTAAGTTAATTTGAAAAACGGAAATTTTTTTCCAACAATTTTTTTTGTTTCTTCATGTTCTTTCTTATTTGCATACTTCTATTTTTTTTTTTTAGTATGTTGAATTTCCACTTCATTTGATTTTATTTCATTTCTCAATTATTTTTTCTTGTTCTTGATTATATTTTATATAGTTCAGTAGTTTGTTTTGTTTTTGTTGTTATTGTTATTTATGATTTCATTACTATTCATTGTTTGCATAACTTAGTTTTATTTAAGGTCCTCCTTTGTAAATCAGTTTTTATAACTGAATAGGATAGACATTAAATAAATAAATAAATAAATAAATAAATTAGAACAGTGAAACAATCATGGGAAAGAGCATTCATTACATTTACTAAGGAATTACATATTTTTATAACTATAACCATAAAACAATCAGTAGATAAAAACAGAACTACTTGAAACAAGAAAATATTACACAAGAACAAATAAATAGAATAAATGAATGAAGAGAGTTTTAATTAAAGAAATGTATGAGATAAATATTACAAAAATTACACACGATCACAAATGTAGAGAGAGAGATCTAGAAGAATTAAAAAAAACATACAATCAAACATAGCCAAACTCAAAGCGTCGATTATTATTATTTTGTGATTATTGTTTAACGACGCACTCGAACACCATTGTCATATGACATAGCAGGGTGATTGAAGGAAAGCTAAATGCAGGTCAGAAAGGGGAGGAGAATGGAAAGAACCAACTTTCGTCTAACTTCTCCCCTTCGGCTTGGGTGGGTGGCCCTACCAAAGGCATGCACTTCCGCTTGTATAGCTCTCGGGATCAGCAATGCACACAAACCTGCCCACCACGATAAGGTAGCAGTCCCTGGGCTGGTCAAGGGGTAGAGAAAAGAAAAATGTTGGAAGTGGAACGAAAATCTAACACAAACTAAGAAGAAAAAAGAATGAAAACAAACTTAAAACGAAGAAAATGAATTATTGGAAACGTGTATTAATACATCTCAAGCCCAACTCAATTGAACATGAGAACTGCAAGTAATCAGAAACTTTAATCAGGATTCAGGAGTAATCAACATTTTACAAAATCCGCCATAACAAAAATCTCAAATCTTCAAAAGTTATTACCACAGAGTATGATAAAAGCGACTGTTTAGTGTTTTTACTTTTTAGTGTATATTCTTCAATGGAAGGAGGTAGATACTGTTAAGACGTGCATATCGATCGTGTGTGCGTATACCACTTCTAACAAGACATCTCTTTCCGATAATGTTGATATATTTATGGCCAGTAGTAAAGTAAGTACATCTTCTGCGGGCGTGTTAAGCGGAGCAGAAGCCTAAAGATAGCGGCAAGATTTATACTGCGCTGTTTCTATTGACAGATGCTCTCAGTGTGCCAGACTTACGATCTAATTATGAGCAGACCGATAACGGATCTAAGCAAACTAGCTGTTACTAAATGTATTCATATAATTATTTTGACATAAAAACTTAATTTACGAATTACATAAACAATGTGAGGCTATGGTTCGTGTTAGAAGCAGCACATCATTTAATTTGTTGACAGTACTTTCTGCAAGCATGGAGGGTCTGGCAGGTAACTCATGATAAGTGTGTATATCGGTGAAGATGTTGGGAGATATTTTGGTGGAAATGTTGCTGGTGATGCATTTGATGTGCACATCGCGCGGGGTTTAATCCTGCTCTAGTCAGTGATGAAACGCATGGAAATTTGAAATGAACTAATCTTCAGATCAAAGAATTTGTAATTTTTAGATTGTTTGAAAATAATACGTGTTGAAATGTTTTTTTTTTATCATTTTTTGTTTTTGCGTTTTTTGTAATTGAATTACTTGGATAGGATATTGATATAAGTAATATCTCCTTCACCAGCGCTCCATATAATTTGAAAACATTTTAAATGATTGACATATTGTGTGTATATTATATATAAATATATATGTATATTATTAGATTAATATAACGTTGGAACGCCAGCTACAAAACAGGGTAAGATGTAAGGCTATAATAATCTACTAAACGTGTGTAGTTGTTTCTACAAAGAATGGAATGGAATTCAATCCATCCAGAGTGAGTACGTAACTTGGCGATCAGAAACAACTTAAACTTCATCAGTTTCGTACATTGCCTTACTTTTCTTCAATTTTCTTTTGTTTATTAATTCAACTGAATTCTTACGTGTGCAATGTTTTGCATTTCAGTATAACCAACTACTTTCTGGTGAACTTGTCTGTGGCTGATCTACTGGTGACCTTGATTTGCATGCCCATGGCGGTTGGCGAAGCTGTCACCAGACTCTGGCTGTACGGCGAGACAATGTGCAAACTCACGGCATACTTGCAAGGTAAGTCTCGTCCCCCTTAATTCATGGGTCTTCTGCAAAAAGAACCTTACAAAAAATCATGCAATGAAGTGAATTGAAGTATTTGTTGTTAATTTAGTTATCATACCAGTTTTGAATTACCGGTAACTCATCACATCACCATCAATATTGGCCTAGGCCTAGTATAGAACCAGAGCCCTTGCGCCCGGGTTAAGGAATAGAGTGCGCAACTCTGTTACCACTATTCTGGAATGAGCAGATGACAAGAGTTGGTCCTAGAAATCAGAACAGATACTAAACAAATACTAATACTTGACAATTTAATACAGTATTTGTACTAACGTAGCGCGCACATCGTCTAGCTTTATGCGGATTGGACGACGATATTGCAATTATTTGTAAACAAAAATACCACCAGAAGTATCCCTTGTTGCCGCCGTAGTAGATAGTGACGTCACGATAATTCGTCCTTGAGAGAGCGATGTGAGGGCTAACAAGTAAGGCTAGCATTTAAAACCATGTATAGGCCCCCTACATGGTTGGAGCATGGGACAGGGGAGGGGGGTTGGGGGGGGGAGGTATTAAGAAGGCAGCGATTGGGCGCGCTCAAGCCACATCAGGCAAGAGTGCTGCGGGCTAGCGTAATGCAAGTGAACCAACTACGCACGGCTCATATAAACGGGGAAGAGGTTCGTTAAATTCTCGGCAAAACGGGCGTAACTCCAGGAGGACCCATCAATTATATATAGAGTAGTTTCAATGCGTATTAGAACTGTGCACAATTAACGTTATTTACTCCTAGCCTAAGGTTTGTTAGCTATGTAATGACGTAGGTGTCCGTGGTTGTTTATACGGTTTAGGTGGAGACCCTAAACGCATCCCACTTATAGGGGTGTTTGAATGACGCATAAGCCATGGATGGGTTGTAATATCCTCCATATTCGCCCACTTCTGATCATTTTCTCTCTTAATAGCATTGTAATAACATGCTATACATGCAATAATAGCATGATTAAAGTAACTGGGACTGCTACCTTATCGCGGTGGGCAGGTTTGCGTGCTTTAATGATTCCTAGAGCTATGCCGGCGGAAGCGTATGCTTCTGGTAGGGCCACCCTAGCCGGACTGGTCGAGGAGGAGAAGTCAGACGAAGTGCAGTCTACACCCCAATCCCCTTTCCTCCCCTTTCCCCTTTCCTCACGCTCCCTCCTACATGCCCTTTTCCTCCAAACAGCCCCATATTTCATCTTCATATATCACCCACTCATTGTTTCGATTAGCCTCGTTGCAAAAATATGAGACGTTAAGCCCAAATAATCTAAACTACAAACAACCGTTTTCTAACCCTTTTGAAACAATGTGTAAAGAACAGATGAAAGAAAGGTGAAAGTAGCCCCAAAAGTCATGAATGTTTTTCATAAAATCAGTCTGTTGCATCATGTAAATTATTTTTGTGGTCTTGTGAAGTGGGTTGACTTCTGCACTTTACATGAATAAAAGAAAACCCTTCCCTTTCACAAAGAGGGAACTCAGCGGGTAATGAAAAACCTCTACGTCTGATCGTCTACTACCCCATAAACCTAGAAAATGCAAAAAGAGCTTGAGAAAATCGATAAACGTGGATACCCAATCTCCCTAAGTGTGCACAGTCATCCGATTGAGTGTACAAAAAAGTAGAAAAATACCCAACCATATTTTACTGCCCTGTTACAAGTGAGCTGCAAAAGTATTCAAGTAAAATAATCCCAGAGGTTTTAAAATTGAATGCAAAAAAGTTGAGAAGCTGAATTAAACAAATAATGGTCCACTCAAGGCAAATTGACCGTAGCCTACTTCATAAGGGTTGTTTGCCTTGCGGGGTTTCTTTCTTGTTCTTGGCCGCACTTAGAAGTCTACTAAAACAGCTTCCAGTACAAAATTTGCACACTCTAAAGTTATAAACATAAACACAAAGGTAGAACTTATCAGAGTGGCTCTTGAAACATTTATTTACGAAAGGGGTCGAACTTGATAATTTTTTGAATGGATTCTGCCATGCGTTTAGTGCACGACGACGAATATATAAAGTTGCACATTATGTAGTTGCACCCCGTGGAGAAACCAATTATAAACTTTTATTATCAGTGAAATATAGATAAATCCAGACGAAAGTGAAAGTGAATATTTGATGTATACTTTAAATACACACTGCGTGAAATATATATATTTTTTGTAGCAGGTTCTACGCACATTTATCCACACACTCAATTTTTATTATCACCCCAGCCTTCGGGCTTAGACGTTTTTATCTCTTTACTCTTTCATCTGCTCTAAAGGGCCCAGCCCGGCAGAGCGTTCCATGCAGCAAAGTTCAATGCTGAACTATTGTATGTACGTAGTAAGTACACAGTAAGTAGACAAGTAAGTACACAAAGTAGTATCAGCATTAAATTATGCTTCATCCCACACTACCTGGTCTTTAAAATGGTGGCAAATATTACACATTTCCACCCCTTTTGGACCGAATACCGTTGAAAGAGAACGTAAGATGGTCTCCTCAATTGCCCTCGTATATACCTGTCATGTAATTGCATGAGGAGGAATCACTCTTACAGTTTATTGATACTCAGGGTGCGTTCCAACTTGATTTTTTGCCTGCTAACCACTAATCACTAACCACTACCTGCTACACACTAAACGCTAACAGCTTTGGGCACGCCACCTAGTATGCTAATACAAAGTTTATTGTTATTAATCATCTAATGTAAATAAATACGATAATAATACTTCCACTCACTGGTTGGGTATTTTCCTAACCTAAAAGTATCAGCTGTGATGGCTGGTATCAACCATCTTGGTTTAGTGGGTCAATTGGTGTCGTAGTGTACACTTTCGGCCACTACCCACTACCCACTAACCACTAGCCAAATAAGGAGCATTGGTCGCCTGCTTGTGATGTCACTTCCTTTCGATTAGTATAACTAAGCTTAGTCCACTACGAAAAACATCAAGTTGGAACACACCCTTATTGATTGATCCGTCTGGAAACTCACTAAAACTAACATTTCGTCTTATTGTTATTGAGTATAGTTACTTAATGATAATCTTCGGTACAGTTGGGCTGCCCGTCAGTTGTTACTCCACCTTTTCATCCATGTTCTTGAAGGAAAACGTTTGACCGTGTAAATCGGCTAATCTGCTTTGATAATCTCTTTTCTTCTCGTCTCTTCTATGGAAACTACAACACTGTCGTCATAAATAATTTCTCTTTACTGGAGTGTTTATTGTTGGAACATTATTGTCGCTAAACGTAACTCGTTTTGGAACTGAGCTCGGCCTCTGTTCAACTTTTGGTTTCCTGATAGATGACTCTAAGTAAAGAGCGAATTTTTCATCTACTGCATGTCTGATTTTAGACACTAAGCGAAGGGGTCATTTTAAGACACTTAGCGAATGTCTAATTTGTTTTTTGACGTTGTGTGGAGTTCGATGAGACCCCGCCAGGGATTTACAGGGCCTAGCGGAGTTTGGCAGGGTACATCTTTATCGACTTTGGTGTTGATTCACCGCTTTCTAGATTGTGAAAAAATTGCATCAAGGTCTACTTTATCTCCGCCTACCGGGAGTACGATGGTTCGACGAGCCTCCACTAGGCGGAGATCAAGTAGACCTTGCGTTGTGTTATGATCCCCAGACAAATGAACAGTTGTCTGCTTTGAGTCAAATGATTGTATTGTATTGTCCTAGAAATATTGACAAATAACGGAATCAGGTAACAAACACAGATCATGAGCTAGCTAGGGAAAAAGCAGCAGCAATAACAGGTACAATACACAGCCAATGCTTTTTTCTTCTTGACAGTAAAGGTAAGCAAACGAGTCCTGCTGCTTGACTTGACAGTTGACAGTGGCTTGACAGCAAGGTCTACTGGATTTACTCCTAGCGGAGTAATTGCGAAGCGTACGCGCGCGCTACAAGCGATCTAGTGGACCTTGGCTTGACAGTAGCTTGACAGTGGCTTGAAAGTCCACTGTCTCGACAGTTGACAGTGGCTTGACAGTAGCTTGACAGTGGCTTGACAGTCCACTGTCTCGACTGGAGACGTCTTGCTTTTGGCTGTAGGGTAGGCCTGTATTGCAAAATTCGGATGGCCAATCTTCTGCGTTTAGAACTTCTCGTCTATGAGCGTCCACCCAGGTATTTTGTTGACATGCAGTGGTCAGGCTGTGTTGACAGTGGCTATAGCTGTGTTAACAGAATGGCTATAGTTGTCGAGTACGTCGTTAAACACCAAACCACAATAACAATAATACTAATGAAGTCGACGCAATTGTGCCGGAAATTAACGATTACTCTTTGTTGACCTCAAAGAGGTATCGTTTATTTCTGGTACAAATTCCTTGACTAATATAATTTTTGGAATGATACCGAAACCGTGACAATCGGAGCGCTGAATGCGGTGAAATCCCTGTCTTTAGTTTGGGATTAAAACACATTCAGGTATTGCTAGGATTAGATTATAATCTTCGGCGTCCTTCGTTAGCAAACGATGTTATTTGTTTGTCTGATTGTATTAATTGCTTTACGCTTAGCAAGCCGCGTGCATGTTGGCAGCTAAACAGGCGAATAACTTTGTTTTTTTCTATTTATTCGATATTGTCGTAGTCGTCCTTTCTAAATTTCATGTTTTGCATAAAAGTCAAGCCAGGATTATATTATCGCATGAATCTGATTTCACTAGAAATGCGTACATCTTTCTTAAATCCGTATAAAGTTTTAAATTGTGTCGGTAAACATTCAGGCCAAAAAACTTGTCTTGAATGTACTTGAAAATCGCTGGTTTTGGTTTCGTGAATAGTATAAATGAGCGTTCAACATTGTAGCCAAGTTTACCCAAGGAAAGAGGGATACTCACAGTATAATAAATATCGCACGACATTTTCATTGTTTCAATTATATCTCATGAATGGTACTCGGCGTCGCAAAACTGAGGGGGCAGCACACTGCTGTGGTAGGCCTTAAAAACTGACTGATCAATATTAAATATATATCGATATCGGCGATATCGCCACATCGAAACTTTTCTCGTCTGTTTTTAGGATTTACAGGCCAGCTAGAGGTCATTCTTTAAACAATATTACGTAAAGAAATATTTTAGCTTTGAAATGTCTTACTATGTGTGTCAATTTGTTTGTTGTACTATTCAAATTATAAAATATCCACACAAAACAGCGATGGTGTGGTTGGCGTGACGTGATACGTAATCGGTTTTTTGTATCAATTAGCTTATTAGGCACAAGCTCGATATCGTGGTATGTACGATATAATATTTCTATATCGATATCGAATTATTTATCCACTATCGATATTGTATCGAATTATCGATATCGTTGGGCAGCCCTATAAAATTGTAATCAGAAGAATAGTGTAATTATTAGATTCGTAATTAGTAGTAGATAAAGAAAACAAAAAACATACTGATAAGTGATAACATTAGATACATTTTAGCATTCACTATGAAAGACTTAGGGCTAAGGCTGGTCCACACAGATTTTTAAGACATACGATTTAAGATTTAACGCGTAGTCTTAAAGTTGGATCATAGGAAACACGTACTGGCGTTCACACAAAGTTTTAGTTTTAAGACGTTGTTTTCATTGTTGCTTTTAAAACAACGTCTTAAAACCTTATGCATTATGTTTTAAAAATCTGTGTGGACCAGCCTTTACCAAACTACAGTAGAGCAGAGGTTTTCAAAGTCAAGTGAATCACGGACCCCCACCTAAAAACCTAGTCTACGAGGACCCCCAACATCCAAAAAAACTCATTATGCTAATTATTCTTAATTTTGCCCATATCGTTATGCTAGCTCCTATCCTATGTTATAAGGTTTTCCCGACTTAGCAATCAACAGAGAAACAGCATATGATGCAATGGTTGCTTTTTCATTTGTAGTGCCTGTTCCAATTTTTCCAATTTTATTTTTCTACTTATTCATTTCATTGCTTTTTTATTTTAAAAAATTCTATTGACTTACCAGAAAACTCGGAGTGTTTTGTTTCTAAATGTCTACCCAACTTAGCAGGTTTCATTGCTTCATTGGAAAGTATTTCGTTACACAAAACACATTGCGGATTTGGTTCAATGTCTGTACCCGCTTGCACAAATCCCAGGTTTAAATATTCATCACAATATTTGCGTTTTTTGGCTTTATTGGCACTAGCACTAGATTTTGAGCAAGACGGTTTGTCAAGGCTAGGTGGGACAAGGGCCGGTCTGCCGCCTCCATTAGTTTCAATCGGCACTTGAGTTGCACGTACAGTACCCGTCTTTAACCAACGATCCATAGCTGATTACTAGAGACCTACACTCAATTTGATATTATTAATTTTTATATTGTACATTTAATATAACGTATATACCAAAAACACTGCACTGTAGCACTTGGCGTGGTGTCTACCTACGCCAACTAGTCTTACTAGTCACTTTGTGAGTGTATACTGAGCAGTGGCGGCCCGACCATATAAATTTGGGGCCATGGCCCCGCGAGCGTTAAGGGGTGGGTGGGTGGTTGGGTGGGTGGGTAGGTAGGTATAGTTGGTCGAAACCATAAATTAAAAAGAAAATTGTAAAACAAAATGAGTTGTAAAGAATATGATAATGCGTATCTACAGAATACTAATACAGAAACACTTCTAATACAACAAAATTGGCGTAAAATAGAGAACAAAATCATCTTTCCTTAAAAGCCAAAACGATTTACAAACAAAACATTCTAATTGCGCGCTTAAAAGAAAATAGAGGGCCGTGCCTGTAGCGAGCGTTCTATTACTGTCCACCCCTAATGGACTACCCTAATGATACTATCTTGTGAATCAGACATTAAGATTGACATCGACGCTGCAATTGATGAGTTCGCTTCCAGGTCTACACTGCTCTCCAAAATTCTGCTGTTTAAATAAGTGTCAAAATCACAAGTGCTCCTTCTGTTTAGCCAACTTGTATACTTTGCCATATTTATGAAAATATCAGAGTTTTTATGAGTGAACTTTTAACCTGCGTTTAACATTACGAAATATAGACCTACACCAACATGAAAGAAATATTATAGTTTTTGTTACTGTACTATTCCCTGCATGAAAATTTATTATTTTAGTTTTGTCTGTATTTAACGCTAGATCATTCATTGAGAACCAATCAGTGAGAACAATGAATGGTTCTCAATGAATGATCTAGCGTTAAATACAGACAAAACTAAAATAATAAATTTTCATGCAGGGAATAGTACAGTAACAAAAACTACAATCACCTCCAATGGAACACAAGTGCCGCTTGATATCGATGCAAAATTCTTAGGCCTCTATTTAGACAGTAACATAAATTGGAAAACTCGCATAAAAAGCTTACTCCCAAAACTAGCTAGTGCATGTTTTGTTCTAAGACGGCTAAGCAACCTAGTAAATAAAAACACAAATAAATCCGTTTACTTTGCCTACTTTCATTCCATAATGACATATGGTATTGCCATATGGGGGAATGGGACTGGTGCTAAGGGAATTTTTGTACTCCAGAAAAAAGCGGTTAGAGTTATTGATCAAGCTGGGTCCAGGGCTAGCTGCAAACCCATATTTAAAGCTCTTCGCATTCTCCCCATGCCCTGTGCCTATATATATGAAGTAATCATCTTTCTCCATACCCACCTTAACCTATTTACTGTAAACTCAAACATTCACGATAGAAATACTAGAAATAAAAGTCAACTGAGAGTAACCCAGTGCAACCTAACAAAAAGACAAAAAGGTTTAGCAGAAAGTGGAATTAGAATATATAATACTCTTAACTCTAGCTTTAAAGAAATAAACGATCTAAACAAATTTAAAAAAGCAGTTAAAGATGCACTTTTAAGGAGATGCTACTACTCTGTAGGGGAATACTTTGCAGAACCACTCTCACTCTAGCCGGCAAATAAGTATTGAAGTATATTAATTAGTAATAGTAATATTGTAACATTGTAATAATATTGTAGTCTTAGATAACACTGTATTGGTGAATGTGTATGTAGCTAGAGTAGTTATTAAGTTAAAACATTGACAACTCAAAAATTCTATACATTTCATAATGTAATCCAAAGATTGTAAAAGAGGCTTCATTTTAAATAAAAATAAAATAAAATATCATAAGCGTAGTGCTATTATGTTTATAAAATACCATTAACTTTTTTGATAATCAGGTAAAATCAGATTCAAGTTTAGCAATATTATTTGTAGATATTAAACATATTAATTTTGTTACGCCGATAACTTAAGTTTCGATTTTTAAAGGTGTGTATAAAACGTGAAATAACCACCTCTGGTGGCCGTGGCATCGCCCCACAACCCTCCTGACTTCGAATCTTCACCCCATCCCATTACGCCATTATGAATACTGTCTAGAATACCTAAATGCGTATACTGATAAAATCCAGTTATCTTGTTTTAAATCCCATATTAATTTACAATAAATGAATAGTCAGTATTACATACACGCCCGGACTGGCCAGGTCCGCAGGTCCGCGATCGCGGAGGGCCCCCAGCTCGAGGGTGCTCGGGTCCACATAACGTAAAAAAAGTCACGTGAACGGATTTTTCTAAACTTAAAATAGTCAAAAATCGACTTCGGTCGTCTTTAGGCCAAGACCTTATGTCCAGTCTGCTTTTTATTAATGTTGAGAGGGATTTATTTTATGATTTGGACAAAAATTAAATAATAGATTAAGTAGCTTTAACAAGTGAGTAGCTTACAAAGAAACTGTTACTTCAGGGCTAGGGGAGTAAAATGTCGAATCATCTTAAGCCCCTTCTATTCTAGTATAACAACATTTTAAACTGTCAAATACATTTTTCTAATCCCTAAAATCCGTCTGTCATTATTTTTAACACGCAAATAACTTTGACATAATTCATTAATGCTTTGGTGTGAATAAAATACTGCACTTTATTTTGAACTCTGTTGTAATTATTGGCAGCTCTACAGCATGTGTTTGGTAGAGTTGTGTATCCTAAAAATACTGTGAATTTTTTATTTTAATAAATTATAAAGTCATATAAAGTCGAAAATCATAATATTCGTATAAAAACCTAGCTGAATTTCTTCATCTTTATAAGTGCCAAAATAGCGTAAAAACGCGTTTTCATTGTTTTCAAGCACCTAATTTAAAATTCCGGGGGAGAATCCCCGGACCCTCCGTTTGCTTGGGGGTATTCCATACCCCCCAGTAGAGAGCCCCTTTACAGGTTTTAGCTGAGGGCCCCAAATGGTCCCAGTCCGGGCCTGATTACATAACACGAATAAAATTAATCATTTAGAATTTAAATATTACCATGTAGGCCTATATTGGTGAAGTCAGTAATCGTATTTGGCGCTTGCTTACTGTCGGCTCACCAACGTTTCAATTAAAATTTTGTTTTTGAATAACACATTTGTGTAAATTTTAATCCTATTCAATTTCAAAGAATCAAAAATATGAAATTATTTAAGAGCCATGCATCTATGCATGACACTTACAATGGAAGAAAACACGAGTTACACATTTCCAGACTGCCTCTACTCCTCTACAAACGCGTAAATCCACATTAAAAAAACTCTATAAAAAAAATTCGTCTGCGGCGCTGTTGTGGGGGGCATCCCCCCCACGCCCCCCATTCATTCGCACCCCAAGTCGATTTCCACGCAGTCGGTGGTGGGTGGTATATGCTACGAATTTGGCCCCGGGCATATCAAAGGGGTCGGGCCGCCACTGATACTGAGTGAGTCAAGTGGCTGTTTTGCTTTGGTCGCATCCGCGTGATTCATTCCTCCCCCTTCCCCTCGTCCGTCTCAGTAGACGCGCTCTCGGTCTCACGTCAAGGTCACAGCTACACTGCCTACTCCTGCCAATTGAGATTGACCAAACAATTATGGGTTTTTAGCGTATATAGGTAGCTTGATTTGTGATTTGGTGAAATGTCATTCTTAACTGTATAGACACAGAAAGTGCTATTAATTTCAAACACAAAATAACGTTTATAAACAGCAGTCTATAATTTTTTCCCATTCCGGGCTCGCGGACCCCTGGGGGTCCGCGGACCACACTTTGAGAAACTCTACAGTAGAGTACGCTATGCCTTCAGATTTTCAGTTTCGAGTAACATTCTGTATAGGTATCGTAACTTTTTTTAAGTTAAGTTTTTTTGATGAAGATTTATAAATATTGATATAATGTCTGCAAAAACTGGGTTAAAAAAAATAACACTAAAAGAAAAAAAAAATTCTCAATTATTGAATTAATTACATGAATAAAAATCGTAACAATCACAATATTTGAAAGTTTTTAAATTCATTGTTCGGCGGTTACAGAACCAGATCCCGGGCATGAGACACTATTTCAATACCTTGAAACGTTTCAAGAAATCAATAAACACAGCTAATTTTGCTGTGTTTAATATTGCAAGCTAACCGCACTGATAAATAAAGTTCACCATGTACGATCCCTCTGCGCCGTATTATGGATGAATGCTTGTCATGGTCGGATCATGTTTCATACATATGTCAAAAATCGGTAAATGCAATGCATTCGTTGAAGAGGGTACGTAACTTTTTACCTACGAAAATTAAAGTCATGCTTGTGCAGTCTCTGATTTTCTCCATGATTGATTATTGCGATGTGTCGTACAATACAAATCTCAGACAACAAACATCTAACAAACTGCGGAAAGTGCAAAACGCATGCTTAAAATTTATATTCAAACTAAAATATTACGATCACGTATCTCCATACAGAGCCCAAATGTCTTGGCTTACCTTCGAAAAACGCCGCCTCTGTCATTCACTCTCTCTCCTACACAAAATCATCAACAACGCTGCTCCAAGTTACCTTGAAAACTGTGTTAAGCTTCTAAATAGCAATCATGATAACAACACTTGTTCACAATCATCCTTGACTTTGCAAATTCCAAAACATAACACGACTCTGCATAGTAACTCCTTTCTCGTATCCATAGCTCGAGCATGGAATCTTCTTCCGCCAACCATTAGGGTCGTTAAGTCTTCACCGATTTTCAAGCAAAAGTGTCATTCGTATTTCCTCAATGCTTCCGTGTAAATAAAAATATGTCGATCATCAGTAAACTCCACGTATCACTACATATAGTGTGTGTTTTGTAATGTGTTAATGTCAATGTGTTAAGTGCAGTGTGTTTAACCTAATTTTTTATATTATGTACAATTATTATTCATCAATCATTATTCTATGTTCAAATATTGTTGGCATTGTCTTAATTAACAAATATATAATGTCTTAATTAATTAACTTAATTAATTAACAAAAACATAATGTCTTCTTTTGGTATAATGTTCCTAAAATACACATGTTTATTTTGTTTTACTATTATATTAGATTTAAGTTAGTTTTAGAAAGTTTAAAATGTATCGTGCTAATTTTAGCCCATGAATGTAATACACACGTTTATTTCGTTTCACTATTATATTAGATTTAAGCTAGTTTTAGAAAGTTTAAAATGTATCGTGCTAATTTTAGCCTATGAATGTATCCTGACGTGCTTGGTCAATCAGAAGAAAAGGCCATATGGCCTTAAGCTTCGCCAAGTTAAAAATAAAGACTATTTTTTTATTATTATTATTATTATTATTATTATTATTATTATTATTATTGTTATTATTATGAATGTCTCGTTGGTCCAGTGGTTAGCATCCCTGCTTCCAATGCAGAAAGCTCAGGGTTCAAATCCCGGTTCAGGCAGAAGTTTTTTTTAACTTATATTAAGGATTCAGTTCCATTACTTCTTGTCTTAGGAATAAGTTAACATTGACTTTGGATCCGTCCTAGCAACGAAGCACTCAATAAATTCAAAGTTGTTCTGAATCAACCTTGTTGATTCTGACATTTGTCCGCAGGTGTTCGCACTGTCCACTCACTGATTCATATGTTTCGTATTTGAAATATCTATCTTTGATTAGTTATCGCTCACTAGTTGATCGTGTTAAGAGCGTACAGGGTTGGTTTAGTCGCTTTAAATTAAAGTCCCCCACTGAAAATCAGTTTCGTTACTGAGTGGGTAGACTCTAAATGTGAATTTATTTATTTTGTATTTATTTGAATTGTTGCTGTTGTTGTTGTTGCAGGTGTGGCTGTCGGGGCCAGCGTCTTCACCATCACAGCTATGAGCGTAGACCGGTATCTGGCCATCAGACACCCCATGGCCTTCAGACAGATCTTCAACCGGAAGTCGACTCTCTACGTGAGTATTGATGCGGCCATCTTTGTGACATGGATCAACAGTTGAAGCCAATTGAAGTAGAAACAAAACACATCATTTATACTTGTTTTTAAAAAAATACATTTTTAGACTGAATTCATAATTCTGTCTATTTAATTCAAACTCTGCTTTCATGTAATTTTAAATCCTACTCGCTCGTCTTCTAGGAAATGTAAATTAGCATAACATGACGTCAGAATGGCCACTGTGACGTCATGGGATGGGACAGCTGTGAATCTGCGTCGGGGGTTGTTTGTATTCTAGCCCCAACGTGTGTCTGATCGAGGTGGGTACTGGGTCCCTGCTCGTGGTGACCGTTGCCCGTTGACCGTTCAGAGTAATTTTTGTATCTGTATTTTCTCTCTCAAATATTTTATATTCTTTAAACAAAGAAACAGTCTGACAATGATACTTAGGTGGTGCAACTAAAAATTTCATTTTGTGACGGTTGAACAATGAGTATTCTTACAAAATTATACAGTCGTGATATCAAAAGATTTGTCTCTTCTACGGTAATATTTTTGAAAATAAACATAAAGTGAAACATAAATATACAACTGCACTCAAAATGTACAGAATAGTTATGAACTAGTTTCTTTATGGTAAATTATTCTAGTCTTATTTTCTGGAATTGTTAATATTTGAAGAGTGTTGAATTTAAATGAAGTTCGAATAACCCGTGTAAATGTATTCGAGATGAAAGTTTTCGTTGTAAATACGTCTCTGATTTCTTGTGACCTGATTCTTCCGAGTATTGACTCAGTCAAATCAATGCGAAGTTCCAGCGGTAAACATTGGGTTTTGAAGAAGGGAAAGTTCTCAAGTTACTCCACATTCAAAGCCTTCAACCACTAAGGGAAACTCTTGAACGCAACCTATATATATGTGTGTGGTATTGGCTCGAATAACCTGCACGTAAGATGAGAATCTTAGCATTCGCATTTCTTCACAAAACTGTCACCACAATATCGCGTCTCACGTCTTGTTACCCAATATATTTCCCGATGATTCTTGGAATTCCTGTAAGACAAAACCAATAACGGGGGAACAATATAATAGGGTGCCCTCTTCATACTAAACTATAAGACATGTAAGGGTATGTGGATATTAATTGGAAAGGAATGTCCGAGGGCGTTTAGTATAGGACCCAATTCCAGCAGAATTCACATATACAACTGTGGAAAATATAGGAAAAAACCTCCAGTCAGGATTACTGGTGGCCGGAATGGAACCGGTGACCTCCAGTATCAGGGTCTCGCATTAATATCTTTTGCATGTATAATTAGGTTTGGCTCACTGTATCTTCTTATGGAAAGCTGAAGTTTTTTACCGAGTCTGTACATCATCAGTCGTTGGTCTGGTAAATCTCGGTTACTGGCGTTCCAGGTTCGAATCCTACCTTGAACATGGATGTCATGCGGTGTTGATTCATCTTCACAATATAACGCAAACTCATCGCCATGATTAAAAAATTGACGTTAACGGAAATGGGTGCCTCGCAATTTTAAACGACGTTATATCTCCACTATATTTTAGAGATTCATACCAGGAATTTAACTTTGAGCAATGCTAAATTTTAAAAACTTTCAAATATAGTATTTGATACGATTACACTTATGCACTTTATTAAAAAATTAATAATTAATAAGAGTGACACAATAGTCATAGTAATAAAATTTGTAAGTTTTAAAATTCATTGCTTTGCAAAAAAAAAAAAAAATACCGGACTTGAATAACTGTTTCAATATGTTGAAGCGTTCTCAAAATATCAAATACAAAAACTTTCGAAACTCGCCATTTATGTGGGTTAAAATTGCTTTAAATTGCTTTATGCTTATCAAAAAGTAAACCAAGACATACCATCCCTTGAAGAATGTAATGATATTTTTTAAAGATGATTCGATCTCTGTTTCAATAATATTTCCATTTTTCAGATAACCTACTTAAATTATAAATGGTGTTCCAACATCACATAACAAAAGTTAGCTTAGATAATTTGAAAATCGGCAATTTATTGCAACAGACAAACACTTAACAGAAAAAGCATTGAATTCTGGATGGAATGACATATTTTTGTTTACTTTTTGACAATTTAAAATCGTTTTAAAGCAATTATAATCTTCTGGAACCGTTTTTTTTTTTTTAGGGTAGTTCAAAATACATCCTTATGACTCCAATTTATCCCTAAGCCCAAATATTATGACCGTGCCTAATAATATTTCTCAGCAGATGATCGTAGCTAATATAGCGTTGCTCTGCAGATGATCGTGGCTAATATAGCATTGCTCTGCAGATGATCGTGGCTAATATAGTGTTGCTCTGTAGATGATCGTGGCTAATGTAGTGTTGCTCTGCGGATGATCGTGGCTAATAAAGTGTTGCTCTGCAGATGATCGTGGCTAATATCATGCTGCTCTGCAGATGATCGTGGCTAATATAGTGTTGCTCAGCGGATGATCGTGGCTAATATCATGCTGCTCTGCAGATGATCGTGGCTAATATAGTGTTGCTCTGCAGATGATCGTGGCTAATATAGTGTTGCTCTGCAGATGATCGTGGCTTATATTGGGTTGCTCTGCAGATGATCGTGGCTAATATAGTGTTGCTCTGCAGATGATCGTGGCTTATATTGGGTTGCTCTGCAGATGATCGTGGCTAATATAGTGTTGCTCTGCAGATGATCGTGGCTAATATAGTGTTGCTCTGCAGATGATCGTGGCTAATATCTGTTGCTCTGCAAATGATCGTGGCTAATAATAATAATATAATAATAATAATAAATGGACTTTATTTGTTAAACAGTGTACATTTTACAAAACGGCGAGGTTCGAGCATGTTGCTCGCTCTTCCACCTAACCTTGCACGGTATATGGTATGGCTTCCGTGATTAGTTACAAAAAACAAAAATTGAAAATTAGTCTAATCATTATAATAACTATTCTAGATTAACACTAAAAAACCTCATACTGAAATAACTAATGTAAAAAATAGACAAACCAATCAACACGATTGGCTCAGATGTATTACAGAAATAAAACAAAACAAGTAATATATAATAGACATACAAACTAACAACATTGTCAGATTTGCTCTGCAGATGATCGTGGCTAATAAAGTGTTGCTCTGTAGATGATCGTGGCTAATATAGTGTTACTCTGCAGATGATCGTGGCTAATATAGTGTAGCTCTGCAGATGGTCGTAGCTAATATTGTGTTGCTCTGCAGATGATCGTGGCTAATATAGTGTTGCTTTGCAGATGATCGTGGCTCATATAGTGTTGCTCAGCAGATGATCGTGTCTAATATAGTGTTGCTCTGCAGATGATCGTGGCTAATATAGTGTTAGGATGTCGTACGAATTACACAAAGACTTTCATTCGCAATATTTATTGATTATATTGGTCAAAAACAGATCTCAATTACACATTTTAAACAACCACGAAAAGACACCATTGTCGTACCTTCCTTTCTTAAACGGCCGTCAGAGTGCCTCTCCAAAGCGCACATCTTACACCGCTCTCTATATATCCAATTCACAAATGAGTCGTTGTTGTTGTTAAAACCTTACACTCGGCTGTCCTGAAGCATAAGTTGTCCTCAACTTGCGAATGTTTATTTGGTGTATATAAGGTTAGTTCAATGAACTAAATATTAAGCATTATGATCAAAATAGAAAGGTTTTACTCTTTCCTTGGAAATGACTTAACATCACTAAACATAATCATCGTAACGTGATGGACGTTTTCTCTCCCTGGGATCTCTTCCCTGATGACACGTAGATGGAATAACTTGGCGCGGCACGGACCACTAGTTGTCTCTTCCTCGTCCATGGCCTTCGGAACATCTACTTCGCAGCTATCAGACTTCGTTCTGCCTCGATCTTTAACTACTTGCATGTTAAGTCTTCTATAGTCAATCACCAAGCGATGATCTCCATTTTTCTTTTCGACGAGAAGGACTGGGCTAGCATACGGAGAACGGGTCGGTGTAACCAGTCCTGCTTCTTCCCACTTGTCGACTATTCCATCAAAAATCTTCCTTTCTTCGCCAGTCTGTTGATAGGGCTTTGATCTCACTGGGCGATTACCCTCAATTTCTTTAATCTCGAACTTAACGTGATCAGTGCATCCAATTTCGTTGAGTGATTTAGCAAATGCACGTCGATGAACGTTCACCATTGTTACAACTTTATCCTTGGTATCCTCTGAAATGGTTTCTCCGATATTGAGTTCTTCCCGAAGGATTGGCTCAAGCAACGACTCTGGAGTACCTTGCACATACAGTTGGTAGACTTCATCAGGCACATATGCATGACCAAACTGCTCCTTTTTTCTATATTCTATTTCACACGGAGAATTATTCTCTACAGGAACAATGGTTCGGCCTTCACGGAGTTGGAACAGTTTTTCTTGCTTCGAATCTTTATTCGCGAGCACGATAAGTTCGTCACCAGGACATTTTGTACTTACTTGTATGAAATTCATACTGTTCGGTGGTAGCTTCAAATCTTCAGTCACTTTCAACTTTATGGACACTGGTATCGAAATATCTAAATCCTTGAACGGACTTTCATCACGATACCCGAAAACTAGTTTATCGTCTACACGGATATATGCTATATGCGGTAGTTCCGTTACCGTTCGACCAACCATCAGGTCTGCAGGTTGAGCTTGGTCGGGAACAACCAGTAATCGAATCCCCTCGAGATGAATGTTGTCTATTCGTATTGCAACAGTGGCTTCGCCTATAGCTTCTGTAGTCGAATCGCCAAACCCATAAAGTTTTTCGGCGGTTGATTGAATCGTTAATTTGTTACGAATTGCTGCAGATGCTTTCATGGTACATGATGAACTCCCCGTATCTATGAACGCGTTGTGTTCAAATCCGTTCACAGTAACTGACTTCATAAACTTATTCACGGTTGGTTTATTATCATGGCTTGCATCTACAGCCAGTACAGCTTTTGATGGATCCGTATTTGCTTTGGGACAATTTACCGTAGAATGACCCTCTTCTTTACACTCACCGCAAGTACGTGTACGTTTAGGTGATGGACAGTCCTTTGATACATGGCCATATTTGTTACAGTTGTAGCATTTACGTCCATCGTTCCAGTTTTTACCGTTTGGCATTTTGGTTGCTGGGTTTTGCTTAGATGTATCCTTGTAATCAGTTTTAAATTCTAGCCCGTGAATCTTTGAGACTTGTGATACCTGTCCTTGAGGTTTTCCACTTTGTGACGGTGTGCCCCCTTTTGATCTCCTGTTGGCTCTACCTAATTGTAATCGCTCGTACTCTCTTATATCGTTGAGGATGTGATCGGTAGTATAATGTACTTTGCTCATAAGGAAATCGCCCATTGCAACGTAATTTAGACCTTCGATGACGTAGAATTTAGTTCGGTCTAACGGTATTCTTTATTTACCACAGAGTAGAATTTTATCATGAAAGTATTCATGTACGGATTCGTTGGGATCTCTCTCGCGTTTCAGCATGTCGGTAGTGAGTTGTACATGGTCTGGTTCGGCTCCGAATGTTGCTTTAAACTGATTTTCAAATTCAACCCATGAATCGAAAGTCCTATCCGGATTGTCAAACAATGCTCCCTTCTTCAAATTAGCACGCGCCACTTGGAGTCTTACTTCGTCTGGCCACCTGTTTACGTTTGCTACCCGCTCTATTATTGCTAGCCAAGCAGTTGTACTGATCCTAGACCCATCGCCATAGAAGTCTGGAATCGTTGGGTTTAGATCTGGTACAGCTACGTAATTGGACCCGTTCTGCACTTGGCGCATTATCTCTGTCGTCTGCCGCCCCTGATCTATTAAAACTTGTAGCAATAATTGCATGGTAGTGTCTGTCTCACTTGCCCTGCCGGTTGCCGATTGTGGTCGGAATTGTGTTCCCTCAATCACCCTTGACGATACCACAGGTTGCGAGGTATTGGCTGATGTTGGCTGCGGTTGATTAAGCCAATCACTCTGTTGCCTCAGTAGGCCTTGGTCGTATTGTGGCATGTATGTCATGCTAGGCGCACCGAATACAAAGCCTGGCGGTGGCGCGACGACGTGTTGCGGCACGTTTGTGGCAGCGTTGGGCGTTACGTGTGTTGGTGAGACAGTCATAGACAGTAAACCTGACGTAGACGTAGGCACAAAGCCAGACGTAGGCACAAAGCCAGACGTAGGCACAAAGCCTGACGTAGGCGCAAAACCAGACGTAGGCACAAAGCCTGACGTAGGCACAAAGCCTGACGTAGACGTAGGCACAAAGCCTGACGTAGGCACACAGCCTGACGTAGGCACAAAGCCTGACGTTGGCACAAAGCCTGAGATGGACGTAGGCACAAAGCCTGACGTAGGCACAAAGCCTGACGTGAACGTAGGCACAAAGCCTGACGTGAACGTAGGCACAAAGCCTGACGGAGGCACTAAGCCTGACGTGGACGTAGGCACAAAGCCAGATGTAGGCACAAAGCCAGACGTAGGCACAAAGCCTGACGTGGACGTAGGCACAAAGCCAGATGTAGGCACAAAGCCAGACGTAGGCACAAAGCCTGACGTGGATGTAGGCACAAAGCCTGGGTTTGTTAGAGTCGTGGGGACAAGGTCTAGGCCTAGGCCTAACGTTGTGGTTGTGGTCACAGGCACAAAGCCTGAAGTGGTAATAGGCACTGAGCCTACTTCACCGTGGGACCGTGTAAACATGTTCAGATCAAATCAAGTCTCGGGTAGGCTTACCTTGTAGCTTCAGGGCCCTCGAATCTCGTTGGGCGTACGTGTGTTTCGAGTAGGGAAACTCTAAGAAAACTCACTCCTCTATGTTCGAAAACACGCCTGCGTGGTTCCAAAGTTAAAAATCCCACTTCTGATAATGTTAGGATGTCGTACGAATTACACAAAGACTTTCATTCGCAATATTTATTGATTATATTGGTCAAAAACAGATCTCAATTACACATTTTAAACAACCACGAAAAGACACCATTGTCGTACCTTCCTTTCTTAAACGGCCGTCAGAGTGCCTCTCCAAAGCGCACATCTTACACCGCTCTCTATATATCCAATTCACAAATGAGTCGTTGTTGTTGTTAAAACCTTACAATAGTGTTGCTCTGCAGATGATCGTGGCTAATATAGTGTTGCTTTGCAGATGATCGTGGCTCATATAGTGTTGCTCTGCAGATGGTCGTAGCTAATATTGTGTTGCTCTGCAGATGATCGTGGCTAATATAGTGTTGCTTTGCAGATGATCGTGGCTCATATAGTGTTGCTCAGCAGATGATCGTGGCTAATATTGTGTTGCTCTGCAGATGATCGTGATACTGTGGGCTGTGTCCATAACCATCTTCTCACCTCTGCTGTGGGTGAAACATATCGAGTACGATGACATTCCAGGAATAGCCCCAGACAGGCAGCCACCATTCTGCACGGAGGAATGGCAGTCGCCGGAGCACATGAAAATATTTGGTAATATAATCAAATACTGTTAACATTTTTTTTTGTAGTATAACCTACATCGGTTAAATTTGGTGTATTGCTTCCATTAAATTTGGCTTTGGTTTAATTTTGATATCTAAAAGATAAGTAACCGTGTTAGCTGGACCCAACAATGTATTATTCTGACATTTAAAAACTATTATAGTTCTAGGGTATTTTATGTACTTTCAAGACGAGTGCTGGATTTTACATTTTAGTTTAGCTAGTCATTGACGGCAATCATTTGGTATCCGATTTACAATTAAATCGAGATAAAAACACACCCTGGCGGTAACTAGTTAAAAGTTATATATTGTGCAAACTCTAAACTACGGTACGTATAATTTCGTATATATTAATGGAAACTGGTTTGAAATCATATTTTTATTGACAGGGAAGGATATACCTCTACGACAAAAACTGCTCAAAATTTTCATATTTAAATTATATTTAAAAAACGGACTTCGAAACCGAAAATATGGATCAACAGCGCACTGCGGTTTGGTAAGCCCTACTGAATGCTTAATTGTGTCTTACATTATAATCAGTATGGTTTTTATTTATAATTTATTTCATTACTAATTACTATCAATTTAATAGTCAAAATAACTACGCTAAGGATTATAATATTTCATTCAGCCTGTAGGGCCTACCAAACCACAGTGCGCTGTTGACTCAGATTTCCAATTTTGTGTTGCAACTTTGTAATACAATTAAAAAATGAAATCTTTCTGCGGTTTTTTTACAAAGAGGGTGATATAATTGTGAGAACCATTTTAGGCTATTTTTGGCTTCACTCTAAAGATGTAGCTGATAAGAGAAACGGTAAGAAAAACATAGTCCAGCAGCGTTTTAAAAATATATTGTGAACAAATCATGTGAAATTTATGTTGTGATAACGATATGATGACCATTTATTTGTCCAGACAATTTTTGTGGCCACCACCAATCTCACAAGTTTGGTAAATTATCCAATTCAACGAAAAACGTTCTACTAAATCTTCAATTTATATTTTTATTGAACATACAATGATATATTCGGTTCCTCTGGAAACCTTTGGGGCTCTTGGACCGCGTTACGTCTGGCTTTCCTCTGACTGTTCTAAACTTCTGGGCGTGGACGGGTGGATATGCTATCGCCTTTGTGAGTCCCGTGTTTGAAACGTGGATGTTTTCTCAATAACTGAGTTCTCCGGGACGATGTTGGCCGTAGGGCATAGACTAGTTTATTCAGCCTGTGCGTCAGTTTCCATTTTGATTGGCTCGTAGGCTATGTGGCGCGAAGTATGTCAATAAGGTGACCCCCCCCCCCCTACCCGTTAAAGTCACGTGATTCCTTAACGGAGTTCGAACACTAAGTAATAAGAAGAAGGAAAGATTGACTTTTAGAATGGCAACTGAATAATTTCGTACCGTATAATTTCAATCAAATCAGCAAAACACATATTGATTAAAAGGCAGAAATATTATATATTTATTATCTGATGATTGATTTTACGATTGACAAAAAAGAGACCATTAGGTTCTACATAATATACAAAATGAAAAATGATTTGCTATAAGAAAATTTGCCATAGTGGTTCCACATGAACCTTTTGAATGCTGACAACTTAATATGAGTGAGTGAAAGCAAATCAGCGGGTATAACTTAAAAAAGCTGACATTTGGTTGACCAATTCCGCACACATTTATGACGTCAGCATTTACAAAGTATAGGTACTACTTATCAAAAAATTACCTAAAAAAAAAAAAAAACACCAACAAACAGCCTAAGAATGTTTTTCTTATTTGTAGAACAACATGTAGCTATGTTTTTTTTAAACTATGGGACTGATCAAATAACGATAAGTTAATATACACCCAAATCGCATTTCAGTTTCGTACAACCTTTGACGCAATTCCAAACAGACTTTTCTCATTAAATTTAAGTTATAAGATTTTGTCCAATTCATTTTTGTTGTAGGCCTACTTGGACTCTTTTGTATAGTAAACTGTTTTATTTTTGTGTCGTCTTTGCTATTTTATATTCTACAGTGTTTTCCGTTCGTTTCATTCTTTCATTTATTCAAAATAAATAAATAAATAATTAATATTTATAAATTAGTTAAATAACATATAAAATAAGATCAGATTATTATGTCTGTCTGCAGGTGTGTTCTGCTTCGTGGTAGTGTACGCTATACCTGGTGTGGTGATCTTCTTGGCCTACTCACTGATGGGGTTGAAGCTGTGTTCCTCCGCCGCCCCCTTCCACGGGGAGAAGAGCATCACATCCACTGAGCAGGTACTGTTGTGTAGAGAGTTGAGCCTTCATTTAGTTTTCGTGTTGACGAGCGAGCTGCGTGGCGGGAGCGAACACATCTTCAATTGCAATTTATTACATTATTAAATATATTACATTTATATTCATTACAATAATGAAGAGGGGTTGGCAAATAGAGCACACCTCCAAACACAAGGAGTGACTGCAAGTAACTATGATGAAAAACAATATGAATAAAGTGGGAAAAGAAAAGAAAAATAATTAAAACCTAACAATACGAAGACCTTAGAATAAAGAAATATTCAAAATACGCAATACAAAACACAAAATATAATGATAATAGTATTACAATAGAAAAATATTAGGTAAACAGATAGTAGGCCCATAATAAATGTTAAAAAGGCTTAAAAATTAGTTTTAAAGAAGGAAGATCGAAAATTTAGAATATCTTTTTTTTTAATATTTGAAAATGGGCCCTTAAAGACGCTTTGAAGATGTCTAAAGAGTCTGTTATCCGGATCTGAAGCGGGAGAGTATTAGTATTCCACGACTGACAATCCGTACCCGTAGACCTACAGTGAACATAACGAGGATACTTACTGAAAGAGAGGAAAGATCAAAGCTTTGTTGGCTTATTGAATTCGGTCGATAAAGAAGGGGCGACACCAAACTCGATAAGACAAACTATTTGCGGGGATCGCGCCTTTCATCCCCTGTTATTACTAAGAAGTCACTTGGGGTAAGTGTTAAGTCACACCCACTCACGCACAAGTAGCTAGGGAACCACACCGCGGTCGGGCTTTGTTCGAATAAGTATGATCAATTCGAAAAGACGCGATCAATTCAATTTATTATCCTTTGATTTCATCTAAAACACTACTCAGATAAATTATACCTATGTGGTCTTGTTTTTGCTTTGAGCCAATAATAAATCAAATATGAGTATTATTTATGTATTTAATTTTTTTTTTTTTTTATATCTGCTCCCTGTGTCCAACATTGAAGTCGGGTAGGGGATATTTATATATATTTATTTATTCGTTCGTTCATTCGATATCTATTCTTTATAATACTGGTTTATAAAAGACACAATAAATTATCAATTAATAAAACATTATTTTAAAGCACATGCATGCATGCACGCACGCACGCACGTTACATATTATTATTCTGCGCTAACACATTTAACCGGGCACTTTATCATTGTTCACTAACAGTTAAATTATTCACGATGTTAGTATTTCGGATCATTTTATACCATTAATTACTGACATTCAAACAAAACCAGACATCGGTATTTATATATATATATTTTTACTCGTCAACTTTATTTTCAATTTTTAGAACCAAATCACATAATAATGAACTCGTGGTGACGTATGAAGGGCTTATTAACATTGCTCTTCACGACCAGGCAATTTAATGAACTTCAAAGGAGAATGATGATCAAACGGATAAAAAGCGGTGCTTTCAATATAGCATCACCCTCGATATTATGTACTTTAGCAGATTTCTATTTTATTGCGGCTTAATTGCTTTGGTTCTAGAATCTGGCGATTGGGTTTGGAATTCCACACACAAGGCATAGCTTTGTGACCCTTTGTACTGTCACATATTCATTTTTTGAATTATGAGAGAAAACCAAGCTCACGAATTAAAAATTGAAAATGGATCGAGGTTCGTTTTGCTAACGTCTGTTTTTCACACGTGTGTATTTCTGCCAGACTGTCAATTTGAGTTTTTCATGTTTTCTCTTTTGTATTATATTCAACTGTATTAAACACAATTGTTTAAGTAACTGTTTATTCAATCAATGTTTAGATCGGGTTTCTAACTGAATGGGATAGACTTATGCTGTACCACGTTGGCAATTGCCAAAGAGGTAGCACTACTTTGCCCTAAACGGCATACCAGGAATGATGACATCCGAAACCGACATAAATTTAGAACGCTCAGCCTAGTCAGAAGAAAAATTTAGAATGGTAAATGAAAAAGTGGCGGGGAGGTGACCTTGAGGAAAACGTGTGTAATCAGTACACTACATTACATGTAATGAGAACTTGTTCGTATTCAAACAAAAACAGATCGACATAAAACAGTTGGGAACCAAATTAAAGGTATATTTAATAATAAAGTGAATTTTCGACAGCTCTTTTATTGTGTTTATGTCTTTAAAAGGTTGAATTTACACAACCCCTCTCCATACGGGGGAGGGGGGTGAAAATGTTGGATTGGTGGGGTGGGGGGGGGGGGGGGCAGCGTGAAAGTATCTGGCACCGGTTATATTTGAACCTTCAAGCCGACACTAGGATACGCTACAATACATTAACTAGATAAATAAATAAGTAAATACTTAAATGAATAGATAAAAACTATGATAAAGCATTGGTGTTGAATGGCTTACGACGCCCATACGTCTGAAGTTGAGTTTTAGAAACTCGTAATACTCAATGAGAACTATAAAAATGTATGTAATTGAATCCAGAACCTCACAGCCCAACCTATTTGGACTTATTTGTCTTTTAATCCAAGCTTGTGAGACCGAGTTAATAATATAGCGCATTCAGCGTACATGGTACCATCTAAACTGTAAAATACGAAACAAATCTCTTTCCAGTCCAATTGGATCAGTTCATCGAAGGATTTCGCCACTCACTAAGAACTGAAGCTCGCTAAGTAATGTGGCAGCTACTGGAGCAAACTGACCAATCACAGTCTACTTTTCGAGCGGTGGTAAATAGCTTTCAGCGAAATGACCAAATTCAATCAACTTCAACTGACTATTTTTGCGTGAGGCTTACGGCAAAACAGGAGCGCTTTCCATCTTAAAGCTTTCCATTTTCACCATCGGGACTCTTTTTTGTCTCACAGCTATTGAGTCGGCACTAGAGAGAGGATTTGGTAAGCGACTCCGGCGCTATATTCTCGAAAATGATAGTTTGGTGCATGATGTCAATTCAAGCATTTGTTTTAGCTTAATATAACAGCTTTAAAGCAATATAGTGTTTCAAATTGTTTTAGAAAATTGTTTTAGGATTTAAGGATTCAAGGAATAGGTGAGAATAGTAAAACTCGGGCCAGATGCACATTTGAGTTAAGTATAGGATTTATTGAGAAGTTTAGGATTCATTTATGCTTGCTATGGAGTTTGTTTTTCTTACGGAAAATAGCATAATATAATAAATCAATTTCTAGCTACAAATCTACAAACTCTATAAGCCTATTTGACAGTGACTATGCATCTGGCCCAAAACCTTTCATTTGAGATCGCTCTCTCCCTTTCCTGTCGTAAATCAACAAAAGTTCAACAAAAGTCATACAAAAGTTGACATCAACAGTCACACAGTTAGCTGTTTTTAACTTTTAGAAATTCATTAAAAATTCACTCAAGTTTTATAAATGCTTTTTATAACTATTTTTAATTTTAACAAGCATCGGTCAAAGCGAAGCGTTTTCCTATTATTTTGTTATCAAAGCAGTTCATTATTTAGGTATTTAGGAAAAGTCATACAAAAGTGATCATGCGCTTACATAATATTCGAGAATAGGCCGGCTGAGTTGGACAAAGTATTCAAATCATTTTATTGCATTTCAACAAACTAATAATAAAATGCATTTGTCTTTATAATTTTAATATACACTAATAATAAAATAGACAACGTTAGGAATACGTAATAAATAATAATTGCTGCTACAATATCTTCATCCATTCTATAATATCTTACTGTATTGCAAATATTAGACAAACATCAAAATCGTCTTACAGGTATTGAAGGGACAAGTGAGTATTCTTCAATTTTGCATAACTGAAATCTTGTCATTTTGAGGATCATTAAAGACGTCTTAACGAAATCTGGAACTGAAAGATATGCTACAATTTTTACCTTGTCATTTTAGGGAATATTAAAATTTGAAATGCCTTAAAGATATCAAAACGGAGAACCTTCTACCAATTGAAATCTTTTTAATTTAGAGAAATTTTAAAGACGCCTTAAAAATGCCTTAAACTGACAACTTCCTAGCAATTTAAATCTTGTCAATTTAGAGGACATTAATGACGCCTTAAAAATGGCCTGAACTGACAACTTTTTAGCAATTGTAAACATGTCAATTTAGAGGAACATTAAAGACGCGATAAAGATGTCAACCTGAGAACTTCCTAGCAATTGTAACCTTGTCATTTTAAAGGAATGTTAAATATAACCTAAAAATGTATTTTAAAGACTTAAGCTAGAGAGGATATTTGTATTTATGTGGTTCCCTGAAAAACAAGTATTTTCCTTTCTTATTGACATCCTTTAATGACACAGATGAGACACGATGGGACAAAAAGAAATCTCAAAGACATCCGTGGGTTTACTTACTGCTGGAGACTGGGCTTGACGGAACGGAATTACCCAATTCCCCCCGATTTGGTATTCACGGCTGGAAACGGTTCCAACCTCGTGTAAATGTTGAATATTTTGGCGATTTCAATCTTGTCCGCCTAAAACCGCGCGATAGTGGGTCCACACAGAAAAATACAAATGGCGAAGTCGTTTGTAGTTGTAAACTAGTTTTTATAGCTGACGATGAACAAATGAGGAATATCAAGAAAATTTAAAACTGTATTACATTATCATATACAAAATAAATCACTCAATAAATTCAAAGTTGTTCTGAATCAGCCTTGTCGATTCTAGCATCTGTCAGCAGGTGTTCGCACTGTCTAATCACTGATTTATGTGTTTCATATATTTAAAATATAGATCTTTGATTGGTTATCGCTCACTCGTCGATGATGTTCGGAGCCTACAGGGTTGGTTTAGTCGTTTTAAATTAAAGTCCCCCATTGAAAATCAGTCTTGTTACTGAGTGGGTAGACTCTATAAATACGAATTGTTTTTTATTTGTATTTATTTATACACAGTGGTATTGTTCACATAAGTCCAGGATAGATGCTTTTACCGCTGGGGCCTCATCCTCCAAATCTTAGGCTATTCCAGGCAACTGTGACGTGGACTAAAAACTGCTTTTTATAGTTGTAATTGTTAAATATGGTTCTCAGATAACAAAACGAAATGTAAAAAATTAGCATGATTGCCACTCGCGCTGTCCGGTTGATGACTAGCGCTCAAGTGTTCGGCATCTTCCATTACTATCCTGATTCCTGAACTACTATAAACTATAGTGTAGAAGTCGTCGACAGGTAACAACTGCGAAAACGTCCCTACTATAGCGGTGGAACAGCTTTAAATTGAATGAATGCAAATCATACGGAAGTGATATGGTTTTATCTGACTGGAATTCTCGTTTCCGTCAATCGCTAGTGAGTCTTGCCCCCCTCCCCCTCCTTGACCTGTTGCAAGTAAATTTTAGAAGCTAGGGAAATATATGATTAAGTATATATTATTGGACTCAGATATTCATTATTTAGTGAACACTCATGCATTGTGGCACGTTGTATATGTCGGCTGTATCGGTCCATGGAAAAGCAAACTTCAAAACTCTTTCGCTAATAATGCAATTTTCCTAATAAAGGAACTCTTTTAATAAAAGAATGTTATAAAAAAAGGAGTACATAAATTGAATTATAATATCACAAAAGGGCATTTTCAGCATCGCTACCGGAAATAATATGCAAAGGCCGAAGTTCCCGCGGGTGGGTACATAAAAAAAAAGAATTGGCTGACGTTGAACTGTACTGACGAATGTAAAATTTAATAAAAAAACAGGAACCTTTATTAAAAGGAACTCAAAGAGTGATGATTGCTTTTTAGATCAAAGTGAACTGTGTGATGACTCAGAGGTATAATTTAACTTGCAGTATTCGCTTCACCTCTGCCTCTGTCTAACTCGACAAAGGGATGCTTAGCTATTGTATCCGCGACACTGCGAGAGCTTTGAATGTATTGTATAGGCTATACTACACGCGGTCGGTTCACAATTAACCTTTATGACGGACTGGACATCTGTAATCTACACTTGATTTATTGGCAAATACCTCTGTGGAGATGCATTTCCAGATATACCTAATAGTCAAAGTACAAACGTTGTTAGTTAGTCACGGGCCCTCGTTCCAGTACATAAGTTGCAATCGGGTGCAATTCTTGCGTCCGGGTTACGGTAGCAACTTTACAACCGGCTACAACCGCCTAACTGTTCTGAAATGAGGTACGTTGCCAGGCGCAATATTTTCATTTTATTTATATTAACTTATGTTATATATTATTTGAAATTATGCGTTAGAACTGCGTTCCGGCGCGTTCCCCGAAAACAAAAAAAAGAAAACGCCACTGATTCTTATCTTGCAGGGTTCGCGTCTTGTCCGTGAGAGGCGAAGAGTAGCTAGGATCCTAATGCTGTTGGCCTCGCTGTTCGCGCTGTGCTGGCTGCCGTACAACGTGCTGTCGCTGCTGTTCGACCTCAAACAGCACTGATTCTTACCTTGCAGGGTTCGCGTCTTGTCCGCGAAAGGCGAAGAGTAGCTCGCATCCTGTTGCTGTTGGCCTCGCTGTTCGCGCTGTGCTGGCTGCCCTACAACGTGCTGTCGCTGCTGTTCGACCTCAAACAGCACTGATTCTTACCTTGCAGGGTTCGCGTCTTGTCCGCGAGAGGCGAAGAGTAGCTCGCATCCTAATGCTGTTGGCCTCGCTGTTCGCGCTGTGCTGGCTGCCGTACAACGTGCTGTCGCTGCTGTTCGACCTCAAGTACGCCAACCACGTGGAAGCGCTGTCCTTCGCGCTGTTGCTCGGCCACGCCAACTCTGCCATCAACCCCATTTTCTACTGTCTCATGACCAAGAACTTCCGCAACACCGTCAAGGAGGTGTTGTTCCGGTCCAGGGGATCACTCGCCACGAGGCCGCACCAGAAGCGGAAAGTAAGGAGTTTTTTTTATTTTATTATTATTTCTCCTTCTTACTTCTAATTTGATTTTATTGTTTCTCCTTCTAATTTCTAATTTGATTATTCTCATTTTTAAATCATTTTTCTAAGAACGTGTCCGAGCGTATGTCTATCGTTGAAGCCCATTCTCTATTTTCAGTCGCCAATATACACTACTACATTGCATTGGCCCATGGACTAGGATCACGAAAGGGCTGCACAGTGATCGGTAATGCTTGGTAACGAATGGACATTGATCGAGCTTTCAAAATAGTAATACTCATAACTTTAGACTTGGATCATTCTTCACTACAATACTTCAAAAAGTTGTAACTTTGAATATTATCCATCCAAGGTAGCGATCGTATATCGATTTTTTACTAGCGGGGTCTGATATTTTCCCCCTGAACCCTTGACATGTAAATCGTCCCTTCTAAATGTTAGGTGACTAAATCCGTGTCTGGATTCAAAGGGATATGCAATATATGTATGCCACCTTTTTGTCATAGAAACGCAAGTTTCTACGTGATGTAAATCATCGATTACTTACACTTTCAATTTCAAGTTTGGTTGTGATTTTTAATACCGTTTTTATTTATGGATTGATCTCATTCGACATTGTTCACTACATGAATCCCATGTGACTTCGTGGTTTCGTAATTCCTGTGCATACTATATATTAAATATTATTATTGTAATCAGTTAGAGTGGTATTTTAATATTACAAATATCCTTTATTTCAATGTAAGATATGTTTAGACCTAGGTATACAGATTGTAGTGTGCTTACAAAACAGAGGAAGGTTTTAGTTTCACGTATTAGATGTTATAGAATTTTTGCATTATGAGAAAACGGACATTTGGCGTCAATTCACGTTCAAAACTTAGACTCTACTTCCGTCCCAACTATCCAAACACAGCCAGTTAGTCACATGAAGAGGGGAACATCATGTAAAGGTAGTATGCACCCTATAACGGGTATTCCTACGAGAAGAAAATATTCAACTTACGAATTGGGAATCTTTGTGAATCATAGCCCCGGTCTGTTTTGATATCCCTGTTGAAGGGGAGGATTGAGTGTGATTCTGAGCACCGAATGTATCACTTGCCGATCACGTTTATATACGCCAGTTCAGTTGAGTTCACTTCACCGAAAAGTGGAGGTGAAGTGGAAGATCAAACGGAACCCCTTTAAGTTTAGGAAGTTGTTAATGAAGCAGCCCACGTTCCATCAAAGACATTAAGAGTATCCTAGTGGTTAAGATGGGACCCGTGAGCATTACGTCATGTGGTTGACGCCTCTAAAAACAGCCCCACCACGCGGAGAGGTTTGACTCTATAAATACCACACCGACTTATAGATGGTTCTTAGTTCTTACCTCAAAGGTATTCGCCGAGCTGAGGAACTGTCTAAAGCAGTGATTTCATCCCCCATCTATCTTACGATCGAATGAAAAGTTTTAAGACGGGTTAACATACTTTTCTAAGGCATATGGCTGAAATGTGTACTAGCATTCACAAGAAATTTCAGATATTGACAAGGCTTGCGCTATAGCTAAGATGATGATATTTGGGGTTTTAGGTCCCATATTTTTGCAACAATGCTAATCGAGACGATGAGTGGGTGATTATGAGGATGATAAAACGCCACATAACATCCATGCCCAAGCCAGGATTCGAACCTGGAACGCAGAGACCCCGGTTAACTGGACCAACGCCTAATCGACCTCGGCCAACTGCGCCGGCTGCGCTATAGCTAAGGAAAAATAACTACCTATTAACTTCTAGCCTAGCCTTATGCAGTTTCTAGTCCATCCAAACAGAAACTGTGTGTTTGCGAGAACCAATCAGATGAAGCTACTGTTCTCCCTGTATTCATTTAACCTGGACGGTTAGTCGCTAGCTCTTCGTGATTATTATATCCTTTGCTCATTTGTGTGAACCGCATTTACAGCCTCACGAGTCATGCACAAAGCCACTTGCAAATTGAGTAAAACGGATGTACAAAAGGATTTGCCAGCGCAAATATGTGCGAGAGCTCCGTAATTATTTGCGACTCAATCGACTATCCCGCAAATAGGGAACAAATTAACTCGGATTTGCGCAAGTTTATCTGCACCAGCAATACCGCCATTTTTAATGAACGGTAAGTTTGCGTCGGGAAATCTTTGTGCATGAGGTTGTTAAAAATACACTAATAATATTGGTATGTCTTGAATATTGGCCACTCAAAATATATTATTTTTCTGGTGTCAAGAAAATGAACTGGTGTCAATGAAATTAAGGAGGAGTAAAGCTGTCATTTGCTAATTGTTCTTTTATTGTTCAATCGTCAATGGCACAGATAAGGCAGATCTTTAGCACTTATCAACGATATCTATTTGTTAGGTTGTCTGCAATTTTTCTTTTATTTCTCAAATGTGTGAATGGCTTTAAATTGGTCAAAATTTTCAATATCCATCTCCATCAAAGTCTAGAATGAGGAATGTTTAGTGGCAGGAACCATTTCTCAGTGGTATGTAATCCATTTGTAGCTTTCCAGATAAATGCAGTTGATTGAGCTTTATGTATTCAATACACTCTGATGGGAACTTCTCTAAACTCGATAATTGGGAAATAGTTTGCAAAAGCAATGCCAGTAAAGCTTTGTTTGTTGGATATATTTATGCCTATAGTATACCAACGCTTGTTTGCAAATGGGGAAGGGATATGCCAAATTAATTGTACGGCATGTAGTGAATACCATATGAACATGAAAGAATAGCATGATGCCAATTGATTTGATTTTAAACCATATTATCTTGATCCAGTGAAGGGGCAAATAAATGTTTTGCATTTATTAAGACAAAAGGTTGTAAGTTTCACGACGAGCAGAAGGTTTTAGTTTGCATTTGTTTGTTTGCCTGAAAACTATTTAAATGTATGATTTTCTCTTCTTCTACTGGATGTCGAGCAACCATTGTACTTTTCCATCAAGTGGACGAAAATAAATTTACAATTTAAAGCAGGGGAACTGTATATTGTGTACTATATATTGTGTATTTATAAAGATATTACCGACAGAAGAACTAACTGGTTACCTCGTGGTGACCGGTGCCCGCAAAAATAGGGCTCTCGTGTATATCTTTGGTGATTTCTATATTCATCTCATATGGCCTTAATTACATTTCCTCTTCCAAATTCCAACTTTTACATTGTGCTTCTACATACTTAAGCATACTTCTACATACACATACATAGATATAATTCAGCGGTCGGTCATTTAAATAAGGGAACTCTCTCTCTAGGTAGCCACAAATCACTCCGCAATGACGAAAGCGTCTGTAAAGTAGTTTCAGGACATGCATACTGACAGTGACATAGACACACAAGTGATGATGTATGTTTTGTTTTTTGTATCTTCTTGTGGTTGCAGATTCGATTGCAACATCGCAGCCGGACGTCGTCAAGCGCTCAAGACACGCCCAACAGCCAGCGGTGTCACTCGTGTGCGCATGCGCCGCAACACCAGCGCTGTCTAGGAGCAAACAAGGGAACCCACAGTACTCGCTGTCACTCGTCTGCACTGACTGCGCCGGTAGAGTCGCCACCAACATTGCAAAACTTGCGGCATCTCGGCACGGCCAAGTCGACTCGACTCGTGATTGCGCTGTCGAAACGTCGGCAAGCATCGACCACTCAAAGCGAAGAGCAGTTTCTGTGAGCTTGGAATGCAAAGAGTGTTACAAGAAATCAAATACTACTGTATAGTTCATAATGTTCACAATAACTGGTTCGAGCTTACTTTCTATTGGCTGACGGCTGGAACCCATTAGCACTTCGGATTGGGAAAACCGGATGTTAGCTTGAGCCACATATATTGCCCACGCTGTATTAATCAGTGAGCTGTAAAATTCTCAGAAGAGATGATCGCTCTACGTGGTCTATTTCATAGTAATTCGCCGCTGAATTTCCCGATACCTGTTGTTATTGCACTAGCCGTGCTTGGAATGAGGCTTAATTAACAACGCCTGTTAACAGACCCACTGATCTCTATAATACCGTAGGCAGTGGACGAGATGCAAATATATTATATTTACGTACGTTGGTATTTGGGCTATGAAAACAACACCTTACAACATACGGCGTGGCCAGCATATACTGTCATACGGTTATGAACTTGTTCTACTATCCAACATAAAAATGTAAATTGTTCAATCTTAAAACCATTCTATGCTTCAGTCTTAATGCCTTGATTATTGTTACCTAGGGCTAAGTGCTTGGACCACCTCGATGACTCGACACATCCAATTAGGCAGGCCGATAAAGAAGTTTACTCGCCAGAGGGTGGTAGTAGTAGTAGTGGCGTCATTGTTGAGATTTTGGTGCTTCAATGAGGAAACGTTTCATCGTTTTTGGAGTCGGTAAGTTTTTGAGGGGTTCTAAGTCAAAAAATTAGTTCATGCTATAATACGTTTTAGGTTTTTCTTGTTATAATGATTGTTTTTGGTATGCTGATACGTCTGACCGTAGACAGCAAAAACATATTTATTTCAAGGGTTAGCACGGTATTTATTCAATTACTCAATTCCTATAATATAGCTCCCTTGAATAGTGTTACCAAAGCCAAGCTTACGCAGTCTTCTATGGTGGTAAACAACTATAGTTTAGTTTAGTTTAGTTTAGTTTTTATTTATTTTTCCCATTTGTGTATACATGGATGATACATTATGAAATTTGTATGCTCCAATAAGATAACACTTGAGGCGGAGCATACTTTTTCTTATTATGAATATAAACAATACATGAACAATAATGGTAATTGGGTAGCACATCAAACATTTTAACGTATACATATTACTATATTTCCGGTCACTATGTACGATTCAATTTCCTGATGTTCCCTGATAAAAGCAATGTTGGCACTTACAGTGAGGCATATTGTATCCGGTCACTATGTACGATTCAATTTCCTGATGTTCCCTGATAAAAGCAATGTTGGCACTTACAGTGAGGCATATTGTATGAGTAACTGAAAACCGATATTTAATCATACCAATGTTCTAACATACATTATTCATCATAAATGGAATAAGCCAGTGTTCACAAGTAGCTGCTATCTGTGTTCATATCTCTCTGTGTTATTAAATTATAACAACGCGCAAAGTAAAATAAAATATCTCAGTCAACAGAATAACAGATGCTCTTTTCTCATAAATTGCAATGTTGACAGTTAAATATTGTTGACAAGAATAAATATTGCTATTTTCACATCTTTTTGTGTTATTAAATTAAACGTGCATTAAATAAAACATCCAAGGAAACAGAATTGGATTTACAGATGCCCTTTTCTCATTATATTGACAGGGCTATTGACTGTTGTTATAAGATTAAATATTTCTTGTTGATATGATAGCTTCAGGTATTGCTTTAATTGTACTTACTATTCTGGAGCTGAAAGATCAGTGTTTGGCAATATCTCTATTTGTGTGTGTATTCATCGATTTGGATATTATTACTGTTAAGTGTTAACAGCTTTATTTTATGTTGAAATCATGTGTAAAGCAACGGTGCCCACATAATAGTAAAGGAAAACAATAAAAGTTTGTGATGCTGACACGTGTTATGAAGATTGATGTACATGTTCCGGAAAGGGTTTAAACTTTAAAGCTAAGCTGTAAAGGATCCAAACTGTCTTACTTTTTATCATTTATACTGGTTAAGTTTTTCAAGTCATATGAAATGTGTCATTTATCTTCTTCAGTCTTACAATCCAATTCCGTTCCGTTACACCTTTGATAAGCATAGCGATCGTTGAAAATGGTGGGTTCACACAAATGTTTAATTAAGGATTTAAGGTTAGGTTCCAATATACGAATTCCTCTAACTGCTTTACTAAGATTGCTACCACTGGCCGAATTTATAAAGCTCGCCCCTCATTGGGTGGTCTAAGAATTCCATGTCTAAAGTTGAATCTTAGTCAGCTCTGTGAAACCTTACACTAGCTCATAAACCGAGCACCGTGTATGAACGCTAATCTTAAACCTTAAACATTTGTGTGAACCGACCAAAACATGATAGATTTCAATTGTCGCAGAAGGCAGTGAGCATACAATGGGATCACGCGAAAACGTTATAGAACCAAATTGAAGTGTTTTGCTAAGGATGTTAATTTAGTTCGAAATTGTCAGTTATCCATGATATTCCATGTCTATATCAAATATATGTATTTATATTTTATAGCTTGAAACTAAATTTATTTATTTGTTAATAAATGTAAATACAATTTAAATATAAATGTGAAGTGTAAATAAGCTCGTTGTAATATAAGTGTGGGTAAATCAAATAAAATATTGCAGTGTGATTTGTTCACTTGTAATTAAACTGACTTTAGTGTACACTTGTTGTATTGTTTAAGGAGGGACAACACTGAAATTTCTAACTTCTAAAGTTTCCATCAGAATTAGATGTGTTTTTGTGTGTGCATTAATCAATGGCTGAGATATTAATAGCAACAACAAAAAATTTAAAAAATTTAGAAATGGCATTGTTATTAATTTCGTATTGTTGATTCAACAATGAATTAGCCGGGACATTTTCACATGAGCACCAAACACTATAATTGATATTATTATATATATTTTTTCTGAAGCTTAATAACCATTTGAGGTACACACGGATGGATTATTTTTTCAGATGTAAAACACAGGAACAAATTATGTTTTACTTATAACAATTATTTAGATTCTTCGATTTCCATTGCACATTAAAGTTTAGGATTTTTTTTAATTTTTATTCTACCAAAGGTAATAATTATTCCATCCGTTGGGACCTTCCTTTATTATTAAAGAATATTTACGGAAAGTTTCATATTGATTGCTCAAATATTGTAGACACTAAAATGTCCCACCTTCTAAAAAATGTAAAAAAAAAGTTATCCCAGAAATGACTGTCAAAGTTAGTAAGTTGTGGAATGATCATAGTAATCGAGTTCAAACAAACTTCAAAAACAGATATCAATAATGAAATGTAAGTATTGTGTGTTAAATCTAAGGTTTAGAACACAACATATAATATTTGATAAAAAAAAAAAAAAAAATGCAAAAAACGAGATTTTATTCAGAATTTCAGTGTTGTCCCTCCTTAAGTTATGAGTTTGAAAATATGAACGCCACGAGAATAACACTAAAAATTGTGTTTTGTGGTTTATATACTTATTATTTATATGGTACTACATTTATGATTTTTCTTTGTCAAATAAAGTGTACAGATAATTATTTCGCATTTCAATGCTTTATAAGATTATATTTTATAAATAATTGTTGTTCATAATAAATATTATTTGGGAAATCTTACCGCTTCTTGCGTAATTTATTTATTCTGCATCAAATATCGTACATATAATATTGGATACATATTTCTTCAAAAATTACATACAAAAATATATAAATATTTAAATGAATGCAAGAATTAACTAACCTTAGTGTGAATAATTGGATGGTGTTCGTCTCCGTCACTGTTAATCCTTACATTCTATCCCAAGACCACGTGGTTAACAAATATGGATACAAATATATTTTTTCGTTGAACTACGTAGCTATTGTATTCATATTTTTTAAGTTTCAAAAATAAAAAGTAGGTTAACAAATTTGTTTATATAAAGCATTTTTATCTCTTGAAAATTCTCGTTCCAATAACTTTCGCTAATTTTATTCTTGTATAGAGACTGATTTTTAATATCCTTGTGGCAACAATAAATCACAGGTTGATTGAACGCGGCCATGACGTCAGCTGATGGACACTTCCTATTCGCAGGTCAAAGAGAAGCATATCCGGCGTCACAACGTTCACCCGTGACGACCAATATGTGCGACGACATTAATTATGGTCACAACAATAATTGGCTCTTTATAAAATTCCACGGCGATAATTGAAAATATAAAATACGATAAAACCTTGGCATTGAGTTTGACGTGTGAATATAAGGCTACAACCAATCAACTTGTCAAGATTTTGCTCGCAACATAATGAATGCACGCATCCGTGATTTTGTTGTATAATTTAATATTATCGGTGGCAACAATGCGTGGCATTCGCTATGTACGTTTATGACGCAGGACGAGTTTGCAATGGCAATTTCCAGTGTAGTATATAAACCAGTTATTCGGGAGTTTTAGTACTTTACAAAGTGTTGTTGAACTAAAACATCATGAAGTTCTTTGCTCTGTTCGTGTTCTTTGCTGTGATCGTTGCTATTGTGGTAAGTATAGAAATTGTTTTTATAAATGAATATTATGAATTAGTTTTTATGAATATTTTTTAATTTTAAGGTTTTAGTTTAGGTGTTACGATAGTTAAATCCCTACTTCACTAGTGATAGGTGGTTAAAGTGTTATTAATGGATGTTTAATTGTCATCATTTATTAAATTATACAACACTCATCAACTTTATCAAGCCATACGAAAACCATCAAATGTTGATAAACATACAATTAAATTACAAAACTAAAATCGAATTGACCGATTATTAAAATGAATAATTCAAACAAGTTTTTGATAATAACGTGACATAAAAATTTGTAGACTAACCATTGTACATTAAAAATAAATTGCAAAAGTAACTAATTTAGTGATGGGTCTGCTAGTACAAAGCGATTTGTATTTTGTGTCTAAAATTGACCAGTCTAGTTCTGAAGGTGGTAGTGTAGTCTCTCGCTATAAATACCACGTTAAGTTAACGTTTTTAGTTATATCTTGGAACGCTACACGATACAAAAAATATGTTAAATTAAGATTATATTATTTCTAAAGTACTAAACATGAATTAAAATGGTATCAAATTTTTTGTAGTTACCACAAAATGTATTAATTTTAATATATTCACATTCCCAATATATGTTATTTCTAAAGAACTAAACATTTCAATCAAAAAGTATTAAATATTTGTAGTTACCCAAAAATTTATTTATTGAAATTAATTTACATAAGTAATAACAATTTCGTAATGGTTCAAATTTTGTATAAACTTTTTATATCCTGGTTTCAGCTCTTACGCAACATCATGCTAAGCCTAAATATCTATCTATTTAATGCTAAGTTATCACTTTTTCAGTATTGTATAGTGCTCTCAAGGTACCACTAAAACACAGTCATTTGGCTCGTTGATTTAGGGACAAGTGGGTATATTCTTGCTTTCTATGCAGAAGGTGCAGGGTTCAAACCCTGATCACGGCATTGGATTTTTAACTTCATATCTAACTTATCTAGTTTCTATCTATCAATATATCGGTGTATATGTAAACGGTGACTTTAGAGCCGTCATGGCAACGAAGCACATTAATTAAATGGTATAAATTTCCCCCTTTGAAAATAAGTTCTTGTACCATGAGTGGGTAGACTAGATACAATTTTATTGTGTATTTACGTTTTTATTTTTTGCAGTTTCAATATTGAGTCTCCCTTTGGCGTTGAAATTGAACTTACGTTCACTTTCTCTATCTTTCTTTCGCGCTGCTAAAGAAATTCTAAAAAGTTACTTATACAATAGTTATATACGAGAATCTAATCTTTTCCAAAAAAACAACAATACGAAGTGTTTGTTTACTAATAAGAAGTACAGAACGTATCTTTCAAAATTAAGCTTAGGGTTCAACACATGTATTTAATACACTACATATAAATGCATTATGCAATAATTATGAATGGAAATAAACATAATTCCTGGTTCCTACTAACTTGCATTTTTCGCAATGCACACAATTTATTATTATTTAATATTTTAGAAATTAAAATATTGATTTTTTAGATTATACACTTTGTGCTATGAATGCAGGTGTATTAGAACAAGAAGGCTAGTGCCTAAATATATGAATACAAAGTTTCTTTTTATGGCTTACATGAACCTTACAACTATGTGAGTGACAGCCATCTTGATAATTGTTTGAATTCGTTTTCATGGAGAAACAGTTGAAACCAATTGTGTTAAACTCATCATTATTTGCGCGCCGTTTTTTTAAAATTAAAATTGATTGTTTTGATGATTAAAGATTTTAATCTTTCATTCATAATTATGTCTTTTTAAATCCCAGTGCTTTTATGCAATTAAAAAGTCACACCCGCATCACACACAAAAAAGTCACACACAAAAAGTCACACAATCTTCTAGGTTATGTTTATACCAATATGGCCTCTGTGACGTCACGTGACTACTGTGAATTGATTGACAGGTGTCTCAGACGAGCCCACAATCTCCTGAAGGAGAGAGGCCTCCTCAGGAAGGGCCTCTTCTGGGCACCTTGGGGTCCAACAAGGGGGCCCCTGGTGCTCCGCATCCCAAGTCAGTGGCCTGCCGAGGGGGTGGACGACGTAACGGTACCAGATACAACTGTAAGAACAGTACTTTCATTTCACCTGTTATCAGTAACATCATTCTTTCCATGAACAAAACTAACTTTTGTGATTGTTAAATTACCAATTCAAGTTAAGAAGGAGGGACCTCAGTAAAAAAAATCGCAAGACATTTTAATATTTTTCATTATATCTCAGGCATGCTTCTCGAAATCGAAAATCTGAGGTTACTTGGCCCTGTGGTTTGTAAGCCCTACACTGAATGTTAAATGCTATATTATAGAAATGAATTTGTTAAATGTTAAATGTTAAATGTGAATGTTAAATGTTATATTATAGAAATGAATTTGAAGTACTAATTTTTAGATATAATAATCAAACTAAGTACCCTACTGACGATAACATTTGTTATTGTTATATTTACCCAGTAGGGCTGACCAAACAACAGGAAACTCACATTGTCGATTTTGAGAAACATTCTTGACATAACATAAAACAATATAAAAAATTCTTGAGATTTTAAGTTAGTTCTGGATCTGATTTGACATAATATTATGTGACGGTTATCTTGGAGCCGTCATCAGCAAAGATGCAAACAAGAAATGCTATAATATCCATATCTCAAAATCAGTTTTATAACTAAATGTGTATGACAGTTTAAGCTCAAAGCTTATATGTATACTAATCAATTTAAAGTTTTATTACTTGAAATCTCCTTGTCTGATTTCTTCAAATTCCTGAAAACTTTCTTCTGACACAAAATCAATGTCCATTAATACTCCGCAACTTAGTTTATTTTTTTGTTTCAAGACGACATCAACCTCGTTAAAGAAATGTGAAAACTAAGTTGCGCATGTAAAATCGAATTTTGAGAACACCCGTTTTTGTTTTTCTTGTGTCTGAACTAATTATTTAAGGAAATGTAAATCTGATATAAATTTTAGTGCAGGAATGTTTCCTCCGCAACTGCCAGTTATTATACCCACGCACTTACGCTTATACCGAATGCACAAACAAAATATTGTAGATTATATATTGTGGGTTTGCGCCGAAGAAAATCATTGAATTTTGTAATTGAATTCGACCGATAGAGGTGGCTCAGCAGTAAGACGCGAGACTCTAATTCGGGAGGTCACTGGTTCGATACCAGTCACCGGCAGTCTTGACTGAAGTTTTATCCCGAGGTTTTCGTCAGTCACAAGGCGAATGCTGGGATTGAGTCATACTATCAGCGCTCAGACATTAATTCTTTCCCAACTATTCCAAATGCCGCCGCAATACTTACGAAAAATTATTATTACTGTAATTTGTTCAACCAGCCTAAGGTTTCCAGTATAATTGTCTGGTACCGATCTTTTATACTATCTACCAAGCTTGTATTTATCTTATTGTTTCAGCCACCACAAGCGGATAGAAATGTCCGCGAACCATGAGTCCGCAAACCCAAGAACTTCGTTGCTATACTTTCTGGAAAATAAATCTGGTGCCCCAATGTAGACTTTGTGTGTTATAAATAAACTTTCATTCTATAGCAAAGAAACTGTTCATTGTTTTATACCTGCGTTTACCGTAATCCTAATACATTGACATTGCAATTTCTTCAAAACACAAATGAAAAACATATTTAACGTAAGGACAGTTTACTTGCCCATTTTTTTTAACATTTGTTATTATATCATTTTACTTACTACCTTTTACTTTAAGATCTTTGTAACTATGTTTTTTGTTTGTTATTTTGTTATTTCATTATTCTTGGGTCTTCGTAATGATACATTTTATTAATATTTTTTGTCTTATACCCGTTTACTATTTCATAGTCATATTTAGGTTATAGTTAATTTTACCCAGCTTCCCCTTCCCCCCCCCCCATCATAGTATCATAGTATACTCTACTGCAGTACATAATATTAAAGCATACGTTTTGAATGAACCATTCCTATTTTGTTATTATTTTGGCCATTTTTACCGCACATTTATTAACTATGGCAATGTATATGGGAAAACTGATTTTTTTTTTTTAATTCAAATAGTTTTGGCATGTGGAAATAATCATAACACATGGATTATACAAACATCAAACTTTTATATTTATAGTAACTTTCAACAATATGATAGTCATATCTAGTTTCTAATTTCTATGGAATACTCCGCAGGTCCCGATGTTGGTTCAAGCATCTGAAATAGTTTGGCTATTCCTCCCCTTCGCGGACAGTCTTGAAACATTTTTTTTACAAGCTACAACAACAAAATATCTTTACCCGAGTCACCCCGAGTATGACAAGAAGAAAAAAAAACATGTTTTTACGCGTACCGGCCGTATACACTTCCAACTTTACGGTGCTAGCTCTACGGTTACTAAATACTAAATGTGACGTTTTGAATATTTTTATCGATTTGAAATACTTATGAAAAAATGACTATGAAATTACATGGCTGTAGCATAAACAGGGACTAAACTACAACCATTTTTGTGTACCGATAAATAAACGAGTATAAATTGGAAATTTTTTATTAACAAAGTATGCGGAAAGAACTGAAACCCATGCCTCAAACTTCTTAGTCATTATGAGGCATCCTTTACGTATAATTGAAAATTGACTTGTAGCCTCCAGCACTGTTACTCATCAAAATGTCTGAGAGCGAAAAAGTACGTATTAGATGACGCTAGAGATGCGAGCGACACGAACTTACTTCCGCAGTGTCTGTAACTCAACTACCCAGTAACTCGGCTGCCTGCTGATACCTCGGCTCGGCGCGGTGGGGGGGATGTTAGTGTGGTCACATTGCGTCATATATCAACAGCTGATAATGATTAAACAGTGTGCATATTTGATAGCGGGCTGGAATGTCCTTAAATTTTCCCTTTAAAGGGTCGTGTTTTTTTTTATAGAGTTGAACATGAAGCTAATGTATAGATCAGCATTATTACACTAGCGCCTTGTAAATACGAAACTGTGATTGGAAAAAAAACTGGATCGAACAAACATAGGTGACAACATTACAGTTTTATCAGGTATGATAGAATTAAATCTCACCATAATATCATGTGTACACTGAATGAACGGCTACATTGTCTGGGGATTAATGGCAATTAGTAATTACAGTTTCATGTTGACAAGAGTATTGTATAAAGTAGAGACAAACAAATGTGGAGCGTGTGTCGAGCATGTATATAGAGCTATGACAAACACTTTGCACGTAATCCCATTATATTGCAATAATCTCATCGGTTATCGTGGTAAGCTGCCGGTGAGTGCCGCGTGTGATGTGTTGGATTACTGCAACAATACTTCACTTCACTTTGCGTATCTATGATGTTTGTTATGAACAGGTAATACAATATTACTGTCGGTCTTGATACGAGGTGGGTATTAAAAGCAGCGTCTCCATTCTACTCTTATGGCACTCGTTCTGTTTGTTTCTTTGTTTGTTGTTGTTATCTGTCCAACGATAGCGGTCGAACGGAAAGTCCGATCAAGTTGCAATTTGGACCATCCACAAGCCTCTATGTGGATTGAAAGCAATTAGTTTTGCCGAAAAATCTGTCAACAAGTTACAAAGTTACATTAATATTAATAAAACATTTTTTTCTAAAAATAAAATGGCGGCAAGATGTGAGATACTCATTTTTCAAGCAACTTCCGTCCAGTCACGACTATGTAAACGCTGGTCCACACAGATTTTGAGGACATAAAATTTTAGGGTATTTCTTCCGTACAACTGATCCGGTTTCTACTCACTTTTTTGTGTGTATTCTTTTGGGAGATAGATAACGGACGTAGAACATACACATTATCTGATTATTTATCTGTTACTTCCACTTTTTTTTTACAAATAGTACGTTTTTTGATAGTTAATTTCCAATTTTAAAATACATTGTTTTACATGTGAATCACGTTAAATATGGCAATATGGCGTACGAGCGAGAGCACAGCTGTTCGGAACAAACAGGGAGTGCCGTTTACTAACGTCTTAATGGTACTTACGCCTTATGAAATAAGTTGACCAGCAAACCAGGAGGTCATAACTCGTCAAGGCATCTTTTCAAGCTGGCCGCCACTAAAGTCAGTCTCAAACCAACATCCACGACGACAAAACGCGAACTAAAAGGAATTGGTTCGTATTTTTGGAGACCAAGGATCATCCCCAATCAATCATCCCCTTTATTTTGCAAATCACTTCTAACATAGTAAAGACAACTCCAAACCACATAGACCTTCAACGCTTCCGAAGTTACTAACTAAAGTTGGTCTCTATCCAAAATACACACCAGTAAAGAGGACTCCTCAAAGGGAGGCTTATTTCCCGATCACTGTGAAAGGTAGTAAACGTCAAGCTTGTCGTATGAGGATGTTTTGGAATATTTGCTGGTTTCAGTGAAAACCAGTCATAGCTACGATATCAATTTTGACGTTGAATTATGTATATTGATTAATGATTAATATGAATGAATTATATTTGTATTGCATTTGATTGCGAACGAGCCGATTAGAAAAAAAATTCTACTTAATCAGTCTTGCTCTTTTTTTCGTTTATATATTTTTGTTGTGGCGTATTTTTGTATTCCATAGGCATGATATCGTTCTTTATCAACTCTCGTACAATTGTTACCAAACTGTAGAGGAGAAGAAATACTATACGACTTAAAATTACTGAGCACGCGCGCCAAAGCTAAGAAAAACCTGCTGTGTTGATATGATCGAATCACTGCATGCGATATCGCACACGTGTTGTGTGATTATGTAATATAAACATTTATTAACTACTCATACTAATTAGATGAATGCATCTTCTACTGAGATAAACGCTATCTATATTGAAATCTGTTTGTCATACTTACTTTACTTTCTTCCAAGGCCTCTTTGCGCCTTGAATAACCGAGACTAGTCCTCAATATTGGCATTGTTTCTATTGGTGTCGAAGTGAGTTATATTCGTGTTGCGACTAGATGTGTTAATAGGAGAGGTTGGAAGCGTTCATTAAATTATACGGCAACACTGCTTAGTCTAGATGTGTTAATAAGAGAGGTTAGAAGAGTTCATAAAATTATACGGCAACACTGCACAGTCTAGATGTGTTAATAGGAGAGGTAAGAAGAGTTCATTAAATTATACGGCAACACTGCAAGTGTGGTTTGTAATTGAGTCATCACTTCAACTGCTCAGCAGGTGGGTTGATAATATGTACATTTGACTTGTATGTGTATCATTCCTGTCTTACATCTACAAGCATAAAAATTAAACCAAACATTTGTATTATTTGTAAGGCCGCTACCGAGAAAGTGCATCAAATTTTAATTTTAATTGATAAACAGTCGATCATGACAAATACTTTTAACCAAAGGGAAACAATGAGTACAAATATGTGTCAAAAGTGGTCAATTTATTACAATTTAGTTGACAAAATGTATTTTGATTTCAAAGGTAAGGTAAAGTCAAAAATGTTTGGCAAATTTTAACATCCTGTACACTGTAAAAAATTATACTCTCAGCCAAGATACATTTGAAATAAAATGCTTTTCAGCAGAACAGAACACCAACTTCAAACAGTGTTGACAAAGAGAGAAGCACATATGGCGCCTCTCTGGTGGACTTGTCTCTGTGTGCTAGCAGTCCTCGGTTCGAGCCACGGTGCGCGCATCCTGGGCATCTTCCCAACCCCCTCTATCAGCCATCAGTTGCCATTCCAGGCTGTGATGAAAGCCTTAGCTGCCCGGGGACATCAAGTGACCGTCATAAGTACAGACCCGCTCAAAGTAAGTAACTCTTAATCGGGTATTAAGTGTACTCGAATCGATTTAACCCAAATATCAGCCACATCATTAAGGAATGTGCTGTCATACTAACTTCAAGGTAAGTAGCCGCATAGCAACCTCATGGTACTACCAAAGATTAGTTGGTACTACTGCCCTTCTACGTACGCTGATTCCACGAAAATCGACAGATTCCTGACATTCATTTACACATTCCTGCTTAAAGTATTTTATGTGTGTCATCAGATAGATCTTATAGTAGAGCTCACACTACTTATTATAGCCACGCCCACTGTTCTAGGTAAACAACCGTAGGTCGTAAATTATCCTTAATCGACCTGTTTCTATTAGACGGTAGGAACTAGAGAAGTAGAAAATTAAGTTGGTACAACTGGTACTACTGATCTACTTACGTTGAGGCAACTTTAGATGTAAAACCGAACCGTTGAGTGAGATAAATCTCTCAGAAGAGACGATCGCTCCACACGGTCCACTTCAACGGAATTCGCCGCAGGTTTTCCGGTACCTGCTTGCTGTTTTTCTGTGGGTTGAGGTGTACTAACCGTGTTTACAATGTGCCCTTACAACGTTGTCTGGGAAGGTTGTTGGGAAGGAATGTCCGAGAATTGTTAGAAAAACTCAATCCTAGCATTCAGCTTTACGATGGGAAGGAATTTGCACTCGCCCACACATATAAATCGAGGTGGTAATTAGATTCACCACCTGTTGGCACTTTATGGGTTCTTGTTAGAGAAAACCTCTCTGGCAGAACCCATTTCAATTCCAACATTCACTTTTACAGTTATGTTTTACATTTGAACATTCATTATTAATATTATATTGTGTGTATGGGACAGGAAAATAACAATAAAATAAAATCGAATTATATTGTATGTTATTTTTAAATGCTAATTTTCTAATTGTTCTTGTATTATTGTATATTATTAATGTTTTAGTACGGACTGTTACGTTGATCTGTCACTGATAAATAAATAATAATGTCAACATATAGAAAGCTTTATTTTTGGATGATTCTAATATCGACCTACGTACTTGTTTCAGAGTCCACATGGCAACTACACTGACATTGACTTGTCCTTCTCCTACGACATCTGGACAGACACCAAGGATGATTGGCAGCAGGACACGAGCTACTTTGCGCCCTATAGGATGATGAACAGGTTTAAAGATGTCATGGCGGACACTTGCCACGCTCAACTCTCCTCGCAACAAGTGCAAGATTTTTTGAAGTAAATATCGTTTACAAATTACTTATTTATTTACTTACTTGTTTAATTATTTAATTACTTACTTACTCACTTACTTACTTACTTACTTACTTACTTACTTACTTACTTACTTACTTACTTACTTACTTACTTACTTACTTACTTACTTACTTACTTCCTTCTTTACTTACTTACTTACTTACTTACTTACTTACTTACTTAGTTACTTACTTACTTACTTACTTACTTACTTACTTACTTGCTTCCTTCTTTACTTCCTTACTTCCTTCCTTACTTACTTACTTACTAACTTACTTACTTACTCACTTAGTTACTTATTTACTTACTTACTTATTTACTTACTTACTTACTTACTTACTTACTTACTTACTTACTTACTTACTTACTTACTTACTTACTTACTTACTTACTTACTTACTTACTTACTTACTTACTTACTTACTTACTTACTTACTTACTTACTTACTTACTTACTTTCCGTGTCCGGTCAAACACAATGTTTTAAAAAATCTGCCACTGCTATCCCTTTCGCAGTTGCGTCCAAGATATCACATGGTTATAGTATGTTCGTCGAGGCGGGGGCAGAGCAGGAAGATTGAAACTAGTTGTATCCTGTTTTGGTATAAAATATTTGTTAATTCCGAGTAAACATTACATTTGCACGGTAGGTTTGAGCACAGGACATAAGTTAGTAAGTAATGGCTAATCACGTGGCAGTATATGTTGCTATTACATAAATATGCTGCCTAAAGAAACATGTTTTTATTGTATCCAGACCACGCATGATTTCTCAAATCAATTAATTAAATGGCTATTTGGCGTCAACGACGTATATCTAGGTCATATGACGTCGGGGGTTGATTGGAGGAAAACGACCAGCGGGAAGACAAGTAAAGGAGGCTAAGAAGTTAGTGGGTGGATAGGGAAACCGGGGACCACCCCATTCTCTATACCCTGGGCCAAACTCTAATAATGTTGCTTCAATTCTTCCAGGTCTCAACAGACTTTCGACCTTGTTTTCATGGAGATCCTTGTGACCTCTTGTATGTTTGGGCTCGTCCACAAGGTTGGGTCTCCCCCGTTGGTCGGGCTGTTGTCGCTCGGAGGTTGGGCGCCCATGTACCAGATGATGGGGAGTCCATTCCACCCAGCTGTGGAACCGGACCTTATGTGGCCGTACGATGACCACATGAACTTCTGGGAGAGGACAAACAACTTTGTAAGGATGGGTAATCACCTTAAAGTAGGGGATCTAGTGTGTTCTGGCATAGTATATTCCCATCCATGATCAAATGTAATGATAGCTTGTTAGGTAGTGCATTACAGTGCTTTACACTTAACAGGTTTCTATTTCTCAACGGGAAAGGATTGGTTAGAGTATGATGCTAGAACTGCAACGTGTTCAATTCAAATTTGCTAGCCATTCTTTATTCAATAAACTTCCTTCAATAATATTTTTAATATTGCTGTTTTTTCCATCACAATTTTTAAATTGAAATCACCAATAACTTCAATGATCGTTAACTTCGGATAAATTTTTGTTCTGAAGCTTTAATTTTGCATTCCTTTTTTAAATAAAAGTGTTATGAATAAATTCTAAATACAGTAACCATCAGAGATCTCCTAACAATTATCGTCAAATAAAGCTGTTCTGCACTATGTAGCATGAACAGTATTACTTTAAAGTGTACATGCTACAGAAAGCTATATCTAAAGGTAATGTAGTTGTATTTTGTTTCTTTATTTTTTAATAAAAAAAAACTTTATTTAACACAGATTCAAAAAATGTATCGACTTTCAAAATCTTTCTTCTTTCAGATATTCTGGCTCTATTCAAACGTCTACACAAATAGAATCTTCAAATTGGAAATCGAGAAAGTGTCCAGGCAATATTTTGGAGACGAAATCCCGAGTGTGTGGGAGTATGAGGCAAACGTCAGCTTGTTGATGCTCAACAATCACTGGAGTATGAGTTACCCAAGGCCGTTGGTACCGGGCATCATTGAACTGGGCAGCTTGCATTTAAACACTGAGACCAAACCGCTGCCCAAGGTAACTTCATATTGGACCAACATTATAACATGCTCCAACACTATTTCTATCGTAAAATGTCCATCTACATTATGTACTAAACCAATAAAATATCGGTTTTGAATATCAGAAAAAGTGAAATATATGTGAATGTTCGCAATATCGATTAAAAAAGCCTTAAAAAGTCTCAATTTTCAACATGTGAAATAATTTGTAATATAAGAAAAATATTAGGGAAATTCTAACGCGTGGTTGAAGTAAACTTTCTAAATTACTTTTTAAATATTTTGCCAAGTTCACAAATTTCGTTAGTGCAAGGACACTGTCACTACAATGGTTTCAGGATCTGACAGCGTTCCTTGACGACGCACCGGAGGGTTTCATCTACTTCAGCCTGGGCTCCAATGTGCGTTCAGATAAACTGCCGGAGAGCAAACGAAACGAGTTCCTAGCGGCTTTTGCCGAGCTGCCTCAGAAAGTATTGTGGAAGTGGGAGGCAGATAGTTTGCCAGGCCAGCCAGAAAATGTCATGATCAACAAGTGGCTGCCTCAGCAGGATGTACTAGGTAGGGCTGCTCAAGGTCCTGTTGATCTCCGCCTAGCGGAGGCAATAGCGGATCAATAGCGTTGAACTCCCAAGTTGGGAGTTCGACGAGCCTCCGCTAGTCGGAGATCAAGTGTAAACCTTGGGGTTGCTACGGTAATTGTTGAAAAAAGTGCTTTGGGTAGAAGCGGGTACCTTGTTATAAACTGCAGACTGGAAATGTAATAGCTTAAGGATTATTTGAAGTATAAAACTTATGATTTCATATAGTCTGGATGGTGCAAGTAGTTTTATGTGGTTTATAGGCAACCCAAGACTACCTTACATATTATGCTTTCGTCACAGGCGAGGTATTCGTAGCTAATCAGCGATCGGTATTTGCGCGCTATTGTCTCGAGCGGTCCGCTGGTTGGCTAGGAATACCACGGATGTGACGAAAGCATGTGTAAGGTTGTATGGGGTTGCCTATACCATATTCTTGATTATGATCAACTGATGAATCGCGTTCATCTACTTTTTCCGGTAAGATAAACAATTCAATTTCGATTCGGTTCCTAAGAAATTTCGAATGTATCGTTTATGAAACGTCGTTTTAATTTTATCATTTTCAAATTTATAGGAATAGGGAATTTATAATTATAAACAAGATGTGTCTTTCAACTCATTTGTCTCAAAAATTGCACATCAGTACAAAAGTCTTTCATATGCATTAAAATAAAATTAATCCACGATATCACGAGCAATGAACTAACAAATTCTTAGATGTAATTATAAAAATGGTTATTTACTATTGGGTGCATATTCAAATCTGATTAATCAAGGTATTGTAGGACCTAAAGAAAAAGATTCCACTTTACGAAAGTGCAACTTTACAGATGTATTCCAAATGAAATGTTTACCTTTGTGTTCCTTGTAAAGAGATATATCCAAGATGAGCTCTATGGTACAATTTCATGCAAGTATATTTTGTTCATTATGATATACTATCATGGAAGCCCTTCTCTACTCCATACATGTAAATCGATGATTTGAGCTATGGCCTGACAGTAGTTTTGTATCTATATACTATCCATTACAATGCAGGTTTTTTTTTTTTTTTTTTTTTTCTTCTTTTTCTTCTTTTTCACTTTTATATATCATATACATATTTTTTCCCACAACTTTTTTCTTTTTTTTCTCTTCATGTTCTTTCTTATTTGAATAGACTACTTCTATTTTTATTATTTAGTATGTTGAATTTCCACTTCATTTGATTTTATTTCATTTCTCAATTTTTTTTTTTGTTCTTGATTATATTTTATATAGTTCAGTAGTTTGTTTTGTTTTTGTTGTTATTGTTATTTATGATTTCATTATTATTGTTTGCAAAGCTTAGTTTTAGGTAAGGTTCTCCTTTGTAAATCAGTTTTTATAACTGAATAGGATAGACATTAAATAAATAAATAAACACATACATACATACATATATTAATGCAAATATGAGATGTTCTTTGGAAGTCGCATATCTAAGTAAAATGATGTAGGCTGCTACATCAAAGATGCAGTTAAGATGAGTATACATTCGTTTCAGCCCACCCCAACTGCGTCCTATTCATAACGCAAGGAGGGTTGCAGAGCCTGAACGAGGCTACCCACAATGCAATACCTCTCTTGGGGATTCCCATATTCGGGGATCAAGCCCACAACGTTAAGAAGATTGTCAATGCGGGCGTAGGGGTTCAGTTGAACATTGAGGCGGCGAACAAGGAAGCTATTCTCAAGGCCATAAGGACAGTCATAGGTGATCCCAGGTACGAAGATTTGGTTAGTGATTTCAGCGGCGTGCGCAGGACCAGTGAGGGGTGGAGAGGAGGGAGGGGGGGAGGGGGATTCATGAAGGTTTATGAAAACCAATTTAGGTCTTTCGAAACAATAATGTGGATTGTCTGGTAGAAATTATTTTAAATAGTCAAGAGTGTTCCCAAGTGATAGTTACATAAAAGTTAGAGTTACACAAACGTGCGTTATTATTTTTATGATACATAAATACATTTCAAGTCTGGTGTTTCTAGTATAAGTATAGAGTCAGGGAGTGGTTAGTCACCAGTATTTTTGAGCATACAGAATTTATTAACATCGGCTTCCCAAGCCTGTCTTCTTCCCTTCTTCTATTTCTTCTGTTTTTCTGCTTCTGCCCACTAGTTCTTAGAATCTTCCTCTATCCTCCACAATATGCGTGTTGCTATTTCTTCTCCCATCTTGCCTCGCTGTTCTGAATCATTGTTCAGCTGGATCTCCTCCCACTTTTATCTTGGTCTACCATGTCCTCTAATGATTACGTCTCCTCTTTCAAATTCTGCCCTTGGTATTCTTTGCTTTATCATTCTTGTCACATCCATACTATATATATAATTATTTATTTGATTTTCACATGTCCATACCATGTAATTATTTATTTTCTGTTCAACATCAAAGCATGGCTGTTTGTTCCCAGTTATCGCGCAAACATGAAGCGACTGTTGGCCATCAACACCGACCAACCAGAGACGCCGTTGCAGCGCGCTATCTGGTGGACTGAATACGTACTACGTCACAACGGTGCCAAACATCTTCGCTATGCGGCCTTGGACTTGTCGTGGCCGCAATATCTACTGCTCGACGTTATGGCTTTCCTTCTGGCATCGCTGTTGACCGTTGCTTTCATTTCCTGGATATTACTCAGAACTGCCTTGAGATATGTTAGACGTGTGATGGCTTCAAAAATGAAAGAACAATAGTTTAAAATAAAAGTAGGAAATAGTTCTAAAGAATCGTTGTTATCAATTGTTTTGTACTCACATTGGGGTCAAAGAAATACCATCTCTTATCAATCATCACTTGAACAATTACAGGTGGTAATGCCACACAATAGTATTACTAATGAAGTGCATGTTTTAATATTGCCCGTTAACACGTGTTAATCGGAAAACATAGCAAGCATGGGTTTTTTAGCCAATGGCAGATGGAGGAAGATGAAACAAGATGGCCGATATGTAGATACATACAAACATGTTGCACACTGTACAATAATAGTTGATTGTTCATCGCGCTGTTGTGCATTACGTTTGAGCTAAACCTATAAACGTGAGTACCTGCGAGATGAGTAAATGTCTAGTTTAATGTGTTTACAGAAAAATATCTAGGATGCTAGAAAACGAACTGTATTATACTTCTTAGTGCGGTCGACGTTCCATGATCGTTTGCAGCCGTATTTACCCGCCCGTGCTCCGTCACATCACACATGAATTATTTTCAAGCCATTATTGAGGAATGGAGAAACTTTGTTATCGTTCTAATAAAGTTTGTTTATTCATTTAAAATATGGATGTGTTGTATTTATTCTTGTAGAAAACCAACATTACAAATCACCCCAACATTATAATCATCTGCTTATTATAACATTTCACATATATTAGATACATTTATACAATTTTAGGTGATTTACAGGTGTATGTTTAACGTGTGGTTTATAAGTATCTCATAAATATTTGAAATACCCTCAATGGTTTTCTAACCCTCCCAGACACTTAGATAGATAGATAAGAATATCACATTATATTCATCCATTCATACATTCATCCGAAAGAAGTGTAATCTAATAGAGAAATATAATCTGTAGCCTTATATATATATGTATGAGGACTTGTACTGACTTGTTCTGTTTAATGTATATCGTTTTTGGATGTATAAAGTATCTATCAAGTGTGTATAATGTGTATTTATATTTTAATTTGTAGGCTGTATATGAAAGGTACATTTTAACCTTAAGTTCTTGACAATACCCATGTTGTTACTGTCTATGGCTGCAAATAAATACTACTACTTACTACTAGCCATTCATATAAAACACTGTTGCCGAATACAATCAAAACAATTTTAAAACTTGATTCTAAGGTAACTCGGTCAAAGCTTGAGATTATGTTGGAAGTCAATATTATGTTACCATTTGAAACTTTCCTTGTAATTTTTTACCTCTTCTTATTCTTTCTTCTTTCTTCTTTCTACTTTTATTAATTATAACGGCGCTTTTTTAAGTTGCCACAAGAGAGCAGCATAGGTTGTTGGAGGACTCGCTGAACAGTTATCAAGTTGAAATATATCAATTTTTACAGCACAGCACGTATATTTACAATTGTGCATGTTTCTGACTTGTTTTGTAATGGAACATAGTTTCTCTTTACGGAAATCGAATGTGTATTATTTCAATCAGCATCCAAACTAGCAGACACAAAAAGTCCTGGAAAAAGTATCTATGTATCTCTTGGAAATCTTGAAATTTCTCAATACAACCTTCGTTATTTGCATATTACGTCAACCCGTCATGTCAGACGAAGGTAAATAATAATAATAAAAAAAATATTAGTCACTAGTAAACTACCGAAGAGTGAAGAAGCTTATCATCCTCTTATCAGTTTATAATTTTCCAATTGGAATTGGCGAAAGAAATAAATGCAAGTAAACACGCTCGTTGTACGAACTCAGTATACACTAGGTCATTATATTGCGTGCATGTTTACACATTGTCCATCTCCAGCTTAGAATAGAAGAAATACAAGCGTAGATACGATCTAGTCATTGCCATTGCATAAGATATCGTGCCCTTGAAGTGTTATAGTGTTAATCCTTGCAAGAATTCAGTGTGAATCTCTGACTAAGATAAGAGTGCTATTTAATCATTCTACTTATTACATGTTCTTCCAAGCATCTTCAGCGCTATGAATAGACAAGTTCTCAACACTGGCAGTGATTCGTGGGTGTTGAAGTGAGTAATATTCTTATTTATTATAGGGTGTAAAGTGTCAATAGGAAGAAAATGTAAGGGTTCATTGAATTATACGGCCACCCCGCACAGTAATCGTGTAGTTTGAACATCCCGGCAACTGCTCGGCGCTACCGGTGAGTCGAGCAGAATAAACAGCTGGAGCCCAATTCTCTAGCGTGTACGAGTTCGCTCACTGTGGAATGACATTTTTAAAGGATTAGTCAGGTGATAAACTAAAAAATCACCAATGAGTCCCCCCTCCACCAATATGTGCATGAAATTCAGTTATGTGTAAAATAATATTGATATAGGTTGCTTCAATGCAAGAAAAAAAATAGTGAACATTTAGCTATTCTATAAGATTTACTTCGCCAGCTCTGCTGCATTTTTCTTCTAAAGGGTAGTACAGCTGTATCGGTTCTGAGGTCGCTAACGCCTGCCTGATAGACAGAGCACTCATTGTGTAATACGAGTCCAGCCAGCGCTCCGCGAAACACTCGGCGACTGCGGACAGTACCGCTCAAGACAGATTGCAACTTTTCTCCACATCAAGTCAAAAGAAAATATATAGCAGGGCATTTTGTAGAAGTAAACGTTCGTCCTAAGAAGCATGTTATCGGTAGGGAAACGATGCATATTAAACCTCCTGATCGATTTTTGATAAGTGCCCTATTTTAGCGGTGGTTTTACTATCTCGAGGCCACTTTTTTGTATACGGGAATTACCATGAGAAAAGTTTCTCGGTGCTACTTGGTAGCAACAAGCCAAAAAAATCGCGTTTTCTTTAATTTTTTAACCGCCTGCTTTTAAAGTATGGTATCTTTTAGTCATGTTTTCCATATTTGAGGGTGGACATACAAATGATAGTTTTTTAGTTTTTCATCTGACTAACCCTTTAAGTACTAATTTGTGATAATTATACCAAATTCATTGCATATTTACTTAACTATACGCAAATCGTAAAGAAAGTTTCGAAAATGATTAATGATCTAAACCCGTCATTGCGCATGCAAGTACTTGTTTTCGGCAAAATAATACATAATTATACCACATTGTACTAAATCTATAAAATATATATATCTGAAATCGCCAAAAAGTATCGCAAACAATTAATAATATCGGTTATTCCACATATGAGGGTTGACTCGTAAACGCTGAAAATTGAACACCGGGTATAAGTTCCATTGTTAAATATCTTTATGTATCACCGAATCATAGTCTCAATTGGCAAAATGTAAAATATAAAACACACATCATATTCTTCTTTTGGTTTTTGTCTTCATTATGCTTGCTATTTGTTCAACAGACCAATCACGTGATTATCTGACTATATGCCTATTTAATATGAGACATTATGCCAAAATAGAGACATTAACATCATTTGCCATAGCATTTCAAATAGATCTTCATCTACAAAACCCATGAATATATATTTCTAAACTTAATCATTGCTCTACTTAGTTCTACTTGGTTACAAAGTTGCACAACTTTGGCTTTTCGCAGAAATAAAATGGCATAGTACACCGACTTCAGATAATGCAGACTGTTTATACTAGGAAAACGCTGTTTGACGCGTTGATAAGCGAGCGCGTCCATATCTACGAACTTTCTGGCAAACAGACCTCAAACTCAAAGCTAATAAAAACAACAATTAACTACAATTCAAGAATGCGCATTGCAAACATTTTTCTAATTTCCATAGTTATTATACTTCCCGATATTGTTAAATCCAGTGCAATGTGCGTTGCTAAGAATTTTGTCGTCATGTTTTCAACACGGTCAACCACCGTTACTAACACTTATTGACGGCAATAGAAATGTAATTTCCGCCTCTAATACGTATCGGATCGCGTTTACATTAGTGTATTCGTGACCGGACAAAAATTTACTAAAATATATAGCTACCTCACATTTTGCCGTTACTGTGTTTCAGAAAATATTTTCGAGTAACTTTTGTGAAACTTTGCCAATATTTATCTGATAGCCATAAAATGAATATATTCGTGACCGAAAATAGCTTTCAAAAAATATGGCAATCTCACATTTTGCCGCCATTTTGTTTCAGGAAAATATTTTGCAGTAACTATGGTGTAACTTCGTAACCTTTCGAACGATTTTGCCTTAAAACTATAACTTTCAATCCACATCGAAGCTTGTATGGTCCAAATCTAAAGTTGATTGGACTTTCCGTTCGACCGCTATTGACAGACATAAGAAAACAAACAAAAAAAAATATTGAACGAAGTGCCATAGAGGTCTAATGGAGACGCTCGCTTCGTTTGCTTAATTATATGGCTAGATATGCGTTGAGCATTTTACGATTAGTATAATTTATTCAGTTCTTTCCATCAAAGCCTGACGGGCGACCTTAAAGGGATAGTCGGGTGAAAAACTAAAGAACTACCATTTGTAGATGTCCACCTTTAAATATAAAAAACATGACTAAAAGATACCATCCTTTAAAAGCAGGCGGTTAAAAAAATTAAAGAAAACGCGATTATTTGGTTTGGTGCTACCAAGTAGCACCGAGCAACTTTTCTCATGGTAATTCCCATATAAAAAAAATGTTGCCTTGAGAAAGTAAAACCACCGCTAAAATAGGGCACTGATCAAAAATCGATCAGGAGGTTTAATGTGCATCGTTTCTCTACCGATAACATGCTTCTTAGTACGAACGTTTACTTCTACAACATGCCCTGCAATTAATTTTTTTGTGTCATGATGTAGTAGAAAAGCTGCAATTTGTTTTGAGCGGTACTGTCCGCAGTCGCCGAGCGTTTCGCGGAGCGCGGGCTGGTCTCGTATAACACAATGAGTCCTCTGTCTATCGGGAAGGCGCCAGCGACCTCAGAACCGATACAGTTACACTACGCTTTAGAAGAAAAATGCAGCAAGAGCTGCCGAAGGGAATCTAGTAGAATAGCTAATTGTTCACTATTTTTTTTCTTGCATTGAAGCAACCTATATCAATTGTATTTTACACATAACTGAATTTCATGTACTAATGACTAATTGGTGATTTTTTAGTTCTTCATCTGACTATTCCTTTAAACAGGAGTGTACTACGTTATTATAATGTTTTTCAGCAGAATGAAACACCAACTTTGAGAAGAGTATAGATGGCGCCTCTCTTGTGGACTTGTCTCTGTGTGCTAGCGGTCCTTGGTTCGAACCACGGTGCGCGCATCCTGGGCATTTTCCCAACCCCCTCTATCAGCCATCAGTTGCCATTCCAGGCTGTGATGAAAGCCTTAGCTGCCCGGGGACATCAAGTGACCGTCATAAGTACAGACCCGCTCAAAGTAAGTGCAAGTGCACTCCAACCGTGCACCAAGTATGGTTTAGTTAGTTGTTAATTAGAAGTATTTAGTTAGTAATGTTATTCTCCCAAATACAGACGGACAGATCTAGGTCTCTTTATCGAATTGAGTTATGGGTTTTCGGAAAAGATTGAAGAACTACCCGTGCTGACATATATACATTATTAAAGGTAAAGATGTCTTCCTCAACACCTCTTCTGTCTTATTGTGTATTAATATCCTCTGGGGCCTTAATCTGTAACTTTTTTTTATGTATTTGCTCAATAAATTCTACCTGAATTCAAACTTGATTACTTAATATAGCATAACAGTCAACGTAACAAGTTCAGATTCAGGCAGAATTGGTTAAGATAATATATTATAACATATAGGGCCCCACTAGGTTCTGAGAGTGTGAGCCAATACTTCTCAATTCCCATAGCCCTTTGCTAAGAAAATGACTACCAAAAGACTGGCGATTCTTAAAGCTCCTGTAAGCTACAAGAACTGGTTAGCTTATGTCCCACCTTATTGCATTTAAAACTTTTAAGAACACGCACATTGGAGCGGCTCTAGGCTTATAACTAGCCTGCGCTAAAGTTAGAGCGCGTTTATGGAAGCCAATATTACACGTAAACATTTTTTTTAATGTCTTCTACACACCATGGAGATATAAATTCAATGTTTCAATAAAAGTAAGAAAACAAAACAACCTGCAGACTATTGAATGTCGTACTTGCTAGATTCACACAACAGGAACTCATAATTGATTGATAGAATAGGCAGGAACAGGAACTCATGAACATCAAGGGTAATAAATAAATCTTCTTTCTCCACCTCCCTTCGGTTTAGTAAGTTCAACAGGAACTCATCAACTAAGCCGAAGTGAGGTAAAGATGATTCATATACTATCCTTGATTTATATGCCTACGTCGCCGAGTGTATTAGTACTTTTTAGCCAACGGTTTAGCGCGGGCGCTCAGCCGGTTCCCATACGAACACACAAGTTAAGCAAACTCGGGCTAGGTCAGGAGGTGGATGGGTGACCACTCACTTCTGAAACAATAGTTACCGTTGGTCAGAGCAGATTGGAGGGCTCGAAAGCTTGTGTAACAGCTTCGTCCTTCTCGTCAACTGCTCGGCAGTCCAGCACTGCGATCATGTAACTTTGGTAGATAACGATCGACATCGTTGAAAATTGTATGTTTGAACGATCGTAGCTCTTAAATGCAATTATGTACAGATCGGTAACGCTATTGAACGTTGAACACTCATTCCGGGGATGACAACTAGCCATAGTTACAAAAATATGGGACGTTAACCCCAAATATCATTAATATCATCATCACGAAAATCGTGCGCGCCTCTCGATCGCGAGCACCCAGCCATTAACAGCTTTCGATGCCAAAAAATGGTGGAAACGCCGGTGTTTAAGGGGCATTCACAATCTTGACTAGTACTATGGTTTAATGATTAAGACTGAGCCACAGGCTTCTTTCATTGGCTGAGAGAGAGAAAACTGTGCTCTGATTGGCTGTGACTAAGGTTTGTCCTGACTTGACCAAGAAATAAACAAATTTTAATTCCTTAGTCAACTCAAGACAAACCTTAGTCACAGCCAATCAGAGCGCAGTATTCTCACTCATAGCCAATGAAAGAAGCCTGTGGCTTAGTCTTAATCAATAAACCTTAGTCTTAGTAAAGATTGTGAACGCGCCTTTAAACGACTTTATTTCAAAAAACTAAAAAAGGACGGATTATACCTTTAGAGTTTACCCCTACCTCTAGAACACAGTGGAATATGAGAAAAAATACGAGCTGTGAGTAGTTACTCTATGGATCTACTCAGTAAAGTGTAAATTTTGATACATATTGACAGGCTTTCAATAAAAACAAAATACTGCGAATGTAGCTCACACCTTGCTGGATTTTGACTAGTTCCTGTGACCAACTTCTTCGAATTCTCGATTCTCATTGGCTACACAATAATGATTTCAACGTTAGCGATCAAAATTACATGATTGCAGTGCTGGTTAGTAGAGGAACCTATATGACTGGTCTAAGTTACACCGTCCTTTCGGATGGGACGTAAAGCCGATGGTCTCCTTGGTACTTTTCGACGGGAGTAGGCTACGTGCCGGTACCAGGCTTCCCCTCCTCCCTTCCTCATTAACATTCATCAATCATTCCTCATCAGTCTAAAGAGGGCATTGTGCCCTACACTAGCCTTAATTACAATAAAATAAATAAATAAATACTGTTTGTTTTTCTAAATACAGTCAACAACTTATAGGACTAATAAAACTCTTCAATCAGAGTTGCAAGTAGTGGAAATGGAGCCCACGACCATAAAAAATTAGTCCCTTATAAAGCGATCCTTAAGGTCAATTCCCCCTATTGTATACTGATTAATTTTGGTTGCAGAAACCGTCGTGCAAGCTTGTTTTGATCGTAAAATTTACGTTTACTGCAAATTTTCCCTTTTTTAATTGTTTGTTATATTATGTATTTGAGCGTTTTACTGCCTTGTGTACTTTTGATTGTCCTCTCATATAACATTATTATAAACTACATCAAAAGATGTAATTTAGGATGATTCTAATACAGACCTGCTTGTTCCAGATTCCTCACGAAAACTACACTGACGTTGATTTGTCTTTTACCTACGAGATCTGGAGAGACAAGGTGGATGATTTACAACAAAACACGAGTTTCTTTGCTCCTTACAAATTGATGAGTAAAATCACAGATATGGTTCGGGATAACTGCAACGTTCAGCTGCCATCGCGACAAGTGCAAGACTTTTTAAAGTAAATACACCATCTATAAAGAGTAGGAATACCCAAGACCTCGCTTACTAATTGACGTTTCTTTTTTTCTTGAATCTATTTTTAAAAAATCAATTCCTTCTAAAATATGAATATAAACACAAAATACCAAAATCGATTTTTCTTTATTGCCAGGCACATTGCTATCATTGTTCATCTCATATCAAACCTTTGACTAAATAATCGAAGACGAAATTAAATCTGTATAATCCTAACTTTAATGAATTATTCAATTCTTGCTTTGTGTGTGCTTATAAATGAGTTGCCAGCAAAGTCAAATGTAGGTCATAAATTATACAGTAAAAGCCAATTATGTGAGATGACGTATTAATATTATCATTGTGTCTTTTAAAGAAACAACGTTATATGAATCCAGCCCCTACATGACTTCTTGCTTTTTATAAAAATGTTCCTTCAATTGTTTCAGGTCTAACCAGAAGTTCGACCTTGTTTTTATGGAAGTCATTTTGACCTCTTGTATGTATGGGATCGTCCACAAGGTGGGGTCGCCTCCAGTGATCAGCATATTGTCCTTCGGAGGTTGGGCGCCAACCCTCCAGAACATGGGGAGTCCATTCCACCCGGCTGTGGACCCAGACACCTCCTGGCCGTACGATGAACACATGGATTTCTGGGAGAGAACAAATAACTTCGTAAGTACGTTACCTAATTTCAAATTTTCAGTGTGAAAACCAGAAATTCAAAATTCCACCTCTTTACACTTAGTTCAAGTCCAACGAACATCCTTCCCATCACTTATCTCAAAATAAAGGCGACGGTACTGTGGAGATCATAAATGTCAATCATCCGCATTGTTCAATAAAACACTCACCTTCTCATCAGGTGAAACAAATCGCAAGGACAAATAAGTTGACTGTTGATCATTATGGGTACCGCTATCAAAGGGGCTATAGGGAAAAATCCCCTGATAACTGTGGGTCCACCCAATCGACTGTTGCCTGAGATTTTAGACAGGACTGACGTTTACAACTTTCAACAAAGGAGGCGACGGCTAAGAAGCCCTTTGGGGTTTTTGATTGGCAGAGTGTCTGATTACATTGTAACGACCTATAATTGGAGGTGAAAGTACGTGTCCCTTTCAAGACAGGAGCCGCATTGATACAAAGGGCGAGAGTACTAATAACTTAAAAGTCGGGGTTGGATTTGTGCATTTCTAGTTTTCTAGTTATCTTTATTCTTAATTATCCTTCAAATAAATAAATTATAGAACGAACAGTGATCAATTTATTATGCCTTGGAATTATTCCAAGTGGTCTAGCACCCGCATCAGAGTAACACATTTATTTTGTGCTTCTCGTTATGTATCGAGAGAGGTCGTGAGATTCTGATTTCGGAAGTCACCGGTTCAATTCTGGCCACTTGTTGTGACTGAAGGTTTTCCAAGTAATATAGGGCAAACATTGGGATTTCGTCATGCTAAAATCCGTCGGACGTTCCCTCCGAACTACCCAAATACCCCAGTGCCAGTTGTTCTCTTAGTCAGATGGCGTGTTATTGTTACTTGTTAAATTCACCATCGTGATGCAGCCGTAACATTATGGAGTGAGCTCCCGCACTACACTAAATTATATTCCACATTCAAATTTGATACCCCACCTTTATTTAAATACATTAAACAAAGAAAAGTAATATGATTGAGACAGCATTTATGTTTATGTCGCTCTCGCAGTCAAAATTTAAATTTTAATCACTACAACCAATTGATGTTTAGGATGCAAACTATACTATTGTTTGGTTTTAACGGCCCGTTTCTGAGTGTTTTCTTATTTAACTAATTTGTTTTAAATTATACAAGAATAAAAACTAAATACTTATAATAAATGAATTTATATTCTGAGAAGGAACGCAAATAAAGCGGTAAAGTAATTAAAGTAACTAAATTCACAGTATCTCTTATTTCAGTTATTTTGGCTCTATACAAACGTGTACGCATACAGAGTCATGAGACAGGAGATCGAGATAGTGTCCAGGAAATACTTTGGAGATGAAATCCCGAGTGTGTGGGAGTATGAGGCAAACGTCAGTTTGTTGATGCTCAACAATCACTGGAGTATGAGTTACCCAAGGCCGTTGGTACCCGGCATCATTGAACTAGGCAGCTTGCAAGTAAGCACTGAGACCAAACCGCTGTCCAAGGTAAGTACTGTATCCAGATTAGGCGAATTAAGCTTTATCTGTTTTTTATCACGTGAAAATGTCAATATGATTTGCCTTTAGGGGTACTAGATGTGAATTTAAGGAAAAGTGGACAGTATTTTGTTATAATATAAGAAAAAATAATCCACTTGTCGGCTGTACAATATTTATTCAGTCATCACTATAGGATCCAGCATACTTGTACAATTATACGAAAAATACATAAAATATACAAAGAATTTAAAGTTATAAAATTTGGAAAAGTTTTTATGGTCATGGTTAAGTAAAATGCTAGATGAAGATTTAAGAATCCTTAAAATTGTATCATCACTAATAATATAAAATAAGATTTCTAGCCTTAAAATATTAAGACATGTCAAATAATATTCAGAATAATGTAAATAAAATGGGATTCTAAAGCGTAGTTGAAGTATTATTTTCACGTGCTTTATTCATTTGAAGTATTGAGTAAGAGTAATTTTAGATTTCATACTCTTCCGCAAGTTCACAAATTTAATGTAACTTAGACATTGATTCTAATGGTTTCAGGATCTAAAAGCGTTCCTTGACGACGCACCAGAGGGATTCATCTACTTCAGCCTGGGCTCCAATGTGCGTTCAGATAAACTGCCAGAGAGTAAACGAAACGAGTTCCTAGCGGCTTTTGCCGAGCTGCCTCAGAAAGTATTGTGGAAGTGGGAGGCAGATAGTTTGCCGGGCCAGCCAGAGAATGTCATAATCAACAAGTGGTTTCCTCAGCAGGACGTGCTAGGTAGGCTAATAACGAATTTAATTGATGATACGCATTTATGTCATTTACCTTCAAGCGTTATAAAAATTAATTTTCAGTTTACCGGAGTAAGAGATCTAATAATTGTGAAGATAGTGATTATAACTGCCTAACGGCTAAATATTATTGCAATTTTTTCTATCAAGAGCCATTCCAAAACAAACCATGACATAGGCTAATAATAAAGGAGGGATTGCTCCACCAAGATGTATAGAATCCATTTTATGAAAGTATAACTTTGCAGATTTCCAAATAAAGTGTTTACCCAACCAAGACTTGAGCACTCTTATCAAGTGATGACATATCTGGCACAAGCACATAAAAATATATTGTGTTCCTTATCAACATGCGGATTGCCTTCAAGCCTCTCAACATCACGTACAATTTTCTGGCAGTCAATTTATTTTTACATTGTATTGATTTCAATGCAATCAAACAATGAACACAATCATACACATTACGAAAACATAAGCTGTTGATCGAGAAAAATAACTACCAAATCGCAAATTATAATGATTTAGGCAGCTACATCAAAGATGCAGTTAAGACGAAGAGTATACGTTCGTTTCAGCCCACCCCAACTGCGTCCTATTCATAACGCAAGGAGGGTTGCAGAGCCTGAACGAGGCTACCCACAATGCAATACCGCTAGTAGGAATCCCGTTCTTCGGGGATCAAGCCTACAACGTCAAGAAGATTGTCAGTGCGGGCGTGGGGGTACATTTGAACTTTGCGGCGGTGAACAAGGAAAATATTCTTAAGGCCATAAGGACAGTTACCGGTGATCCCAGGTAAGAAGATTTGGTGTATATTTACTTTTATATTTCCACTTATTTCCACAGTTAGTGAAAAATGTTGTTTAGGGTATCCTAATAAATGCACATTGGTGTACTTGTTATTAATAAAGCGGCATTTTGTATTGGAAGATTACTTTAAAATCATTTAAAATATCTTGGTAACGTCAGTATAAGTACTACAATTATCGTAGAACATTTCTATTACTTATGAATTAATAATTCAATACTTGTAGCCTCAATAAAAAGTTATAAAGATATAAAACATGTATTCAATGCATAATTAGGTAGTGAGTTCCAGTACTCAGTAATCTTTGGTTCCAGGTAGTGGCAGATCTTTTGTAGAACGATATTTGGCAGTTTATGGTGTTGTAAGTCGAGTATAAAGCACTGGTTATGTTCAACCATGTCGTGTTTTTCATACATGGCATAGAATAGATGGGAATGAAGCATATTGTTAATTCTTTGTAGTATGGATGAATTGTAATTATGCTAAGAAGTTGCTCATGAAAGTCGCCCTTCTGCAAATTTCGCAAAGACAAAAATACGTTCTCCCTTTTTCGCAAATGCTAAAGACTTTTGTGAGTGTTTAAGAAACAAACATGTTATACATGTTTGGACACTCCATAGCAATAATTCGCCAATAAGTTTTTTAGTGAAACTTTAAAATAAAGTTATAAAAAGCAGTGCTCTTTGAATGACAGCTCTCTATAAGTGCTCTTAGCACTGTAGAACATTTCTATTACAAATCTTCTTACCTATCGAAAATATTATAGTGGCGATAGTGGTACAAAGCTAGCAAGCATTTAACTCAAAAGAAAATGAAAATACATTGCAGATTGTCTTTTGCCATCCTATTAAAAAATAAGATGGACACTGTTAAATAATAAATTGTTTCGGGTTTGTTTGGCAACATTTTGCTTCACGATGTTATTCGAAACAGATTATGAACGCCGTTCCTTTCATAGCCCAATCTTTCCTGGAGTTTACTTCAATCAAACATACATAGCTCTTTGTTCCCAGTTACCGCACCAATATGAAACGACTATTGGCCATCAACACGGACCAACCAGAGACGCCATTGCAGCGCGCTATCTGGTGGACTGAATACGTACTACGTCACAACGGTGCCAAACATCTTCGCTACGCGGCCTTGGACTTGTCGTGGCCGCAATATCTACTGCTCGACGTTATGGCTTTCCTTCTGGCATCGCTGTTGACCGTTGCTTTCATTTCCTGGATATTACTAAGATCTGCCTTGAAATATGTTAGACGTGTGCTGTCTTCAAAAATGAAAGAACAATAGTTTAAAATAAAAGTAGGAAATAGTTCTAAAGAATCGTTGTTATCAATGTATTTCTACTTACATTCGGATCAAAGAAATACCATCTCTTATCAATCATCACTTGAACAAGTACAGTTGTAATGCCACACAATAGTATTACTTACGTAGTGCATGTTTTTATATCGACCGTTAACGCATGTTAATCGAAAAAGATAACAACTGTCGGGTTTCAGCCAATGGCAGATGGAGGAAGGTGAAACAAGATGGGCGATATGTAGATACATACAAACATGTTGCACACTAAACAATATTAGGTGATTGTTCATCGCGTTGTTGTGCATTACGTTTGAGCTAAACGTATAAATGTGAGTAAACTGCTATCAGCGTAAGATACATGGTGCCGTCGTAACGGATTATGTAATAAACGATGCCAGGTATCAAGCCATTTCTTTCCTCTCCACCTTACCACTTCCACTCGGTACCAGCTGAGCGCTCGCGAGGAAGGAATGCAGGGAGGGTGGCGGTAGACTGCATTCCTATCAATGCCAGGTGTCATATTTGTTCAAAATAGAAATATTTTGATGTAGTTAAATGATACAATTTCTCAATTACTTTTTAGATATATAGAATAATCACGAAAAAAATGTATATAAAATTAACATTGAATTTTAAAAATAGCTTGAACATTAAGTATTTTGGCGTAGTCTGAAAATATAATGATGACTAGACCATTGCTATAAAATTTACAGTTTTCAAGCTACAAGTTAATTTTATACCAATTTTTCGTGATTATTCCATATAACTGAAAATAATTGACAAATTGTAACATTTAACTACATCAAAAGTTTGCTATTTTTTACTATGACTATTGACTTGGCTTGATGGGTCTGCGGTCTACCGCAACCCTCCCCGCATTCGTTTCTCGCGAGCGCTCAGCTGGTACCGAGTGGAGGTGAAAGATGGAGGGGAAATAGCTTGATACCTGGCATCGTTTATTAGATAATTCGTCACGACAACACCTTGTATCTTACGCCGATATTAGTATAGCTAGCTACAAGATGAGTTAATGTCTTGGTAAGTACGTGTACAGAAACATGTCATACGGGTGCTAGAAACCGAACTGCTTTACACTGCTTAGTGCGTTCGACGTGTCATAATCGTCTGCAGCCGGATCCAGCCAGCATTTTATTGTTTGGCTATTGTAGGTTATTATCACTCGCTACTTACGCGCTCCGTTACATCAAACATGAATTATTTTTGTCATTATTGAGGAATAGAGGAACTTTGTTATCGTTCTAATAAAGTTTGTTTATTTATATAAAATATGGATGTATTGTATTTATTGTTCTAGAAAACCAACATTTCAAATAACCCCAACATTATGATCATCTGCTTATTACAACATTTAACATACATTGTATATATATATATATTTATACAATTTAAGGTGATTTACAGGTGGATGTATAACGTGTGGTTTATAGGTATCTCTTGAATATTTGAAATACTATCAATGGTTTTCTAGCCATTCATATAAAACACTGTTGCTGAATCCAATCACAACAAATTGTAAAGTAGATTCTAAGGCCGTATCTCAAAGCTCCTCAGTAGGCGAAATAGTCAACTATTTTCACACGGTCAAAGCTTGAGATTGTGTTGGAAGTCAATATTATGTTACCATTTGAAAGTTTCCTTGTACTATTACCGGTTCTTCTAATTTCTTCTTTTTACTATTTTTAATAAGAAGGACGCTTTTTGTAGTTGCCACGAGAGAGCAGTATAGGTTGTTGGAGGACTCGCTGAACAGTTATTAACTTGAAATGGTTCAACTTATACACCACATCACGTATATTTACAATTGTCTATGGTCCTGACTTGTTTTGTAATGACACATTGTTTCTCTTTACGGAAATCGAATGTTCATCCTGATAGTGATATCTATTATTTTTATTTGCATCCAAACTATCGGACACAAAAATAAACTCCTGGAAAAAGTATCTATGTATCTCTTGGAAATCTTGAAATTTGTCAATACAACCTTAGTTACATTTGCATATTACATCAATACGTCATGTCAGGCGAAGGTAAATGAACAAAAATCAGATTAATCACTAGTTAACTACCGAAGGGCGAAGAAACTGATCAACATGTTATCGGTTTTAATTTTCCAAGTGGAATGGGTAATCGAAATAAATGCAAGTAAACACGCTCGTTGCACCAACTCAGTTCACTAGGTCATTATATTATTGCATGCATGTTTACACATTGCCTTAGAGTAGAAGAAATGCAAGTGTAGATTCAATCTATAGCCATTGCAATTGCATAAGATATCGCGCCCTTGAAGTGTTACCGTGTTATTACTTGCAAGAATGCAGTGTGAATCTCGGACTAAGATAAGAGTACTATCTAATCATTTTACTTATTTCATTTTCTTCCAAGCATCTTCAGCGCTATGAATAGGCGAGACAAGTTCTCAATACTGGCAGTGTATCGTGGGTGTTGAAGTGAGTAATATTCTTGTTGGGTGTAAAGTGTCCCCAGTGTCAATAGTAAGAAGTTGGAACGGTTCATTGAATTATACGGCCACCCCGCACAGTAATAACAATCCGTTATCTGTGGTAATAGTGTGGTTTGTAGATCCCGGCAACTGCTCGACGCTACCGGTGAGTCGAGGAGAATAAATAGCTGGAGCCCAATTCTCTAGCGTGTCGAGTTAACTTACTGTGGAATGACGGCTTTAAGTACTTATTTGCGATAATTATACAAAATTGATTGCATATTTACTAAATTATACACAAATTGTAAACAAGTTTCGAAAACGATTAATGATTTAAACCTGTCATTCCACATGCAAGTTGACTGACTGTACTTGTTTTCGACAACATAATACATGATTATACCAAATTGAACCAAATCTATAATATATATACCAAATTGCCAAAAAGTATCGCAAGGAATTAATAATATTGGTCATTCCACATGATAGTTGACTCGTAAACGCTGAAAATTGGGCACCGGGTATAAGTTCCATTGATAAATATCTTTATGTATCACCGAATCATCGTCTCGATTATGACTGTTGACAAAATGTGAAATACAAAACACAAATATCATAATCTTCTTTTGGTTTTTATCTTCTTTACGTTTGCTATTTATTCAATACTACAATCACGTAATTATTTGACAATTGGCCTATTCTATATGAGACACATTGCCAAAATAGGTACATGTACATCACTTTCAATAGCATTTCAAATAGATCTTCATCTTCAAACCCCATGAATATATATTTCTAGTCAATCAATGATTTATTTCTACTTGGTTACAAAGTTGCACTTCTTTGGCTTTCCGCTGAAATAAAATGGCATGGTACACCGACTTGAGGTAATTTATAGACTATATATTATATTGCTAGATATGTATGTATATTGCATATAATTTTTGCGCACTTTACGATTAGTATCATCTATTCAGTTCTCTCCGTCAAAGCCTGACGAGCGACCTTAAACTGGAGTGTGCTACGTTAACACCTTTTCAGCAGAATAAAACACCAACTTCGAGAAGAGTATAGATGGTGCCTCTCTTGTGGACTTGTCTCTGTGGGCTAGCAGTTCTCGGTTCGAGCCACGGTGCGCGTATCCTGGGCATCTTCCCTACCTCCTCCATCAGTCATCAGTTACCCTACCAGGCGGTGATGAAAGCCTTAGCTGCGAGAGGACATCAAGTGACCGTCATAAGTACAGACCCGCTCAAAGTAAGTGCAAGTGCACCCCAACCGGGCACAAGTGGTTTAGTTAGGTTGTTGATTAGAAGCCGCAATTAGAAGTATAAAGTATTACTAATGTTATTTTTTCTACCTAATACAGACAGACTGATCCAGTTCTCTTTATTGAGTAATGGATTTTCGGGAAAATAATGTAGGTATCTATCTACCCGTTCTGACATATATAAATTATGAGTAGTGGAGATGTATCCAACATCACCTCTTCTTCCACTGGGGCCTTATTCTGTAACTTTTTATGGATGAAATGAATTGTACCTGAATTTAAACTAGATTTTCCAATATAACATTACATTCAACGTAAAAGTTCGTATTAAGCCAGAATTCGTTTCGGGATACACAATAAATATTATGGAATAGGGCCTTAGTATATCTAGAAGTGTAAGCCAATATTATTCAATCCCATAGACCTTTGTTATCCTCGCAATTCATAAAGACCATGTAAGCTACAGGGAACTGGTTAGCAATTATTAAACCCCAGCTTTGTGCATTTCAAGCTATAGAGCGGCTCTAGGAATTTAACAAGCCTGCGCTAAAGTCAGAGCGGGTTTATGGAAGCCAGAATACACGTCAATGTTGTTTATGTCCTCTATACTCATTATGGGCATATCAATTCAATGTTTCCATTAAAAATAAGAAAACTTAACAAACTGCGGACATATTGCTAGATTCAAACAACAGGAACTCACGAACTAACCCGAAGTGGTGTTCAGTAAAAAGATTCATTTACTACCCTTGATTTATATGCCTACATCGCCGAGTGTATCAATACTGTTTTTTGAATAATTACAGTGAATGACTTAGGACTGAATAACCACTTAAGTCATAGATGCAAGTAGTGGAAATCGAGCCCACAACCATAAAAAAGGTGTCCCATGTAAAGCATTCCGTAAAGTCAATTCCACCTGTTGTACTGATAAATTTTGGTTGGAGAAATCGTCGTGCAAGCTCTTTTTCTAATTGCAACATTAACATTTACTCCAAATTTTCCCTTTTTAAATTGTTTGTTATATTATGTATTTGAGCGTTTCACTGCCTAGTGTACTTTTGATTTTCGTCTTATAAATACATTATTATAAACAACATCAAAAGATGTAATTAATTGGGATGATTCTAATGCAGACTTGCTTGTTCCAGATACCACACGAAAACTACACTGACGTTGATTTGTCTTTTACATACGACCTCTGGAGAGACAAGGTGGATGATTTTCAACAAGACACGAGTTTCTATGCTCCTTACAAGTTGATAAGTCGAATTACAGATATGGTTCGGGATAATTGTAACGTTCAGCTGCCATCGCGACAAATGCAAGACTTTATAAAGTAAATACACCATACCTCGCTTCCTAATTGACGTTTCCTTTTTACTTGTAGCTATTTTTCAAGAATCAATTTCTTCTCAAAAACGAATATTAACACAAAACATCAAAATCACGTTTTCTTTTTTTTTTTACAGGCACATTGCTACAGTTGTTTATCTCAAGATCAAACCCTTGACTAAATAATCAAAGATAAAATTAAACCTGTATAATCCAAACTTAAATACGTTTTTCAATTTTTGCCAAAGTCAAACGTAGGACATAAGTTAGACAGTAAAAGCCAATCATGTGAGATGATGTCTTAGTATTATTATTGTGTCTTTTAAAGAAACAACGTTGTATGAATCCAGCCCCTGGATGATTTCTTGCGTTTAATAAAAATTTTCCTTCAATTCTTCCAGGTCCAACCAGAAATTTGACCTTGTTCTTATGGAAGTAATTTTAACCTCTTGTATGTATGGGGTCGTCCACAAGGTGGGGTCTCCTCCAGTGATCAGCATATTGTCCTTCGGAGGTTGGGCGCAAACCTACCAGAACATGGGGAGTCCATTCCACCCAGCTGTGGACCCGGACACTGCCTGGCCGTACGATGAACACATGGATTTCTGGGAGAGAACAAATAACTTCGTAAGTACGTATATCTTATATCAAATTGTCAGCGTGGAAACCAGTAATACAAAATTCCACTTCTTTACACTTGGTTCCAGTCTAACAAACACCCTGCCAGTCACTTATCTCAAAGGGAAGGCGATGGTACTGTGGAGATCATAAAATATGTCAATCATCCGCATTGTTCAACAAAACACTCACCTTCTCATCCGGTAAAAACAAACCGTAAGAACAAATAAATTGACTGTTGACCACTATGGGTACCGCCGGGGCTAGGGAAAGATCCCCTTACTCTGTGTCCCCCCAATCGACTGTCGCCTGAAATTTTAGGCAGGACTGATGTTTACGTCTTTCGACAAAGGAGACGACGGCTAAGTAACCGTTTGGGGTTTTTGAATGGCAGCCGCAGAGTGTTAGTTAGATTGGAGCGACCTTTATTGGAAGTGAAAGTATGTGTCCATTTGCAGACAAACCCTTCATTGATACAAAGGGTGGGAGAACTAACAAAGTCCGGGTTGGATTTGTGAACTTTTAGTTTTTTAGTAGTCTATTCTTAAATTATCCATTATTTAAATAAGTAATAGATAAATTGTGATTCATTTGCTATGTCTTGGAGATTCGAAGTGTACTAGAACTAAAGCACCTAAACTGTAGCACGTTTATTGTGTGCTTCTCGTTATGTATCGAGAGGGGTCGTGAGATTCTGATTTTGGAAGTCACCGGTTCAATTCTGGCCAATTCTTGTGACTGAAGGTTTTCATGTTTTTCTCTGTCATATAGCAAATATTGGGATTTGGTCATGCTAAAATCCGTCGGAAATTCCCTACAAATTATCCAAATACCCCAGTGCCAGCTGTTCTGTTAGTCAGTTGGCGTGTCAGTTGTTACTTGTTAGTACGCATTATATTCACCATCGTGATGCAGCCGTAACATTATGGAGTAGGCTTCCGCACGACACTAAGTTATACACTACAATCATTTGATGTTTAGGATGCAAACAATACTATTGTATAGTTCTATGGCCTGTTTTTGGTGTTTTCTTACTTTAACTAGTGTTATAAATAATACAAGAATAATTAATGAATACATATAATAAATGTGTATATCCTAGTTAAGGAACACAAATAAACCGGTAAAGTAACTAAAGTAACTAAATCCACAGTATTTCTTCTTTCAGTTATTTTGGCTCTATACAAACGTGTACGCATACAGAGTCATGAGACAGGAGATCGAGATAGTGTCCAGGAAATACTTTGGAGACGAAATCCCGAGTGTGTGGGAGTATGAGGCAAACGTCAGCTTGTTGATGATCAACAATCACTGGAGTATGAGTTACCCAAGGCCATTGGTACCGGGCATCATTGAACTGGGCAGCTTGCATTTAAACACTGAGATCAAACCGCTACCCAAGGTAAGTGCTGTACACTGATCAAGATTTTGCAAAACCTCTATCGCTTTTTCACGTTAAAATGTCAGTTAGGCACTGGATTTGAATGTGAGAAAAAGCTGAAAGTACGTTGGTAATATATATAAAGGCTGGTCCACACAGATTTTTTAAGCATAAGATTTAAGGTTTTAAGACGTTGTTTTAAGAACAACAATGAAAACAATGTCTTAAAACTAAAACTTTGTGTGAACGCCAGTACGTGTTTCCTATGATCCAACTTTACGACTACGCGTTAAACCTTAAATCTTATGCCTAAAAAATCTGTGTGGACCACCCTTAAGGGAAAACAATCAACTTTTTGGCTGTCCAATATGTATTCGGTCATCACTAGGAACCAGCATACTAAATAGTATTATGAAAAAAATACATAATATACAAAGAATTTAAAGATATTAAATTTGAAAAAGTTTTTATGGTGATGGTTATGTAAAATGTTAGCTGAGGATCTAAGAATCCGAAAAATTATATCATCAAAAGTAATATTATTAAGAATAATCTAGCCTTTAAATATTAATTAAGACATGCCAAATAATATTCAGAATAAAATATAATGCAAATATAAAGGGATTCTAAAGCGTAGTTGAAATATTATTAACATATACTTTATTCATTTGAAGTATTCAGTAAGAGTAATTTTGGATTCAATACTCTTGGGCAAGTTCACAAATATTATGTTACTTAGACATTAATTCTAATGGTTTCAGGATCTAAAAGCGTTCCTTGACGACGCACCAGAGGGTTTCATCTACTTCAGCCTGGGCTCCAATGTGCGTTCAGATAAACTGCCGGAGAGCAAGCGAAACGAGTTCCTAGCGGCTTTTGCCGAGCTGCCTCAGAAAGTATTGTGGAAGTGGGAGGCAGATAGTTTGCCGGGCCAGCCAGAGAATGTCATAATCAACAAGTGGTTTCCTCAGCAGGACGTGCTAGGTGTGCTAATTACGAATTAAATTGATGATACACATTTATGTCATTTACCTTCAGGATAGAAGTCTAAGGCCTGGTATTACAACGCCCGGCTAAATATTCAGACCACCTTTAACTTATTTTTTCCATGGCAACCGCCAATCAGAAGCGTGGTTTCAAAGGAGAAAACAAGTTAGCGGTGGTATAAAACATTTAGCCGGGCGTTGTAATACCGGGCCTAAGAGATTTGGAAGGTATAGCGTTTATAAAAAATAATTTTCAGTTTACCGGAGTAAGAGATCTAATAATTGTTAAGATAGTGATTACAACTGCCTTACGGCTCTATATTATTGCAATCTTTTCTATCAAGAGCCATTCCAAAACAGACCATGACATAATAATAAAGGAGGGATTGCTTCACCAAGATGCATATAATCCATTTTATGAAAGTATAACTTTGCAGATTTCCAAATGAAGTGTTTACCTAACCAACACTTGAGCAAATCTAGCAAGTGACTTGATATATCTGACCCAAGCACATATTGTGTTTCTTATCAACATATGGATTGCACCAAAGCCTCTCTCGATTCCGTACAATTTTCTGCCAGTCTTTTCATTTTTACTTTGTATCCATTACAATACAATCAAACAATAAACACAATCATATACATTACGAAAACATGAGATGTTGATCGAGAAAAATAACTGTCAAGTCGCAAGCCTTAATAATGTAGGCTGCTACATCAAAGAGGCAGTAAAAAAGGAAAGTGTTGGTTCGTTTCAGCCCACCCCAACTGCGTCCTATTCATAACGCAAGGAGGGTTGCAGAGCCTGAACGAGGCTACCCACAATGCAATACCACTAGTAGGAATCCCGTTCTTTGGGGATCAAGCCTACAACGTCAAGAAGATTGTCAGTGCGGGCGTGGGGGTACATTTGAACTTTGAGGCGGCGAACAAGGAAACTATTCTTAAGGCCATAAGGACAGTTACCGGTGATCCCAGGTAAGAAGATTAGGTGTATACATACTTTTATTTTTTCACTTATTTCCGCAGTTGGTGAAAAATGATGTTCAGGGTATCCTAATAAATTCACATTTGTGTACGTACTTTATATTAATAAAGCGGCATTTTGTAATGGAAGTTTACTTTAAAATCATTAAATGTTTCTTGGGACCGTCAGTATAAGTACAATTACTGTGTAACATTTTTATAACTTATGAATTCTTAATACTAGTAGCCTCAATAAAAAGTTATAAAGATTATAAACATGTATCCAGTGCATAAATAGTTTGTTCCAGGCAGTGGCAGATCTATTGTAGAACGATATTCGATAGTCTATGTGTTGTAAGTCGAGTCTCAAGCAATGGTTACGTTCATCCGTGTCGTGTTTTATATACAAAGCACAGAATAGATTGGAATGAAGCATATTATTAATTCTTTGTATTATGGATAAATTGTCCGAGAAGTTGCTCATGAAGTCGCGGTTCTGCAATTTCATAAAGACAAAAATATGTTCTCCCTTTTTCGCAGATGCTAAAGACTATTGTGAGTGTATAAGAAACAAACATGTAATACATGTTTGGATACTCTATAGCAATAATTTTCCAATAAGTTTTGTATGAAAACTTTACAATACAGTTATAAAAAGCAGTGCTCTTTAAATGACTCGACAGCTTTTTATTAGTATTCCTAGCACTGTAGAACATTTTTATTACAAATCTTCTTACCTACCGAAAATATTATAGTGGCGATAGTAGTCACAAAGATAACAAGCATTTAACGTAAAAGAAAATAAAAATACATTGCGTATTGTCTTTTGCCTTCCTATTTTAAAATAAAGATGGACACTGTTAAATAATAAATGGTTTGGGATTTGTTTGGTAATTGCATAACGATATCATTGGAAACAGATTATAAACGCCTTTCCTTTCATAACCCAATCATTCTTCGTTTTGTAGCAATCAAACATGCATCACTGTCACTGTTTGTTCCCAGTTATCGCGCCAACATGAGGCGTCTATTGGCCATCAACACGGACCAACCAGAGACGCCGTTGCAGCGCGCTGTCTGGTGGACTGAATACGTACTACGTCACAACGGTGCCAAACATCTTCGCTACGCGGCCTTGGACTTGTCCTGGCCGCAATATCTACTGCTCGACGTTATGGCTTTCCTTCTGGCATCGCTGTTGACCGTTGCTTTCATTTCCTGGGTGTTACTCAGAACTACCTTGAGATATGTTAGACGTGTGATGGCTTCGAAGATGAAAGAACATTAGTTACAAATACAAGAAGAAAATAATCATTGTTATCAATGTGTTTCTAAAGACATTGGGATCAAAGAAATACTATTTTTATCAATCTTCACTTGAATGATAAAAGATAAGAGAAAGAATCGTTGTTAAAAATGTATTTCTACCAACATTGGGATCAAATCAATACCATTTCTTATCAATCGTTATTTGAAGATGTAAGATGGTAGTGACATCATAACTCCAACTTATGCAATGTTATTTATATGGCTCGTTTTCATGCCGTGACACTGTACTCACTATATCCTTAGACAATATTATGTTGTATACAACAAAAGTTTGTTAGAGAATTGAACTTTCTTTTTTGTATTGTATACATTATAGGTGGTATAACATAAGCATTGCATATTATAATGAATTAAATTAATGTTTATTTTTTACTTCTTTTCAGGTTGAATAGCGAATGTTTTATATCCAATTCATTGACATTTTAAAATATAATTTTAGGTTTTCGTTTCCTTCTCATCCGTGTGAGATCGTTACCCCCCTAATCACAATAATATTGATATTTTTATTATGTTTTGTTTTAGTGTGAAACTGTTGGACTGTTTTCCCCCGGGTACTTCTTTTCAAACACTAATAATGTCCCCCCCCCCCCCCCCCTCCCTAAAACAAAATCGATAAATAAAAGCTATTACTAATAAAGTATGACTTGTTTTAACAGAAAAGATGGAAATTGTTATTCTAGGGCTACATGTGAGTGTAATAATTCTATGGACGCCAACGAGTTCTCTTACTACCATGTATGGTTCATATTCACCGCGCTCAATCAATTATACCGGCAGTTTCTAAAGCTGCCACAAGAAAGCAGCACAAGTCGTTGCTGGACTTGGCACTGAAAAGTCGTCAGCTTGATCGACCTTTTTGTTTCGGGAGGTTGTAAGTTCGACTCCCGTCAAGAGTCTAGTTACAGCTGGACAACTCCTCGTCTTTGAGATCTGTCTGGACAGCTTTTTCGAAATTACTAAAATGTTTTGGTTAGTGTGATTAAAAACAAGATAGGTCAAATTGGGATACACAAACAGTTTTGAGTGGTTCATACAGATGAGCTAAGGATAACAGATAGTGACTCAAAGTAACTAGATTTACGAACGAATCAATAGAACGACAACAGTAGCATTCATTTGAATCGTTCTCGCAAATACATCTAGTTCCTGATTTGTTGAACTATAGTAACTAACTGGATAAGACTAAGGCTAGAAGTTAAATGCTGGTTATATTTTCTTAGCTATAGCCTTGTTATGATCTGATATTTCCTGCGAACGCCAGAACACATTTCAATATAATATAAGTTTAGCTTTGCAAGTAATGTGCGTGATCCCGTCTTTACTTCCGTTATTGTGTTCTAAAAACATTTCGTCAGTTGCACTTGATCTGAACCGTCCACAAACCGTTACTAAGAGCACATAGTGAACTAATTATCTGTGCTAAGGGTAGACTTGTATAATTGGGATTTCTTAGATTGCGATCACTCACGCAAGAATACTCCTCACAAACGTCTGTTGCGATGACCGGATTAACAACTTTCGTGGCTAACATCTCCATTTTAATTGTGATTCGTTCCACGTATTTTACAAATTAAACATTAATTACACCATTTCATATATTTTAAGTGATTACCATAATCTGTATTAGAAAACGAATATATGCTTACCACGAAATAACACTTGTTCCCTCGACTAAGTTTACGGAAATTATTGTATGTGCCATTGTAAACCACTTCAGCACAGTGTGATGAGACAAGACAGTTTCATATGCTGCGTTTAACTTGTAACAGAAACTGATGTTGGAGAACATGCAAACTTGGACCAAACGTCATCGAAAACATTTTAGTCGAAAAAGTTATCTGTGATTTGTAACAGTCTTTTGAACCCTGCAGTACCGATCACCCATTCCATTACCTGTACCCCTTACCTACCCCTACTGCCACGATAAGCGAGGAGATAGTGAAAGATAGCGAGACACGAGGTCGAGAGTTCGAGCCGTAAACATCACGACTGAGTCGGATTAAAAGCACGCTTGGCTAAATTGCGTACAGCATAGTAAGTGCGTGAACTAAGTGTATAGAAGCACTTCTCGCGGCACTTAATTGCATTTACTTTAATAGTGTGACAACCACCGCTAATCATCGTCTCATATCTTCATCACCCCCCCCCCCCCCCCCCCCCTCCAACGATTCTCCAAGACATCGCTTCGAGATCGCCCACATCGCCATCATCCATCGCCACCCACCCCACTGGAAACATCGTTGACGACGTGCTGAGGAACCCGGAGGATGAGGATGAGTACAGACAATCATCGTTTTATTTATTCGTTGCTTTATTGGACTGTTAATCACGGCAAGAAGTTTACAGGCCTAGTTATTGCCATTAATTATTCAAGCTAATTATAAAGATGCTAATGGACATTATCTTATACGTTCAGACTAAAAAACGCTAACAGAACTATCTACCTCAACTTATTAAGTAATCTTATTTATAATATTGTTGTTTAATAAGAACTTTATTAATCGGTGGAATACGCGTCACTCGCTCTCGCGACCTGCCGAGTCGGTGAGTCATCGGACGTTGATAACAGCACGCGGTATTGCGATCATATGACTTGTTTTGATATGTCAAGTTGTTGACCCAGTGACGACGTAAGCCGGCAACAGCTGATCCACCTGACTGAGGACATTATTTTTGGGTTTTATTTTTATGTAACGTATATTGTGGTATAATTATTGGGAAAGCGTACTTTACATGAATGTATTGTTTTATGTGCGTATATGGACAAAATAAACATTGTTTATGATAACTTTGTGTTTATTCCAGCTACAAGTAAGTGTACGTAAATGTAGGGAAGCACGTTTCGTACCTAATTGTAGTAAAGATAGCTTTATAGGGTTTGCGGTAGGCAGTTCCCCGATCCTATACCCATCAAGGCAGTGTGAACTCCTGGCGCCCCCCCAAACCGACCCCACGTTTACTCAAGCAGCTAGCCTAGGGCGACAGATTACAACAATTATCTGCCCATCGAAAGTAAACAAACATGCCGTTTGAGCACCTAGCATGACCGCCACGTGCATTATGTACTTTGTTGTGCAGAAATTGGGCAGAAACTTGAACAAAGGAATTGTAAAATAAACTCTATACATTAAAAGTTATTCTGAATCAGTCTTATTGATTCTGGCATTTGTCCACAGGTGTTCGCACTGTCCAGTCACTGATTCACAATTTCATATTTAAATATCGATCTTTGGTTGGTTATCGGCCGCTCACTCGTCGACGGTGTTCGGAGCTTATTGGCTTAGTCGATTTAAATTAAAGTCCCCACTGAAAATCAGTTTTGTTACTGAGTTGTGTAGACTTCAAATATGAATTTATTTATTTTATTTATTAAGTAAAGTACGAGTTTTGTATACGTCAGGCATAATAGGCCTATATGAACGTGAATGATAAAAAACTGGGTGTGTTTACTGTTTAGATGTATAATAAGAGAAACCTTGTAGTTAGCCTTTTATTTTCAAGACCGGGAAATATATTTTGGTTTGTGCACACGAAAAGAAGGAATGAATATTGACAGGCACTCTAGAAGACATGTTACCATTGACAACTAGGAATACCAATTGACAGATGACGGAATCAAATAAAACAGGATGTGGGATGGTGGGAGGACAGGATACATTGCGTTTGCGAGGGCCTGCTGGAAGAATGGAGAGTGAAGGGACGAAATAAAACGAAGAAGATTTCGTTATACCTTCTCTTGACATATTGCTCGGAAGGAGCGTGTTGGTTATATTATGCACAGGCATGACTTAGAAAACGTTTTTGACACAGATTTGAGCGGTTTAGGCACTTGTGGTTGTGGAAATGAAAATTTGTCCCGCGAAGTTCTGCGATTTTGAAGTAAGGCCGCGATTTGATCGATTTCATTCATTATTCACGAATAACGTTATAGAACAATTACCGTAATAGCGAAGCTATTACTATTAAGGTATTTGGTTAGAATAAAATAAAATAATTAAAAATTTGCGGGTTTACATGTGTATAACTTCGATTTGTGTTAGTTCACTTCCAGTACTCCCCCCCCCCTCCCGCACCCCCCCGCACCCCTATATAGTGGTGAGGAATGTTTGGTCGTCTGTGTTTCTAATGCGGGGTCAGCCCTTCTCGCAGTCAACTTCGCGAGTTGCCATTATTGCATTGCCTTTACCTTTGTGATGTCAGTGGAGGAATATATAAATCAAATATAATACGAGATCAAATAAAATAATATTTTGAATCAGCGATCGAGGTGGGTCCCTCTTCGCGGTGACCGGTGCCCGCAAAGAGGGCTCACCTGCATTCATTGTCATTCCTTTATTCATCTCACTTCCCTTTCGCCATTTTTCCTCTTACTTTGTTACATCATCACACTAACTACACCTCTTTGCGATCAAAACACCTAGGCTATATCAAACCTTCCACGCTCCCCAAAACCCCTAAATCCACCAGCCCCCCCCCCCCCTTGTTTTGGTTTCCATTATGACGACCACGGCGTTGTGCTATAGATCTGATTCTCTCGACGTCATAATATGACCTACATAGCTGTCGAATACGTCGTAAAACACCAAATAGTAAATACTAACTAATTTAAGTTATACTAGATTCGTTTGGTAACTAATCTAAACGTGATTATAACTTACAAACGAAATCTGAAAAAAATCAACATCCAAAAAATTGTAAATTAGAATCTAATGCTTCACCCGAGTGAATTCTGCATTCGTTACCATGGGTGTCACAAATGGTTCCGGGGACAACTTACGCCACAAAAGATTCCAGGACAAACACATCTGATGGTGATCACAAACAAGAATAGTAGGTACGCAACTTCCCAGTTTACGACGCAATGTCCTTCAAAGATCTACCGGGTCTCAGCTACCGTCTGTTGTTACGCGCTGTGGCCAACTGACCGTAACCAACGAGTGAGCGTATTATCAGCAGTTGGGCATCTGACATGTGAAGTAACGGAAGGTTGCGCTCAAGTGCGCCACATTGCGCCTGTCTAGACATAACAGCGGTGGCTCGGTGACACCTTAACAATCAAGGTGTTGGAAGTAATTAGGTAACATTGTGTTTGTTTAACTCTTACACAATACTGTCAAGTTTAGTCGGACCACCAGACGGTCGCTTTGAACTTTCTAAACAATTGTTTAGGCACATAGAAACTATTTAGGAATAGGATTTCCGATATTTTGCCGTTGAAAAGAAGGGCAAAGAGAAGGGAACATTTTACAACAGGTGTTTTAAATAACTTTACCTTCCTACAAACAGCTCATAACAATATCAATATAATTTTATTCTTTTCTATTTTAATGTTGTGTTTACATTTTTGTAAAGAAAAAAAAAGTTTAAGGAAGAGAAGAAGGAAATATAAAATGTCACATTAATTGAGTACAACATGTACACGTTTGGTAAAAACTGATTAATATCTTTCTTCACCGGTCGAGGTGGCTCCCTTCTCGTGGTGACCAGTGCCCGCAAGGAGGGCTCCCACGCATTGCGTACGTTTGTCGTTCCATCGTTCATCTCACGTGGCCGTCTTCATTTTTCCTCTTCTTATACTTCCTCGCTTCTTCATATTTGGCGACTCTCTTTGCGATCTAAACGCTCGTCAACCCGCATGACCCATAAAACCCCTTAACCCCCCCCCCGCCCCTAATTTTGGACTCCCTTCTGACGACCCCGGCGATGTGCAATGGATCTGATAAGGCCGATGTCTTATAACCTAGCTTGCGTGTAAGTCGTAAAACACCATACTAACTCGCAACGTAGTTCTTCACATCTACACTTCAAATTCCTTTCACACGTTGTGCATGCAAGTTGATCGAATCTCATTTACTTCATATAAACCCAATAGAGGTTTCTCAGCTAACACGCGAGATTATTCGGGAGGTCAACGGTTCGAGTCTGGCCACCGGCAATCCTTTGCGACGTATTACTCAGTCGTAAGGGTGAATTTTATTTATTTATTAATTTATTTATTTATTTATTTATTTATTTATTTATTTATTTATTTATTTATTTATTTATTTATTTATTTATTTATTTATTTATTTATTTATTTATTTATTTATTTATTTATTTATTTATTTATTTATTTAATGTCTATCCGATTCAGTTATAAAAACTGATTTACAAAGGAGGACCTTAAATAAAACTAAGCTATGCCAACAATGAATAGTTATGAAATCATAAATAACAATAACAATAAAAACAAAACAAACTACTGAACTATATAAAAATATAATCAAGAACAAGAAAAAATAATTGAGAAATGAAATAAAATCAAATGAAGTGGTAATTCAACATATTAAAAAATAAAAATAGAAGTATGCAAATAAGAAAGAACATGAAGAAACAAAAAAAAAAATTGAAAAAAATTAATATATATATATATATATAGGCCTATATAAAAGTGAAAAAGAAGAAAAGAAAAAAAAAAGAAGAAAGAAAAGAAAAAAGAAAAAAGAAAAAAGAAAAAAGAAAAAAGAAAAAAGAAAAAAGAAAAAAGAAAAAAGAAAAAAAAGAAAAAAGAAAAAAGAAAACAGAAAGAAGAAAAAAAAGAAAAACCTGATTTGTTAACGGTCCCAGCTCAAACGAAATGAGGATTGCAAAAAATCAGAAACTGCAATCTGGGAAAAATAAAATTTCACGTAAAAGCAACCCGGGAAACCGCATACGCCTTCTATCTTCACTGCTGGTTGAGTTCTACAAACAGCCCTCAGACATACCTTCCCAATTATATATATAAAAAAAAACTACCTAGTTAGGGCAGGGCATATCATGTAAAACTTGTGTGTACCCTATATCAGCTGTATTCTTACGACGATGATAATATTTGTATTTTACGTCCGATATTTTTGCAACCTAGGTAATCGAGACGATGAGTGGGTGAAATATGAAGATGAAGATGAAAAAACACCACATTTCCGAATCAGATCCGTAAAATATCGCAGGGGTCGTCATATACTATGTCTACACTATATACTTAAATATCACATACCTAAGTATATAATTATCTTAAGTATTTCACATCAACTACACACAGACGTCACTGCCTTTGAAAAATGTGACGAAATATGGGAATAGGTGGCCGTGGATTATTGTTTTGAGTAGGTGTGTCTGCTGTCAGCTGGCATTGGCACATGTCATATGCTGTGCTGTAGAGAATTATGGACGAGTTAACTCAATGGTTAACAATATTTACACAAGTCACACAGTCACACAAGTCAGTCAGTTCACAATAAGTGCATGCTTAAGCTTTCCTCTTGAAAATTTATTTTGAATGTCAGGCGTGGACCATATTGCTATTAAACTTTGTACTTCATCTACTGAAAAATTCGAGTTCCTTTTCTCCTTCTGCGACATATTGCACCCACAAGCGAACCTTAATTCAATTCAGATTACAGATTACCATTGATTAAAAAGGTGTTTAATCAATGAGATGGCCATTCAACATATGCTCCAAAATAGTGACAACTCGCGCCTAAACTGACGTCACAAGTCACGTGTACAATGTGGGTACGTACTTATGTACAACTTTGAAAATGCTTAACTTTTCGACATACTTAAGTATCTGCCGCATCGACTAGACACAGAATTGTACCTAAGTATAATACTTAAGTACATAGTGTAGACAAGGTAATAAGGGAGTCCAGTAAGGGAGGACAGGGCCAAGTGAGAGAATTGGAATCTTCAGTGGGGAAGGGGGGGGGGGGGGGGGGGAAGGACAGGCCTCTGACAACTATAGTAACTCTGTGCTTATTCTACCCCGGGCCAAGACGGGTCATAATCGTAGGAAGAACTTATTATTATTACTGTTGAACACAGTTTAAATAGGCGTTTACGGAGGGAAGGGGGGGGGGGAGAGGGAGGACTGTTCCGACGTAGAAGTCGATCATTATTGTCGGGTGACTGACAGCGAAGTAGCCTCCATAACCAACAGACTGCGGCCGCTCACGCTGTTGCCGAATATTAGCAATTGTTATAAAATTGGCATTCATTATCATGGTTGCCGAGCGATAGTTGTACTTTCCCTCACTCCACTGAGAGCGCTCACGTGTATCCCTACCTTGTACTGCTATACTCGCCCGTCATGGAAGAGTTGTTCGTGGCCAATCAGCGATCGGTATTTTGATATTGAGGGTCACCGTTTGGCCATTGAGCACTCATCTATAACGTAAGCATCTCGGTAAGGTACTTTCGGGACAAGTTATGGAGCAAGCGAAGCAAGCGAGCTCCTAAAATACGTATTGGGGGACTTTAGCTCCATAAATTAACGTTTTTGTCGATATCTCAAGCTTCAATATAGTGAAAATGATTCATCATACCTGGGATTTAGTTTTGTTTCAGCCAAAAAATTAATTTAATAACTTTCAAATATTGTAATTGTTTATACTGTGACGTGGTAAGAATATGCGATTTTTCTATTCATAGTTCCCACGTGACGTCACAGCGGCCATGATTGCGACACAATTGGTAAGGCCCAATCCTAGATCATTGACAAATACTATTCAAATTCAATAAATAAGCCTAATTTAGAATTTAAAAAGTAAACATAAGTAATAAAAAAGTTATAAATCGCGACACATACCAATGTTATTTAAAAAACACGCTGAATTTTAAAGAACTGAGAATTTCTGTGTTCTACGTCACAACCGCCTTCAATTGTTTCTCCATGGCAACGTCACAGTTTGATCACAAATGTGGCCGCCACGCGCAAAGATGTGACGTACGTGCAACCTATGAATAGGCTAGAATCCGAACCTCGATCAACTGGCTCTTCCTTCTGATATAAATAAATGTATATTTATATTGTCAGATAACAAAGAAGCTTCTCAGTGTGTCTAGACATTATAGAGTGTCTGGGTTAGTGTACACCCACACCCCTGTACGTGTACGACAATGTGGAGTAAAGAGGTTAGGCCTGTATGCAGAAGTATTCACTAAATAATCATATTTTAAATGCCCTAGTGTAGCCAACGTTAGTTTTCCATTGTAACGATAAGTGTAATGACTTATAGACGAATCAACAACAAAGCATTCTAGTACAATTTTCAATGTCATAAATAATAATTTCAACGATTATTCTGCGTTGTTTATTCATCAACGGCGCGTGACGAAGAAAGCTAGACACAAAACGTATTTTAATTGGAATCTAATGTGTATAATTCTATACAGTAATATTATGTCGCTACCTTTCTCTTGTACGTTCAACCACACAAAAAGATTATTAACATTTAACCATACCGTTGTTTACTCGAAGCAATTTCTTGTGGCCCACTATGCTTTTTACAACATCTTATGGACGAAATACAAGGTAGAGAAATTACACTTATGATTCACAATGAAAATGGCAATTGCTGATTGGAAGAGAAATATTTTCACGCTTGTTTTAAAACGATCTAGTAAAACTATATAACGTTAATTAATTAAAGAAGTCTTCTAGATTCAATTATGAGATACTAGAACACGAAAGTTATGTTTTCCGTGAGATGATGAGTACGTAGGCCTAGTGCATGCAATCAATATGAGAAACTGGCGTTATAAAGACTAAATTCAATAACAATTTAACAATGACGACGAATAACTGCTCCGCCCCCTTCTCCCTGTCAGTGTCTGGCCCCGAGGAAACATTTGGCCTAGCTAGGGTGATTACCAGTCGGAAGAGGGAACGAAAGAAGGTTCTCCACAAAATTGATCTTGGACCCTGAGATAGAATTAATCACAGTCATCTTAGTCTTCAATGACAACAACGTACAACAAAGAAATATGCACATCGACATAATATTTAATAATTAGTTTTTATTGTTGTGCATTGTTACTATTGAAGATTTAGAAGACCGTGGTTAATAGGGAACACGCGTATGAAAATTTTAATCGATTTTTAAATACCTCGTCTCTCATTTAATAATTTTGTCTCTTTGAATTTTGAAAAACAGATCAGTCTATGCCTCAAAATAATTGGTTTAGTAACGATAAATACAAGGGCGCGAAAAACGAGCCGCCGCCATGTAGAGTGGATTTGACGTCATGGTTTTGTACTTTGTACGCTCACCGCCTCAGCGATTGGTCTGTTACGCCACGTCTACAGAACCATTGCGTCACAGCCACCTGTACGCGTTTCAGATCCCCAGTTTAAACTTCAATAAATGCGACCACATTAAAGCTATTTAAAAATTTATTTTTTGCGTGCGACTTGCATTAATATACTTTTTGTATCTAAAGCTATTAAACTAAGTGTTTGGTTAAACAAAAAAAATCGTACGCGTGTTGCCTATTCTATATCAAAGGATGCCAGATCAATTTTGAAAAGGGTCTATTCCTTTTCCTCCCCATAACACTGAAAGTTTTCCCGAGGTTTCCCTCATTCACAAAAATAAAGCTGCTATATTGAGTCATACTTAGTTCTTACTTATAGCCCGCAGACGTGCCATACCAATAATTATTCCAAATACCATAATACCTAGTTTTCACGATAAATTATTGTTCCTGGATATTATTCTTTAAAAAAAATACATACATGATCTTTCGTTCTCCTATTATTCGTATTTCTTCTAAGACCATTCCAACCTGCTCATCACTCCCTCTATTTCTATACATCTAAGTTTCTTATTCTCGACATTTACAACAAGGATCGTTACCCCCATCAGGGCCCTGGGTAATCCCCGGTTAACTTAACCTGTTGTACAAACTGACTAAACAAGCAAACACTTTATTATTTCTTTGTTCAAGTGCGCAGTTAAACAACAATAACAATTGTTCGTTATGTAAAACGTTTCGTCGTGAGTTCTTATCATCTGTCAATCCGTGATGTAACTAAAAGAAAACACATCACTTATCAGTTGACATCTTACTTTCAAATTACTCATGTCATAAGTTGCAAGGCCATAATGATAACGCATGTAATAATTTTCTTTAGTGACTAGTTACCACCAACTTCAACAATTAAACAGGACATTAAATAAGAATTTGCAAAAATGTTTTAAATTTTCTAAGGACAAACAACGGATGTGACAGTGAAAATAGTTGTCGCCTGGAAGTTGCATGGACATGTTATTGTTACTCTCCCGCTTAGGGGGGGGGGGGGGGGGACAACAGCTTGGATGTAATCACGCGTTGAACATGTACTGCAATAGATGCAAGCTACACTGAGCAACATTTGATGTAAGCAGTGTAGTACATACATTGCACTATTTAAATTATTATAACATCCTGGCCGTATTCATAGTTCCCACGTGACTTCTTGCACAGCGGCCATGATTGCGACATAATTTATGTATCCTATAGAAGATTTGCGGATATTATTTACAAATTTACGCAATACGTCATTTTAGATTTGAAAACAGTGAACAAAAGTAATACAAGATCACAAATTACCATTACCACACATACTAAGCAATTTCATTTAAAAAAAAAACGCGGTTAATTTCAAAGAACAACAGGGTTTGTGTTCTACCACAACAGTTGTTCCCTTTCTTCACCTTGTAACGCCGAAGTTGGGTCGTAAAGGTGGACGCCACGCATACAGATGTGACTAACGTGGAACCTACGAATAGACAAGCTAGCGGTCGTCTTCAAACAGAAGTTTTAATGAATACATTCGTTCAACACTTCTGCTCATAACGTCAACGAACAACTGATTTTGATGTGAACTTGATTTTTAGTTCCTGGCAATTGAGCGCAATCAAATCCAAAGTCCGTCAATCCCCTAGCGAAGGTTCGGTTCGGAAAACTTAAACATGTTCGACGAGCTTACATTACTTCCATTTACATGACCGTCAAAACGTGTATACTCGTATACGTTTTCACGTGGGATGCAAATACCCTTTAACCACAGCTTTAACTCTTTGAAGAAGATGGTAATATTTAGGCATAACAACTCTTATTTCGGCAACTATTTCAACCAGACGATGAGTATAGTGATTGATATATTGTGATATGTAGAGAAAACGCTAGGCCTCATGCCAAAGTCAGGATTTGAACTTGGAACGCAGGAACCGTTGTTTATTAGAGTAACTTCTAATAGCTAACCACTCACTGGCGCCAAAATCAAGAGTGGGGCCCCTCTCCCACTTCCCTACGGTCCATGGGACTGGGATGGACGAACAAAGGAACATGGTCAAGTGCCCCCCTCCCCCTCCCCCCTTTGTAGTACATAAAGGATATTAGTTTATGTTTTAAACGGGTACAGTAAACAGTTACATAGCTGGCTCAGGTCAGCTACGCGCTTTGCCTGCGTTAGGAGAATTGGGACACAGCAGGTTGTGGACCTGCCGCGCATGCGCAGTTTAGGTTGTTCGCGAATAAGCTACTAATGAGTAATGCTGATTTTACGTTGCCGTTTGGTCACAGAGTAGGCTAGTTGTGTTCTTGGTGCCAGACAAAGTTCAAGCGATTGAATATGGGTCATGGCTTTGCCTGTGTTTCATATGTGTGTTTGTGTTGTGTATATCTTATTTGAGACCTATCCGTTGCAACCCCTCGGGCCGCCCCTATCTGTTACCATATCATCCCTGTTCATGTCCTCGACCCAACCGTGCAAGGATTCATCCATCTAGGAACTAATCACCACTAAGAGCAAACAATCCGGTATAGCTCCATGACAAATGACAGCGGTATAGTAATGGTTCACTAGTCTGGTCGCAGACTGGAACAAATGGTATTGTTCCCGTACTTTGCATTGTAACATATGACTGCAATTACTTAAAACCTCCAGAGATGGGTGGGAGTGAGATAGAGGCTCCGTGATAAATGTGAAACATTTTACATCCCACTGTGATTCAAACAGGCCCCTCGGATCTTGCGTCATACGCTATTCATTTACGTATGCTTAATTTACATGAGTCATAACATGGCTTCTTATTGAAGGTGTCACATCTTGCGTTGTGGGGAGAACCTGGTGTCACTCAAAGTTTGAAGAGGATTTATGAATAACTCATCTGTGAGTGAAGGATCGTTGTAGTAGACAGCATATGAGACAAGGATAAAATAGAGGGGCATCATCACCAGGCCCAATTGCTTGTAGCAAAGTAGCACTGCTGCGGATGTACTGAAATCGTATAAATGAGATCACTTAGCCAAGTTTAAGTCGATTATTTATTGTACTCGTAATTTCTTAGGTTTCAAGATTCATTATTGTACTAATAATAATAAAGATAATAATAATAAAAATAATAATAATAATAATAATAATGATGATGATAATAATAATAATAATAATAATAATAATAATAATAATAATAATAATAATAATAATAATAATAATAATAATTCATTCATCCATTCATTAATTTTTTCATTTATTTATTATCCTGTACAATTACACAGTTTAATATTGAGCAAACACCTTCATGAGCTCTCTGCTCGCTCGAAGGTTTGCTTTTAATACATAAATAAAATAGTGCACAGTCAACGTTAATCAACACACATTTAGATTTAGACTAAGAATTACAAAAAACATGTTTAATTCTCTATACAAACGAACAGTTGTTGAAATACATTGGTGTAATTATACTAAAGTCAATGCTAAAACACTTCTAAAACAATTCTGTATATACATTTATAATAATAATAATAATAATAATAATAATAATAATAATAATAATAATAATAATAATAATAATAATAATAATAATAATAATAATAATAATAATAATAATAATAATAATAATAATAATAATAATAATAATAATAATAATAATAATAATTAATAATAATAATAATAAAAATAAAAATAAAAATAATAATTATAATAATAATAATAATAATAATATTAATAATAATAATAATAATAATAATAATAGTAATAATAATAATAATAATAATAATAATAATAATAATAATAATAATAATAATAATAATAATAATAATAATAATAGTAAAAATAAAAAAAGAAAATACAAATAAAAATAATAATAATAATAATAATAATCATAATAGCATTGAGTTTATAAGTGCAATGATAATAGTGCCTATAATACCCCTGTGGCTACCACGACAACGCTAAATGTTAGAGTTCAGAGGATAGAGATATTGTAATAGTTGTTTTTCATTTGTGTAAAGTTCTGTTATATACTTGGATGGAGTCCCGTATTTACTGTAAAGCCAGGGATAACCTGTAATTGACTAGTGACAACAATAATAACTTGTTTTAAATTTTTGTTATTTACAATACATTGATGCCATTGTGTTTTAATTAAATTATATCACTCGGACATCCACAAGTTGCACAAGCAACTTAACTGTGGATTTATACTACTTATGAACTAATAAAATTAATAATTATTATTAATGTTCATATTTGGTATACAAATAAAAATAATCCCGTTTGTGAAAATAAATGCAAGTTCAACTAATAATCACTTAAAGAACACAGCCTCTCGCGAAAGCACATAATGTAATTATCGTTTCGTTGCAATATTGCATTGTATTGTACTGGGCTAAATGAAGCTATATGATGGAATGAAAACATGAAGCAACGATAAATCGTCATCAATTAGAGAACGAAGTCAAGTGCAAGACGTTATAATTACAGTCATGCACGGTAGTATTAACACCTCTTGAGTCGTCACGGTAGAGTGCCCCCCCCCCTTCCCCGCTCCCCATAATGTCGGGTGAAGTAGTGCGTGAGTAGGGGCACGGCAGGAGAAAGCAATGAGCTCCCTCACTCTCTTCCACAGACAAAAATTTATAGAAAAACCTCGGCGTAAAAGTCTAAACCTCACAGTTGGTATTTACCTTCGACGTCGAGCACGTCTTCGCTTCTACACGCCAAAGAGTTTGTTTTCGTTGAGTTGTTTGCAAGATGACTCTAGTGTGTCCGTCAGAGGAGTGTCTGGCCGGAGTGTTCAAGGAATATGAAACTTCTGACGTTCAAGTCGAGGAGGATGTGAAAATGCTGAAGACTTGGCTTCATAAACAGCCGCATCTACCTCATATTGAGGGTAAGTCTTTATAAGAATAGTTTTAAAACGGTCTGGGACCCTAAGATAGGTTTTAATCACGGTTCTCTAAATCTTCAATGACAACAATGTAAATTAATCAAAAAATAAAACCATTATATATAATACTTGAAAACTAGTTTTTAATGGTTGTGCATTGTTATCATTGATTAACCTAATTTTTAATAACCTCGTTTTGGTAATCATTGTTTCAACAAACATTACATTAGAAATACATTGCAGTAACCATATTTGTTCGTAGCGAATCTCTGATTACTCGATTAGCCAAAGTTGCAAACATATGGGATGTAAAACCCAAATATCATCATCGGGTTAGTCGGAGTATAAAAGTTTGGTGAAATTTTAAATAGGGCGTCATGTAAAAAGGGAATAAATATCCATCCTTGGATGACGTAGAGAGAAAATGTTTGAATGTAAGCCCACATATTTTTGGAGGAGTGGGTGTAATAGAAAGACCGGATGTTAAACATCAGGTTTCCTCCCTTGTCTCGTGTCAGGTCCAGGTTGATGTTTTTGCACGACATCGCGATGAACCTCGGCCGGCCAAAATAACACTAAATGAAGCGCACCTCTTTATAGAAACAGACCTCCTCCTGCCGTATGTGCTTTGCCATGATAACTTATATTTGCATCTATTTTACTACTGGTTGAACTAATCAGTTATTGTACACATTTTTTACCACCCTTACCCGTTTCTTTCAAGTATATGCCAGTCTTCTGTGTACGTAGATCGACATTTTATATGCGTAATAAAAACAGTATATTGCGTACAAAAAACGTTTGAATGAACTTAGTGTATATTAGAGACTTAACGTAAACATCAAAAGGTTTAGAAAGATCTAAACTTTTATAACAATTAAACAAAATTTCTTCCACAACACTTACTACAACATACTTTGAACATGTATGTAGTGCATGAAATGATAAAATATAATACATTTTTTATTTTTTATTTATTCCAATAGATTCGCATTTGGTGTTATATGATTACGTGAAACGCATACATCTAAAGTAGGGACCAAGCTGTACAATTCGAGACAATGGAAGGTTCAAGCATGCAAATTGTTTCTCTAACCTCTGTATAATTCGTTATTTATTGCTATTGTTATGTAGAAAGTTAAAAATAACCCAAAAGTTAAAAATAACCCAACCTGAAAGGGTATCGAACACTTACTTCTGCATTTGAATCAGGAATAAACTCACAAGACCAACAAGGTAGTTTTGAATCAATGAATAACACGAAAAAAAACAATATATTTGGACATGCGCTCACCCCCTAAAATAACGTCCACAGTAGCAATCTGCAATTGTAAGTCTTACATCGAGCAATTTATTCAAGTGAAAGGGAACTGACATTAAGTCACAACCAGACAAGGTAGAGAATGACAAACGCAATTAATTATAGAAGTTAATTACTTTTTATAATTACACTTCAAATGTTGTCACTGCTATTCGGTGTTTATAAATTCGTATTATAAGATAAGGATGTTTTATCTTGATGTGACTCAGACAAAAGTGTGGCGTAAACAATGAGAGGCAAATGTTTATATAACCTGTGAATGCTTACAGACTCGGTTGCTCCACAGGTTGAAATAACTAACAGGTAGTTGGGTATTTCACGCAGTTATTTCATAATTTTTATAACTTACACTTATATAATTTATAGCGCATGGATTTGTTTGTATTGCATGTAAACAAACATGTCTAACCGATTGTTTTCGCGCAATTATTTTGCAGTAAGAAGTAAGTTGTAAAACGTAGTTTTAACGCATGGTTAATTCATTATGTAATTATTGTCAAAACATGTACATAAATTATTTTGCATTTGCTGCCCAACAAATTTAAGCTCTTCAAGCAAAAATTATGAATTGAGCTAATTACAACAACTACAATACACATACCTACTCGATTAAACAGCAAAAGTAATAGTTTTCAGTGGGTCTGTTAGTATTAAAATAGCCACATCACAGTGCGAGATTAGCCTTCCACTAACACAGCCTAATTCACTATTATTTAGTAACATCTTGAGAACGCAAAACATTAATGATAAAATTATTAATTGCCAGAATGTAGTTTTACTAACTAAAACTCGGACTAACAAAATTTCAAATACTGTAGTTATTACTGTTATTTTTTGGATACCAATAAACTGTTCATTCCTTGAATGGCTCTCACATTAACAAAATTTAAAATATTTGAAAAATATAAAATCCAGTTTTTAGTTCTTATAAAACTCCATTCTGGTATAATGTGTATATTTTTTCGTTCTCAATACACTACATAACGGTAACTTTGCGTAGATTTTACAACCCACAATTTAAAAGCTTGTACACAACGCTCAGTAGTAGAACAACCAGAAGTTAGGTTAAGTTACGATATAATAGCCTGCGTGGAGTGAACTTATACGCGTAACTTCGAAGAATGTTCGTGTAGGCCAATTGATTCAAACCGTAACCAAGGTCATAATTCCCCCCCCCCCCCCCCCCCCCCAACGAGGGTTTTGGAAGAGAGTCACAGCAACAATGGTAATTATTAAACGTGAAATAGGTCTTGAGGTAGAAATTATAATTATCTATGATTATGTATTTATCTTTTAAAACTGATGTAAAGTCGTTACACAGCAACCTTGTGAACATTGACGTCATAGATGGGTGAGATGTCCAACCAAATGTCAGTATTTGAAAAAGCCACCCGCTGATTGGCTCCGACTCGCTCATCTATGACGTCAGCATTCACAAGGTCGGGGAACCACTGTAGGGGGAATAGGAACTTACATGGACTTGTACCCTACTAATGGATATAACAGGCCATAATCAATTAATCAATCATAATCATTCATCTAAATATGTCATCATCTAGCTAGAGAATTGAGTGCTCTTTCGTATGAATGTTTCTTTGTTCCAATCAATATTTCCGTTTTTAAGATGTTAATTGTACCTTATTTACCTCTTGTAATAATATGATGTTGCTGGACACCTTCCACACCTAATTATAAGCATCTGCAAAACAGGTGCACTGATTGGAATAACAGATGATTTATAAAAAAGAACATTCAATTCGCTATATATGGCATATTTTGATTTTCTTTGAGCCAATTTAAAACCATTTTTAACAATTTTAACAGGCCGCAATAGGGGTGTTCCGCAAGGTAGGTAAAAATACAGCCTTAATAAAATTCCTATTCTGAATTCTGTTTCCCGTTATTCAGATGACAATATCCTGAGGCACATGCTTGTGCGATGCAAGTGCAGCGTAGAGCGTACCAAGCAATCGTTAGACATGCACTTCACGCTCAAGACAGCGTTGCCAGAGTTCTTCACTGAGCGAGACCCCTTCAGCCCGGAGCTGCAGAACGGCATGAACACAATGTAAGTGGATATATCTGTACTTGCTGCTTTACTGCGTGTGTAAAGGGTAGCCTCACTACAAAAACCGCGCGAAAAGAAAGTTTTATTTTAGTATAGTGTCTTGAGAATGTGATATGTGCCCGAATTGGGGTTTCGTAATAACTAAAAAACTGGTTTAAAAATGACAAATTTCAATACTTTCGGTTGTTAATTCAGTGGTTAGCATCCCTGCTTCCAATGCAGAAGGTCCCTTGTTCAAATCCTGCTTATGGCAGAAGTTTTGTTAATTCTAATATGCATTCAATTTCATTTCTTCTTGTCTTAGGAATAAGTAAACGGTGACTTTGGAGCCGTCCTAGCAACGAAGCTTTCAATAAATTCAAAGTTGTCCTGAATCGGTCTTGTTGATTCTGCATTTGTCCGCAGGTCTTCACACTGTCCAATCACTGATTCATGCGTGTTTCATATTTTACATATCGATCTTTGATTGGCTATCGCTCACTTGTCGATTGTGTTTGGAACCTACAGGTTGGTTTAGTCGCTTTAAAAATTAAAGATCCCCCACTGTAAATCAGTCTTGTTACTGAATGGGTAGACTCTAAATGTGAATGTATTTATTTGTTATGGGTAATGTAAGATAATTACAATTAATTACTGTACACGGTAATGACGATAAATATATTTGAAACTTTAAAACTTTAAGCATTCCTTCTTTTAGTTCTTTCAAAACCACAATTCCGACATTTATCACTTTTTAACTTTGTGCAGCATTCGTAAGATAATATTACTAAAAAAAACTTTAATATTGTGCAGTTTTTCTAGTGAGACTGTACTTCGTCGCCTTAATAATGATTTTCTAGAAAACCTTCCCAGGGACAGTCTATGTTTCTCTTCATGGTCCTCATTCCAGTACGCAACGTAAGTTGCAACCGGTTGTAACTTGCGCTCAGGTTACGGAATAGGGGACGCAGATTTACAACCGGCTACAACCACCTAAAACTGTTTTGGCATAAGGGCCCATATGGTTAACTATAGGTATAGTGGTAGTTGGAAGTTATGATTGCCCGATCCAATGGCTGCAAATAAGCCTCACCCCAGCATTAACATTGCAAGATAAACACTCGGAAAACCCTACAGTCAATGACGTGGGCGTGGATCACCTCGTCCCGTGGAGAAGAGAGTTGCAGAGGTTTTATCAGCGTTCAGTGAGAGGCGCCAAGAATAGACGACGTCCAAGCCTAATTGTATAGTATTTACAGGTACAACAATACCCAACAATTAAAAATATAAAATCTCTGTTAATAGATGATCATCTTGTATGTGTCAATAAGCCTTGACACAACATTTAAAAACTAGTTTTTAATTGGTGTATATTGTTCTTCTTGAAAATGTAGTGGACCGTGATGAGGATCATATTTAGGGTTATAGATGATAAAATAGTAAATTAACAAATATTGAAGCATGTTAAAAGTGAGTTGTGCCAAAGCCGAAGGACTGTGCCAAGGTCAACATATGTGTTTCAGGGAGATTGTCCTTCTTCCTATAGCGTGACGTCAGATGGATACCGCGTGACTGTCTACAAGGTGCTGCAGTCAGACGCAGCTCTCTTCCAGCCAGAGATGTTGTTCAAGATGTGCTGAAGTACTAAGCCAAGGTCAACATATGTGTTTCAGGGAGATTGTCCCTCTTCCTAGCGTGACGTCAGGTGGATACCGCGTGACAGTCTTCAAGGTGCTGCAGTCAGACGCAGCTCTCTTCCAGCCAGAGATATTGTTCAAGATGTGCTGAAGTACTAAGCCAAGGTCAACATATGTGTTTCAGGGAGATTGTCCCTCTTCCTAGCGTGACGTCAGGTGGATACCGAGTGACGGTCTTCAAGATGCTGCAGTCAGACGCAGCTCTCTTCCAGCCAGAGATGTTGTTCAAGATGTGCTGAAGTACTAAGCCAAGGTCAACACATGTGTTTCAGGGAGATTGTCCCTCTTCCTAGCGTGACGTCAGGTGGATACCGAGTGACGGTCTTCAAGGTGCTGCAGTCAGACGCAGCTCTCTTCCAGCCAGAGATGTTGTTCAAGATGTGCTGAAGTACTAAGCCAAGGTCAACATATGTGTTTCAGGGAGATTGTCCCTCTTCCTAGCGTGACGTCAGGTGGATACCGAGTGACAGTCTACAAGGTGCTGCAGTCAGACGCAGCTCTCTTCCAGCCAGAGATGTTGTTCAAGATGTGCTGAAGTACTAAGCGAAGGTCAACATATGTGTTTCAGGGAGATTGTCCCTCTTCCTAGCGTGACGTCAGGTGGATACCGAGTGACTGTCTACAAGGTGCTGCAGTCAGACGCAGCTCTCTTCCAGCCAGAGATGTTGTTCAAGATGTGCTGAAGTACTAAGCCAAGGTCAACATATGTGTTTCAGGGAGATTGTCCCTCTTCCTAGCGTGACGTCAGGTGGATACCGAGTGACAGTCTACAAGGTGCTGCAGTCAGACGCAGCTCTTTTCCAGCCAGAGATGTTGTTCAAGATGTGCTGAAGTACTAAGCGAAGGTCAACATATGTGTTTCAGGGAGATTGTCCCTCTTCCTAGCGTGACGTCAGGTGGATACCGAGTGACAGTCTACAAGGTGCTGCAGTCAGACGCAGCTCTCTTCCAGCCAGAGATGTTGTTCAAGATGTGCTGAAGTACTAAGCCAAGGTCAACATATGTGTTTCAGGGAGATGATCCCTCTTCCTATAGCGTGACGTCAGATGGATACCGCGTGACAGTCTACAAGGTGCTGCAGTCAGACGCAGCTCTCTTCCAGCCAGAGATGTTGTTCAAGATATGCTGAAGTACTAAGCCAAGGTCAACATATGTGTTTCAGGGAGATGGTCCATCTTCCTAGCGTGACGTCAGGTGGATACCGAGTGACTGTCTACAAGGTGCTGCAGTCAGACGCAGCTCTCTTCCAGCCAGAGATATTGTTCAAGATGTGCTGAAGTACTAAGCCAAGGTCAACATATGTGTTTCAGGGAGATTGTTCCTCTTCCTAGCGTGACGTCAGGTGGATACCGAGTGACTGTCTTCAAGATGCTGCAGTCAGACGTAGCTCTCTTCCAGCCAGAGATATTGTTCAAATTGGGTCTCATGATCGCCGATATTCGTATGAAAGAGGTCAGTGCTATTTATCTGCATCTAACTTGGCTTCCTTAATCTCTTAAAATTTTCTAGATGAAGAAAAGAATTTAAAAAAATGCGTGGTCAAGCAGTAAAAATAATTATATGACTTATTTAACATTGGTAGAAAAACATCGAAAGTCTCTAATGTATAACTTTCTAGAAATAGATTAACTTGTGATTGTATATAGTCAAATAGTGTAATACCTGTATCTTGTTGATCGTGAAAAGATTATTTATATTTCAATGAATTAGTAACGGTTCGTGTAAGAATTGCGCAGTAGATACGCTGAGTGGATTGGTAAACTTCTCATCTCATACACTACAACGCTAAATTAACTACAGTGAAAGAAAATATATATATATTGTTTTCAAGAACTTTCACGCAAGCGTATCAAAAAGTAATCATTTTAACTCTTGCTGCTTTCTATATTGGACGATGTTCCTCAAACAACGAGAAATGAAAATGTGTTTAGAATATTAACATAAAATGATATTATGCTTGAAAATATCGTAAAATAATACTTCCACAAAATAAATTATGTTCAGAATTTCAATTTTTTAATTACAAATATTGTTTCACTTTAAGTTATGAGGCGTTCGGTCGACTACATACCCCCCCCCCCTCCCCCCTCCAATCAGTTTTAACAGTTTTGGTGTGGAAAAACTAGCAGTATCCCAACATTGAAAAATTAACAAAATAGCTTTACAGACAGTAACCGTTTTAGTACTATGATTCAATAATTTTATTCGAATAATGTGCTTTAGATTATGCGCAAATGAATTCGAGTTTCAAATATGCAATTAAAGAATATCCGAGTCAATGTACTTGAATAACATATTTTTATGACACTTCCATATATTGTTGTTGTATGTTTTTTTAGTTAAATAACTTTTATTAATTATTCATAGGATGGAAATAATGTATATATTTACATACCATCACAATAAATGATACTGTCGAGTTTAGTAGCTAAATAGCGAATGTTTCAAAGTAAACATTACCTGTAACATTGAACCCTTTAAACTTCTTCCTCATTTAGTTTCCACAAAATAAATAAAAACCGGTTCCGAATGAAAGATTAAAGTACCATAGAAATAAGGTAATTAAAAAAATACACTCACGCCCTCTTCTCATTACACTGTTATCGCCATGGCACTAATTGATATGTTGTTGTCGTTGCATAAACAAAACGTTACCGATATACAAATTCAGTACCAAGCGTTTTTAAAAACGTTAGCGTTCTCATTTTGAATTATTGCACATTTTGCTGGAACCATTCTTGAAGAAATGGCATTTTTGTCACCTCCTTATTGTGTTGTTTTTTTTATTGTTTTTATATTGTGTATTATCATTTTGACGACTGTTATTCCGTTACTTTATTTCCAGTGCTAAATGCCACGTACGCTGGTGAAATGACGCATAATCATATCGTTTAACGACATATCTTGTTGTTGAGTTGAGGTTCTAATCAAAGCTCTTATCTCTTCAACAGGATAGCAGTGTGGGCGATATGATCATCCACGACTGTGCAAATGTGGGCGTCGGGCACATCTCCAAGATGTCACTTACTTTATTGAAGAAGATGGAAGTCTGCGCATCGGTTAGTATTATTTCAACAACGATTCGTCCTACATTTGCTGACAATATTTACACTTGTCCGGGAAGATCGTTACCGATGCGTTCGTCATAGACAAGTGACTCGTGGCCAATCAGCGATCGGTATTGAAATTGGGGCTCTCTGATTGGTCTTGAATCACTCGTCTATGATGACATCTGTAAGGTTGTTGCAGGGTAAATGTATGTGCTTACATTCTGCCAACTGCCAATTAGATTACAATAAAGTACTCTCCATATTACTAAATCATTGTCAATATCGGTAAACTGCTTTGATTTGTTTATGCGATATTCGTTTTAATAATGAAAGTAATTGCCACTGAGGGTTTTTATCCTAAATGCATTTTTTTTTTTTTTTTTTTTTTAAAGAAAATTTTGCACTTTCCTAGTATTACGAGCAGCTAATAAGAACGCTTGTTTTGTAGACAATAACTTATTTCCACCATTGCAGCCATCAATCAGTAGCTTTAAGATAAACCTAATTGCATATTAGCTCCTATTATATTCCTTATTAGAAGTTCGAAATATTGGGCCTTAGAAAACATAATGTCTCTAGATTTACTTACAAAGGCAACCCGCTTGCCTTGGTAGCTTTCATGGCTAAACAGAATCGCTGTCACGTTTTATGCAACGAGATCACGTTTAACCCTTACACTTACAAAATTGTAAAATGTCGCTTTTAAAATCAACCGGTACGTAACAGTTCAAAGGTTAAAAAGTCCAATATTCTACACGTTTGATCAGGGTGAAGTGTGGTCCCCCCTTAAGAGTGTTTCCTTGCAGCAAGGATACCGCGCACGCGTCAAGGGTGTCCACTTCATCAACGCTCCCCCTGTGATCGACGTCTTGATGACAATGGTCAAGCGCGTCGTCAAGACCAAGCTGGCCTCCCGACACCACGTCCACGCTAACCTCGACTCGCTGTACCAACACATGGACCGAGATATACTCCCTGAGGAATACGGCGGCAAGGCGGGGAAGATGAGCGACCTTGCAGGTAAGTCGAGGTCATGATATTCTTACAATAAGTGAGTTCCAGCCAGCCTAGACTCCTTCAGTACACACCTGGACTGAGATATACTCCCTGAGGAGTACGGCGGCAAGGCGGGGAAGATGAGCGACCTTGCAGGTAAGCCAAGGTCATAATATCCTTACAACCAGTGAGTTCCCGCCAGCCTAGGCTCCTTCAGTATACACATGGACCGAGATACGCTCCTTGAGATAAGCGACGTGTCCCTGTGTTATTAGTATCAATCCGATCCAAGAAAAAACAGAGAAAATCCTTCAGTATTGGGCCGGTTTTATAATATTTTGATTATGATCACCATATTTTCAAAAAGTACATACAGTAAGAAATGCCAGTATGTTTCTTTTAATAAAGCAACAAATAAGAGGATGTTTATTGAGATTATTGTTATTTATCCATACATTTGAGCCACTTTTGAACACACAAACTCATATGTGTGTCGTCACAGGTTTCTGGATGTGAAAATCATGGCGAGTGATTGTCTTCCTTCAATGCCTGAACGAACCATGATAAATATAATGTCGGACATTGTCGTGCTGGTAAACTATAGACTACGATGCCACATCAGAGTAGCTACGGTATTGACTCGGTCTATTTGGCAAGATCGTCACACAAGCCAGAGGTAAATCTACTGGTCCGGATCAACGGTAGTCATGGTTTCTGATTGAGATAATTTGTTGTTTAACAACGGACTGATAACGTATGATCATATGACGTCGGGGGGGTGTTTGGAGGACAGGTACAAATAAGACCTAAAAGAGAGGAAAGGGGAATGGGGAGGACGTGGGCTGTCATTTGTCTATCTTCTACACCTCTACTTGTCCGGCTAGGGTGGCACTATCACAGAAGCATATCCGCTTGCATCGTCATAGTTGTGAGGATCAACAAAGCACACAAACCTGCCCACCACGATAAGGTAGCAGGCTTTTAACAGGGTAGTCATGGCGATAATTAATGGTGGGATTCTTGCACACGCCTCTACATGTATTGTACGGTGTGCGACATATGTACATATTAGGGAAGGTAGTCAATACCAAATATAGGTATCGATAATCGAAGAGTAATTATCGTTATCGATCGATACTATCGAAAAAAAACAAATAAAAAAAAGATTGAATTTTCATAGGTTGGATTTAAGCAAAAATTCCAAATTCCATTTATAAATGTGTTTGCTTTAAAATATTCGCGAGAGAGATTTTGTTATAGGCCTAATTCGCAAGTTCTCGGCGTCATTGTGGTTTACAAAAGGTCTGAGACGCCCATTCATTGTCAATGATTCTCAAATGTCGATACTTCTGATCGATAACGTAAATAGTTTCCAATATCGAATATCGATCGATTAAATCGTTATTTTGCCAACCCCTAGACCTATTAAATTTGCAATAGTTAGACATCAATCCTGTTGCAGATGTAAAATGCAAATATCCTGACGAATATCCTTGGATCTTGTTTCAGCTGCATGGAAGAAGAAGAACGAGGACATGCGTGACTGGTTCATCGCAGAGTCCTTTGGTAAAGCTGACGAGTCGAAGAGAGAAGATAAATCCTTTATCGACACCAATGATCTGTTTGGGTTCGAGGGTACCTTCAAGCAGCTTACCCTAGACTGAGTTGTTAGGATAGTAGACGGGATGCTTCATTGCACACCGATCTAACTATAATTGCATAATTTATTATTGTTTATGTTTTTGTTTTCATTAAGCGATTGTTTTCCTAATTGTTGGCATTACCAATTGAATTATTGATGGCATTTCTTGAGTAATGATTCGGGTAAATTTGGAGATCATTTGAAATTATTGAAATTATTTTTGCATTCAAAAATAACAAATAAACTTTTAATAAGACCATCCATTTCCACATGTACGTCTTATAGTTACTTATAGTTAAAGAAAATTGAATTATCAAAATCCGGTTAATTTGATGACCATACAAAACACCAAAGTTTATGAAACTAAACACTAATGCAACTGTGATGGTTGTTTAAGTATTAAAGAATCACTGTTTATTTGTATCATCATTTCAATTGCAAATTAATAAATATACCTAAGAGAAATTGTTAAGTGTTATCTGTGGTATTACGATTGTCTGTTATTTCATGTTTGTTTTTTAGTTGTTAGGTCATAAAATTTATGATTTACCAAGTTAAAATAATGTTATTGGTTGACAAAAGGTTTATTTTTATTGGTTCTTTTTAAAATATTGATGGGTTGACGCGTATGTAACAACACGCCCGTAGATCTTTATTTTAAATTCGCATCGATCCTATGATTTCTTTTTCTAGATCGAATAGTTTAGGGTGTTTTATATATATTGGACTAACGTTCACATATGAGGCATTATATCAATATGTGATACGTAAATAATATACAGTAAAATATGGCTTTCCAAGTTTGGTTGTGTTTATTGAAACTGATGATTTGTTGTATTGTGCAATATTATTTCAAAAGTAAAGATATTTAAATAAATGTTTAATTTATGAAAAACTGTTACATTGGTTTATTATTGTTATAATGTAGCTGAAATATTGATTGAAAATTGTGTTGACGTGTAATTTGTATTGTCCTTTCCCCCTTTAAAAACACGTCTATAAAATTATAGTTAATTAAAATAATTCATGGCAGACAAGTAGATCTGGAATCATATATAAAGTCTCTAATTTGAATTCACATTGATGTCGTTCAGTAAGGTGTTATCTTTTCTATACAGAACAATCCTAAATTAATCGGCATTATGCAATTTTAATTAGTTGGAAAACTCGAGCGTGGACTGTTGGCCCGAGTCAAAAACTTGGCTTTCAGGTGCAGCCACGTCGATGGAGTAAAATTTTGACGATAGAGTGCTGATGATGTTTCGGGTATGGGATGAGCAGTACAACCTACCCGAAACGTAATCATTTTTATCAACAAAGATTTCAGGAATCGACGCGGCTACACCTGAAAGCCAAGATTAATTATTGTTTGGTGAGTTTAATTAAAAATCAATTCAAGCTAGTATGAGTTATATTATGCTCATAGATATTTAAAATATTATAGAAGGTTATATCGTGTAGAGTGCAAAGTTTTACGCTGTTTTTGTGTCAAAACGAAAATACAAAAACGAACAATGATTTAATACAAATAATTAAAAACAAAGTTGACCATGCAAAACTGTGATTGTTTCATTTTGTGCCACTGCTCGCAAACAAACAATGTGATACAACGAAAAGGAATTCGAAAAGCAACCAACAGCTAACTTCTTTATTTGTCGTAAGCTCTTCTTTTTTGGATCTGAAAACTTTCAAAATGTCTGCAGGCCAATACTAATAACATGTGGGGCTTTTATTAATAAATCATTGTTTTTAAAGTGTACATGAAAACAAATATAACCCTGTTTGTTCTTTTAAACGACAATGCATTGTCTAAAAACACAATTATGTTTCCTGACTGGCTGAAGGATATCCAGAACACGTTTGCCCCGAACGACATCCTACTTTAGAGGGTATGAGAAATTATCTTGAATGATCGTTTAGGAAATTATCTTGAATGATCGTTTAGGTATAGATGCAGTTCATTGAATCCAATTTATTATTTTGAGCAACAAATTGGTACAAATATACAATACATTTAAATGCACAACAAGTGAGATACTATTTAACAGTGGTTTTACCAAAGATTTGTTTTACATGTACTATCTTGTATGAATACCTTAAATATAAGAAAATACTTCTTGCAGAAAGATAAATTGCTTTGGATTATATCTGAGGAGATTAATCCTTTGATTGTATCGCCAGTCATTTTATATTAATGCTGGCCAACTTATTACACAAGTACTACATGATTAAAGACCATAACAAAAATTACTATTAACATACATTATTATTTGCTCTGTCTACTGTTTCCTAGTAAAAAATTACAAACAGAATACGTACACTTTATGACTACGTATCAAATATTTTATCAAAATTTGTCAGTGACTGAGAAGAAATGGGTAAATTTAAAGCATGTTGTGTACACATATGGATCATTGAAAAATGTTATAACATCCCATAATTTGAACATAATCTGTGTTTTACACAATAGGACGAGTGTCTTGAAGTTTTAAGCGATAAGTTCAAAGTAGGTGAACACTGGTAGCTGTTTAAATAACATTCATTTGCGTAAAAACACAGACACTACCTAACGAAAGAGTGAATATGCTACACGACATAGTACGTACCGAAGTACCAATAAATGAAATGCATGTAGCTATAGAGTTCTGTGAATAACATGCAACGCTATAACCAGTAACATTCGTCAGTTTGTAATTATAAGAAAAACTCTTATTTACAAATTTCGACAATGATTACTGATGAATCTGAAATCTGATAACGGAAAATCGGAATAAGCCACCATTGAAAATGATTACAAGTGAATGCGTATCTAATACTAAACATTAAATGTAAATTGTATCCATTACTTTTATGTAATATCGATCTAGGCTCTTGTAGAAATATTCTAAAAACTTTTGATTGTATTTATCTTTTTAAAACGAGACTTTAAAGGTTTACTGACACATGGATAAATCTCCTTAATTAATTAACATAATATAATATCTTCTTTATTGACACAGGTTGAATCTTGAGTCAATAAGTATTAAAAGTAGTTCCCTGAAGTTCCAGATGCAATCATAGTATAAGAACCCATAATATTGTATTGAAACTCTTATTGAACAACTTGTGCACGGCGACACTAGCGCAGCGTAGCGGTCTTGTGGCTGACATACGTTGATTGATTGTCATTGGGTACGTTCCGAAACCTGTTGAGAATGCTTAAAGCATGCTTGGCCCGTACCGAAACCTATTGAATGAGCTTTACCCAGCGTTCCGAAACCTCATTCGTGAGCATATTCAGCACGCTCAATATGCCCGAGGTTTCAGTTGAGCATCTCCAGCATAAGGTGGTTTTTGGCGGTATTTTAAAAATGCTCCATAGAAGGACCTAACCTTGGGCTTAACCTAAGTGTAAAATTGCACCAAAATCATATGTTTGCATATGTATTAGAGCCTAGTATATTTAATTTATTTAACTTACGCCTCTATCAACCTTTTAAATATTACTACAATGTTTGACAACTAATGTAGTGGGCGTGGCAAAACGACCTTGCGCCTAATTGGCCTAAACAGCCATGCCTATGCTTGAAGTGTTCCGTAACTTTATCGTGCTTATAAATGCTTTAACGTGCTGGAGAATGCCAGGGGCAAAGCATTTTCAACAAGTAACGGAACGCAGCCATTATAATATCTACAAAAAGAATTGTAGTACTGCTACTTGATCGACTCTTCATCTACACCCACAGCCTATAGGGAGGCATAGGACCTGCGCGCCCATGTGTGTGCAGCAAGAAAATGGCTTGGTTCTTATACTCTGATTCAACTAAAACGAAGATGGAAATATTATTCCGCCGACAGCAGCGCAACGCGTCAGAGCGGTGAGTTTCCGAACTTTGCCCGTGTGAATACGGAAGTTGACGTCGGTGCTGTTGAGTCCAGCCAGTCGCCAGACGGGCATTTTGTTCGAGATCGCCCAGAGACGACCCCGCGGGCTGACCTTGAGGTCGTTGGGGTAGATCATTGTAACGTCATTGGCGCCGAACATGTCCAGCGTTGATTGGCTGAACTCCTTCTGGGTGTTCCAGCAACCGATGGCGTTGAAGTTCGGCTTTGACAAACAAATACGGGTTATGTTAAGATTTGGGTACTTTAATTAAAAGTGGACTAGAAAATATGAAACGATCGTTCGAAAACGTTTCCGATCACACACCTCAAACATGTAGCAATAAAATCGAGACAACCGTCTCTTCTACCACTTCAGGCAAGGCAAGAGAGTATTCTACTGACAGTGACCAAGTTTCACCAAGGTTGCGTGACCAAGCACGTGTATTCTGCACAGTGCGCATATTACGATCCGAAAATATTCAATCCTTAAATAAAAAAATTAAAAATACCCAAAAGTAATAACAACCTTAACTGTGCATAATGTTTTAGCGTGAACACATATTTATATATTTTATACAAGGGAAAACTGCAATAGTTTTCTCTATCAATTTATATATGTACTGGTGAACGACTGATTGTTGAGTATACAGAGTAGTGAAGACTATGTATTTTCTGTGTGTACTACATTAACGCTGATTTTACCTGGTCAGTAAATAGTAATGGCATTGTATTTTAAATTATTGCTTGTAATTCAGCCTTAGTTTGTACGCTTGTTTAATTTTAACAAATTGTATACCGTTCGCCAAAACTCCCAAACATTCCAACTAAAGCCATGCCCTTTCAACACAAATATAGGAAGTAGTCACTTACCACGACATTGTCTAACGTTGTCAACACATGCGTAGTAGGCTATATATGATAGCAACCATGCATGTACTGTGTGCATTGTTACCTAACACATACGTAGTACGTATGATAGCAACCATGCATATACTGTGTGCATGGTTACCTAACACATACGTAATACGTATGATAGCAACCATGCATATACTGTGTGCATGGTTACCTAACACATGCGTAGTACGTATGATACGGTTCCTAAGGGTGCGCGCACAAAGATCCAGCGCTGAGCTACGTCATGAATGTTTCCAGTGCAGCTATGCATAATAATAAGCTTCTGTTTTTCTCAATGAAATAAACCTGGTTTTCCCACGCCGGTTACAAGCGGGTTCTTTGTGCGCGCACCTTAATGTTGTAAACGTATACGTAGTACGTATTTGTACCTGCACGTAGAGAAGAATCCCAGTGTCCTGGTCCAGAACCGAGGAGCTCGCCTGCGTGTTTGGACCCTTCGAACCCAGGTCCACAAACTTGTCCGAGTTGCGTCCGTCCCTAGTCATCCCCTCACACCGGAGGATCTTGGCCGGTACTTGGTACTCGTGGTAGCTCGCGAAGGGGTGGTAGTACATGGTCCGGTCTTTGGTCACTGTAGACACATCATACATAGAGCAGTGTTATTTAGTATGTGGTGTTTTATGACGTACTGGACGTCGCCCGACTCAAACCCTTTACACATCACCAGGGTCGTCATAAGGGAGTCTAAACTAAGGGGTACTGGAGTGTTTAGAGCTACAATTCATAGTCTTTTCCTACACCTACTAGTAAGAAGAAAGAAAGAAGAAAGAGCCCGTTGTTGCCAGATAACTTTTTCCTGTCTAGGGACTGCTACCTTATCGTGGTGGGCAGGTTTGCGTGCTTTGTTGATCCCGCGAGCAATGCCGGCGGAAGCGTATGCTTCTGGTAGGGCCACCCTAGCCGGACTGGTCGAGGAGGAGAAGTCAGACGAAGTGCAGTCCACACCCCAATCCCCTTTCCTCCCCTTTACCCTTTCCTCACGCGCTCTCCTACTTGCCCCTTTCCTCCAAACAGCCCCCTATTTCATTTTCATTATCACCCACTCATCGTCTTGATTAGCCAAGTTGCAAAAATATAAGACGTTAAGCTCAAATATCAATCAATCATTCAAGTATGCTATTTCACAAGGTCTACTTGATCTCCTCCGCTTGGCGGAGATCAAGCACATCTTGGTTATTTCACATTTAGAATACAAATCCATAGCAACGGCGGGCGCCCCTAGGGGTATGAGACGACTATGAATACGGATCTAGGAGTTTTAAGGGACGTGGGGAGTTGCTGGGTGATCTGATCGCAAAGATGGACGGCAAATATCAAGAAAAGAGTGAGAAAGTAGGAAGAGGGAAACTGATGAAGGCCACGTGAGATGAATAAAGAAATGTAAAAGAGATAGACATCTTTGCGGACACCGGTCACCACGAGGAAGGACCACCTTGAACGGATTTATGGATGAAAGAAATATGTACTTTCTGTGAACACTATGTGTTTATTTTGGTTCGCTTTAATATACTCGGGCTTCCACTCCCTCCCACCATTACCCCAGCCCAAGGTCAACAGACCAGTTGGTGTTATCTCGTTCTGCGCCAGCCCTATGCTCAATAACAAGTACATTTGTAGTCATATGTTGGAGTACTGGCTTCAAGATAACCTGAGCAGCAGACAGTCCCAGAACACTGCAGCCTTGTATGGCTCAGGTGCAATATCTCGATAATCGAATATCTGGACCAATCAGATCGCTTGATACATCGACCAGAAAACCCGAAACCCACCAAATCACCTTTATTTACTCGCCGTATTTCTGCCTTGACGGACGTACCTACAATACACACCACGGTTTGATCTAGAGGTAAATTTGTGTTTTACTTGTTAATTGATATTCGTGTGCATCATTTTATATCAACGAATTATTTGGCGACATTTCTTCTGTAATTTGTGCTATAAGTGAAAAAACTGTGCTACAATATATCTTCAGAACTGTGGAACTTCAGAGGCGTCCAACAGTTAATCACGGTAGGACATGGCCGTGTTATTATTAAACTAATAGGTACAAATATAACTTTACACAAGAATTTCTAGTTTCTCTTGATCCTGATTAGATTTAAAATTTATACTCAACTAGTAGAATCGAAAGGAGATCGCATGAGTTTTAATTTGTTTTCGAGTCGTAGGCTAAATTTTGAAATGGGTTTTCGACCTTTTGGTTCGGGTTCGACTAAGTATTGATAATAATTTCAATAATGTTTTAATGTTTAAGAATACTGTCTGTCAAAACCACGTGAAATTACCGTGTAAAAATAATATTGATATTCATATCACAGGATCACTGACCTTGCAAAGGTGAATAGCTAACAAACTCAATGGTAATATCCTTGGGGCTTCGTAAGAACAAAACCCATGTCTAATTTTAAATTCGGTCGGTTATTTTCGATTCACGTCGCGAGTTATATTTAATAAGGTACGTCTAGCCTACTACTTATTCTAAGAAAGAAATTAAATGACGCGTTTTTTGCTAGCTTTTTAGCGTCATAAGCCGCCACGTTGAATGGATTTTTGTATTCATCCATAGTAATATATTAACCGAAGTATTAACATTAAAATTATTACATATTCTTTACTTTAATATCTGCATTATTGAGAAGATTTTGATTAATCTAGTAAATACAATATTAATAGATTAATGTGTTATGCTCCCAGGGATATAACTAATATGTCAACTGTTAAAATATAGCCTCTTTTAAATTAGCTTGAGTTTTAATTACAACAGTTAGTAGAGTACTACTAGTAGATTGGTGTTTTATAGTACAAAATTTAGTACTTGGATTAGTACACCCTATAGCCAAATTTGCAATGTACTAAACATGCTATAGGCTCTTCCCTATTCCATCGCAAAATACCCAGAAGCAATGACATCTATAGCATACATTAACTTCGTTTGTTTTTAAACATTCCGAAGCCAGTGGAGTAATGACCTAGAAACAGTGGCATGACGTACTTGAATAAAACCTGTATTCATAGTAGGGTTAAAGTAGGCTAGGCCTAGATGCGCTTTGCCGTCCATGCAAAGGCTAAATCACCAATATGTACATAGCATTGATTTGTTACATGCCCAACCAAAATCAATATCTTCTTGCGGAACGTTGTGTCAAGATTTATTTGGAAAACTAAATCATAGCGATTGCTACTCGAATTCTCTACTATAACTACGAGTAAATTTATTACTACATTGCTCTTTATCTATAAATACCAGGAACACAATGCAATTTTTCAATTCAATTTCAATTCAATTTAATTCAATTTTGCTTTATTATCCTTCTTAAACCTTGCATATATATATTTTTTTTTATTAATAAAAACAAGTTTTGTTTACACAAATATTACACATGAATGTACTTGTTTGGTCTTATGTTTACTGTTATAAAGATAAGGTATAGGAATACCCACCTAGGATGTAAGGTTTCTAAACGTCAATCCTTTCATTGCCAAATTGTAACAGTACCCACGCCCTCTCTACACTGGTCGGCCTAGCTCAGCCGGGAAATAAACCAACACTTGAAAACTTGAGATGTATTATTAATTTATATTGTATTACATAGACAACGAATGCTCACAGTAAATAACTTGTCACAAATAGGTCTACAGACAGTACCAGCTCCAGTTATAGGTGTATTCTTCTTCTAACCTTGGTTTCTCAAGCAGGCGTCCATGGTAGGATTTCCAAAATGTCCTTCATGGTAGGTTGAATTCAGTGGTTGATCGTGTGTAACCGACGCTTCGAAAATCACTGTCCCATTTAACGGTGCAGGCGTAGTTGACTCATTGGTCCAGTGGTTAGCATCCCTGCTTCCAATGCAGAAGGTCCCGGGTTCAAATCCCGCTTCAGGCAAAAGTTTTTTAACTTCTAAGATGGATTCAATTCCATCACTGCTTGGCATAGGAATAAGTAAACGGTGACTTTGGAGCCGTCCCAGCAACGAAGCACTCAATAAATTCAAAGTTGTCTGAATCGGCCTTGTTGATTCTGGCATTTGTCCGCAGGTGTTCGCACTGTCCAATCACTGATTCATATGTTTCGTATTTGAAATATCGATCTTTGATTGGTTATTTCTCACTCGTCGATGGTGTTCTGAGCCGACAGGGTTGGTTTAGTGACTTTAAATTAAAGTCCCCCACTGCAAATCAGTTTAGTTACTGAGTGGGTAGACTCTAAATGTGAATGTATTTATTTATTTATTTAGTTGACGTCTGGGTAATCCTAGTTTTGATAACTAGAGAAATTGTAATGCTCAAAGACTCGAGTTCTTGAAGTTGTTTCGTGTAGCTTTCAACACCACTTCCTCTCTCTAGGCTCACTTTCCACCATCTTCCTCTCTCTTGTCCTTAGTTACCAGTCAACAACCGTTGCTATGCAATGTAACAATGCAAGTTCTTTATTGATATTACCAAAGCTCTCTACAAATTCACATGTGCACAAAGTCACTGCATTCTAAGCACAGCCTAGTGGATAATGCACAAACTCACTGCATTCTAAGAAGAGCCTAGTGGATAATGCACAAAGTCACTGCATTCTATGCACAGCCTAGTGGATAATGCATATAGACGGTACTTTACAATACCCCTTGAAATTTTTTTATATTATGAATTTATTAATTGAAATTATGAAAAAATTTCAAAAAATTTATCTCCAACGTTCTCCACTTTTAAAAATTCCATGGTCGTAGGTCGTTATATCATACCCCTTCCAAAAAAAAAAAAAATGAAGATGACAAAATGTATCTATAATTTTTTATATTTTTGCTAACATCGAAACTCAGAAATAACCCTTTTAAATCTATAATTGGAAAACATTATTACCCCTTCAAATAGCCTTACCCCTTCTAAACCTGTAAACTACAACAATGTCGTTCACTGACCCCTTCAATTCAAATGCTAAAATGAAAGTTTATGAAACCTGGAACCCGAAGGACAGCACCATGCAATGTTAATAGTACAATACACTTCTAACAATTGGATATCAATCCCCTCTTCCAGAATCAAGAATTGTCAACAATTAACAATTTTAAATTGTTGATATAAAAAAAAAACACATTAATAACTTTGCACCATAACCAACACCAACCTATAATCCTAGTAACAACGTTACTACAGAGTCGACAACAATAGGCTACATTAGGGACCAAATCATCACTTGTCAAAAAGATTCAATACCTTGTTGACCTGTGGTTTATATTGCTCACTGTAAATATGTTTTAGCAAGGCCGCTTGTGCATTCTCCCCCCAAAAATGTTGAAGAAATTTCTCCTTAAAATCTTCAAAAGTAACAAACTCGTTTTCTTGCAACCATGTCTTGGATACCCCTTTCAGACATTGTAGTGTAACAGCCAGTCTCCGGTTGTTTTTTACCGCATAGTTTTTAGACCGGCTCTCCAATAACTTTATAAATTCGACTGGATGAAGTCCATCGTTATTCGCCGTAAATACAATTCCCTCACGAAATAACTGGTCCCCGATTCCACTATCATTCTGAATGGTAACTCCAGCATTACCACTTGTCATATCGACCTCCATCATCTCAATTCTTTTTTTATTGGCTTCAATCGCCATCTCTAACCCTACACACTGACCACTTATTCTCTTATGATCCATTTCTTTCACTTCTCCTATCTCTTTCTGAAGCTGTTGTTTCACCCCCACTATATCTTCAATTACCATGTCTACCCTTACCTTTAAGTTATCGGGACTTTTTTTTATTCCTCCGATCTTGTTATCTACATCTCTTTTGAACACCCCTATTTCCTCAATTACTTCATTGAGCTTACCGCCAACCTTAATAACCTTATCTCCAATTTTTTCGGACACACCTTTCAACTCCCCTATCTCTTCTACTAAGCCATCCACTTTATTGTCAATAACCTCGATCTCATCCTCAACCTTAGTCCTCAAAGCTGTGAACTTAGTTTCCAACCCGTAAAACATTTTATCACTTTTTTCCTCAAAGCTTATCTTCAATTCGGACTTCATTTCCCCCATTTCCTTCCGTATTCCCTCATTGTCGTTACGTAATCCCACAATATCCTTCCGTATTTCCTCATTGTCGTTACGTAATCCCACATTGTCGTTACGTAATCCCACAATGTCCTTCCGTATTTCCTCATTGTCGTTACGTAATCCCACATTGTCGTTACGTAATCCCACAATGTCCTTCCGTATTTCCTCATTGTCGTTACGTAATCCCACATTCATATCCTTCATATCACCATTCATCTTAATCATCATCTCCATTAAACTGTTCAAATCAACAGACCTGATCTCTAACTCTTGAACACTCTCCTCTATACTCCTCCCTACTTCATTCTGAACCTCCTCCCGCTGCATCCTGTCCATAGTCAGCAGTGACTCTGCGAACGTTCAAATTAATCGAGCTTATAATTACACCTCAAATTTTTAAGTGTTTGGTTCAAATTTTTTTTTTTCCTCGGGGTAAATGCAATTAGTATGTGCCCCACCGTTGGTGTGCCAAATTGTAACAGTACCCACGCCCTCTCTACACTGGTCGGCCTAGCTCAGCCGGGAAATAAACCAACACTTGAGAACTTGAGATGTATTATTAATTTATATTGTATCACATAGACAACGAATGCTCACAGTAAATAACTTGTCACAAATAGGTCTACAGACAGTACCAGCTCCAGTTATAGGTGTATTCTTCTTCTAACCTTGGTTTCTCAAGCAGGCGTCCATAGTAGGATTTCCAAAATGTCCTTCATGGTAGGTTGAATTCAGTGGTTGATCGTGTGTAACCGACGCTTCGAAAATCACCGTCCCATTTAACGGGGCAGGCGTAGTTGACGTCTGGGTAATCCTAGTTTTGATAACTAGAGAAATTGTAATGCTCAAAGACTCGAGTTCTTGAAGTTGTTTCGTGTAGCTTTCAACACCACTTCCTCTCTCTAGGCTCACTTTTCCACCATCTTCCTCTCTCTTGTCCTTAGTTACCAGTCAACAACCGTTGCTATGCAATGTAACAATGCAAGTTCTTTATTGATATTACCAAAGCTCTCTACAAATTCACATGTGCACAAAGTCACTGCATTCTAAGCACAGCCTAGTGGATAATGCACAAACTCACTGCATTCTAAGAACAGCCTAGTGGATAATGCACAAAGTCACTGCATTCTATGCACAGCCTAGTGGATAATGCATATAGACGGTACTTTACAAGTAACATATAGTTTCAAAATTGTCTTTCCCGCTTAAATATAACATTTTTCGATGAGTAATTCCCCCCCCCCCCCCCCCGTCTCCCACCGAATAGATATGGTTCATAGGCATTGACGTGAACGGTGTGACGTCGGTGTGAAGTCGGTGTGAAATTGTACTAAGTGTAGGTTTGTAATCTTTGGTGTAGGTAATATAAACTGTCATTTGAAATGTCTTCTTCGCACAAGTGATGCCTATCAACTAAATATGACTCGGAAACCACTATTTTTATATACCTACTGAATGTGACGTAAATAGTATAATTGGCTGTACTTTCAAAGCACTTTTACACCAATACACAGAAAGCAATTAACACGAAATAGCTGGTTGGGGTTTATCAAGATTTTTTTTATTAAATCTGAAAAAAAATAGATACAAATTTTTAAAAAAATGTTTATTATTTTGTATGGGTAGTATTTCCAGCAAATTTTAGTTTTGAGAATAGGCATTCCAAAACATTGCATACGCGTTTGCTAATGTGAAAAGGTGTGGTAAGGATAATTTCATACTGAAATTTTGTCATGATGTATTATCGTACATATTATTTCGCATGAGCAATTAATTTTAAGGTCGGTTGACACACTTTCCTAATATTTAAGATTTAATTTGTAGCATTTTGTCCTAGCACGTATGTTCCTGTTAACATAGGATCGCTATCGTTGGCCGGATTTATAAAACGTCGCTTATTGGCTGGGCTAAGAATTTTTGGTGTAAGCTAACGTTGCTATGGTGGCGTTAAATCTAAAACACATGCATTTGATATCTGTGCTTAAACCCTAGGAGCTTGTGTGTGTATTGGCTGGGCTAAGAATTTTTGGTGTAAGCTAACGTTGCTATGGTGGCGTTAAATCTAAAACACATGCATTTGATATCTGTGCTTAAACCCTAGGAGCTTGTGTGAGCAACCGAAAGCTACAATGCATTCGGTTTGATTTGATTTTGTTAACCCTTATATCTAAAATAAGTGTTTAAACCGATGTTTACGGTTTCAAAATAACATATACTCACAAATCGTTTTTTTAATGTCATAATCTCATCATTAGTTTGGAAGTAACAAACAGACTTTGACAACGTTGTTTTTGCTTACGTTATTTCGTATATATTTATATAGCTCTTTCTGCTGCTCAAATCAAAAGATTTGCTGTGCAATCTTGACTTGTTTATACGGTTATGTGGTATTCCCCGTATCAGCAAAAGCCAAGAGCAGTGGAAACCGGTACCACAGTTTCCTGAACACATTCACCAAGTGTAAAATATGAACTCTTATCAACACAGCATAAGGCTTCGTACCTAGGGTGACCAAAATAATCTGCATAACACAGTACTGTGTACTGAAGTCAAATTTAATTTAATGCTTGGCGTATTCAATCAATGGGCATACTAAACAATGTGTTTGTTTTTTTCATGAAGCCACGGTTTAATTTTTTCATCAGGTTTGTGTAGTAGTTTTGCTACTACGTGTTATTTTTTTTATGTGATCAGATTTTTATTTTGGGACGTTTTATTTTCCTTCTTCGTTGCTTTGATTTAACCATCCGTGTTGTAAATGGGAACGTTATTGTTCATTTGTAATAATTATATCTTATTCTTATTGTTATTTCTATGTGTAATCGTTTCCATGAGGATAATCATAACAACAAATTAAATATACGAATTCACCAAACTGGTTAATGCCGATTGATTATTTCAGATTGGTTTCCATGGTTTCAACAAACATTGCATTATAAATACATTGTTTTCCAGCGGACGCCATGTTTGTTTGGAGCAAAGCTCCGAACGGCTAATTTCGGGAGTCGGGACTACACGTTTGTCGAAAATTAAATAAAACATTTCTTGGACGGTACTATTCTTGTTTGTCCCAAATGCATAAACCGCTATGATATACAATAACAAATAATATATGCTACATTCAGTGGTAAATTTCTTACGTTATGAAACTGTGGATTTGTTTGAAATAGCTACCGATTGCTTCTCATATATTAATAAATAAATACCCAAATAAATATGGAATAGTTGCAACGATAGCCTAATAAAGTCAGCCCAACCTGTCTTCTCATGCTACGACGTAGCCGAGTCGAATGGTAATTTAATTTTCTACTTTCTTAGTCCTACTATCTATCTGAAACAGGTCCTTTAGAGATAATTTACGACTTTCCGTTGGTTACCTGGAAGGGTGGGCGTAAATAATTAATAAGGCTTGTGGACTCTATTGAGCGAAATACTGCCTTTACGAATGTGTGAAATAACGCCAAGAATGTGTTGTTTTCGTTGAAACAGCGTGCATGAAAGATGACGTAGATAAGGATCTGAAGTCGGTATGAGACTGTCCGTTATCTATGGTAGAGCTAAATGTACCTGGGTTGAGCTTGCTGAGCGCCATCCCAAAGAGGCCGTCAGGGAACTGGAAAGACTGTCCACCGACTGTGAAGTTCATTGCACTGGGGTCGGCCTTGAACGACTCGTGAGTTATCCTCCAGGACGTGTTCTTCGCCCAGTCGTAGACGACGAGGCTGTTTGCCCCAAGGTCAGAGAGATAAGCCCATGTGGAGTTGCAATCCACCACGTCTAGTAACAGATTATAAATTCAGTTGATTGGAAACAATGCAATTGTTCAAAAATGTGTTTTTAGGGGAGCAACAAAAATGGTTCCATAGCAACCTTGTGAATGAGGACATAATAGATGAGTGAGTAGGAGCCAATAAGATGGCGGTTTTTTTAAATACTGACATTTGATTGGCTATATTTCACTCATCTATGACGTCAGCATCCACACAGTTGCTGTGCAACGACTTTATCATAAATGTGTACTTATGATATTATTAGGTTTCCACAATACAAGAGAGATCGTTAAATAAATATGTATATATAGTCGATTTTCAGTGGGGGACATATTATACACTAATTTGTATATGTGCCAATTGTTGCTTCTACGGATCCCAAGTCATAACTATTTACATATAGTGCTCGTTGATACAATCATCTTCACATGTTTAAAACAAAACTATAATCTGAACCGTAAATCGAACCTTGAACATTCTGCGTTAGAAGAAACATTAATCATAAAGTAATGTGTGTACAGTGTAAAAGTATAAAATATTATCCTTGTAGAACCACATCTTGTTTAAGGATCAAGAGTCAAACCAGTTTTCGTTGGTCGACGTCGCAGGGTCAATGATTCAAGACGCAAACCACGATGAATAGCGAAACTTACCCACCGCAATGTTGGCAAAGAAAGACGTAGGTGGGGCCTGATCGGCCGGGAGTGTGTAGTTCCGTACCAGTTTGTCTGTCACCAGGTTGTAGACCATCACCTGGAATATGAAAGGGACAATTTAGAAAATCTAGAATTTTACACGAAAAATGTATATTTATTTTACATTTTGGGATTTGGAAAAAATGTTTAAAAAAAAAAAAAAACTTTATTCGGTGTCTGCAGCCAAAGCTGTTGCCACATGACACAGAATAACATACAATAACGGCTTACATCAAAACGAAAATCGAAACAAATACACTTAATACAATGCATATATAAACAAAACAAAATTTCAAATACAAATGGTGCCTAAATATAAAAATAGACCATCGTAATACGCATAGAACAATTTCATCAGCGAGACTGGATGGTATAACTAAAACGATTTAAGACATTTCTCGGGGGGGAGGGGGGAGGGATTGTACCCCTGCATAAGACCCATTTCTCTGATATACTTTCGGAATTCTACAAGCCTCATTCATTACAGTAAAAATGTATAAATAATTAAAGCCGAAACATTTTTTTAAAAATACCACGTGAAGTAATGGTATTGATGTGTGTACAAATTTTTAGATTGATGGCCGGGTTTATATTTGTAGAATTTTCTATTTCACGAAAGTGCACCTCAATTTCAATTATTCTAGATTTCTCAAATACAACCTATATGATTGCAATTTTTACAAATTTCTTTGCTATAGACTTTCGGTTGCAAAGTACGCTATAGCCGTTCGGAATGCAAGAATTTGCTAATTGCACGAATAATTCGACATATCTGAATGTTTGCATAGGTGTGATTTGCATTGTTATACACAACCATGCAAAACACTTGAAAGTTAAAAGTTATCAATAAAACGTTAATTTCTCTTATTTCACAAAGTAAAGTTGCCCGACGTAAGTAAACTCATCTCCTGCTTACGAAATAGCCGATCTCAATAGCACCACCTTAATGTTCTACTTCTCTAGTTCCTACCGTCTACTTGGAATAGGTCAATTTGCGATAATATACGACCCCTCTATAGAAGATATACTTGGGGTGACTACCTGGCAGTTCCTAACACAGCGGGCGTGGCTAATGAGTCTTGTGCACTCTACTAAGCGGAAGCCGCCTTTACGAATGTGTGAAAGAACGTCGAGAATCTGTTGATATTCGTTGAAACTGCGTTCGTGAATCCTTATCTATATTCGTGAATCCTTATCTAATCCTTATCTACCGCCCCGGTAGATAAGGATCCTTAAGTATGCGATTAGGTACATTGGGGATAGTAAAAGTGTTAGAATACAGGGCTTGGATTCACAAGAGGTCTTAAGTCTTATTTTGGTCTTATCTCTAAGACCGGCCTAACTTTGAACATCTTGTAGAACCACACTCAGGTTACATGAAAAGTTACTAATTCCTGGTGAGAACAAGGATAATAATGAACATTCTAATAATATGTTTTAAAATCTGTTGTAAGATATTTTCCTGGTTTTGTAAGAGGTTCAAAGTTAGGCCGGTCTTAGAGATAAGACCAAAAAAAGACTTCCGAATCTGGGCCCTGAAGTTATATTATTTACATCAATAGTTCAGGACTCTTACCGCATCTGCAGAGGAGACACAGTCTAGTCCCCTCAACTGGCTCTCTATACCAGGCTCGCCACATCATTGGGGGACTACACTGTACCTCTAGTCCCTGGGTAGATACGTTAAACGGTCCCGAACCGTTTACGTTGTAGCCGGTTTTAAAGTTGCGCCCCCTATTCTCTAACGCAGGCGCGAGATGCAACGAGTTGCAACAGGAATTAGGGCCCGTTGATAACTTGTATATTCTGAGAATCAATCAAACCGACTTGTAGTCGCACCCACTCAATCGCGTCCAGCATGTATTATTTCCTTGTGATGCAATGTGTGTATGTGCATCAGATTTACATACGTGTTAAGTGTTTACAAACATGACACCAATTCCAGCAAACCAATGATATCATTCATAGCCTCGACTCGATATAATACAACACGTGTAATGAAGATGGAAGTGACTATTGTACAGCAACAAGCAATGAGCTGTCTGTGCCTGAATAACGCACTCCTGTCAGCACAAGTCAGTAATGAAAACTTATGTTCCAATTTCCAATTCAATTTACTTGAAATTTTAAAAATTTCAAGACCCTACTGGTGTATCTTACTACTTAAGAATGTCTTAGTTTGCCGCTCCCCTGCTTCATCCCTCCGCCGCTGTATGAGTACCCCTTACAACCGTGACACTCCGACAATCTTATCATATTTACTAATTTCATATTGAATTATTTATGTCATATATTTGTTATACTAAACGGTGGTCATAAAACTAAGGGATGGAGCTCCAAAGTATGTCAAACAAAAAATATCTTACTCTAATCCTGCCCAGAGACTGCTACCTCCTAGTGGTTGACAGGTTTGTGTGCTTCGGTGATCCTAAGAGCTGTGTCGGCGGAAGCGTACGTTTCTATTAGGGCCACCCTAGCCGGACAGGTCGAGGTGGAGAAGCTAGACGAAAGGCAGTCCACGTCCTCCCCTCTCCCTTTTCTTCCTCTTTACGTCCTACTTGTCCCTCTCCTCCAAACACCCCCCGACGTCATATGATCATAGTTATTGAGTACGTCGTTAAACAACAAATAATCAACAATCAATTGAAGCTGTAGAGCAACATGTCGAGGAACAAAGATCGCAGCCCTAGTGGTAATTATAAAATGGTCTATTGACAAATGAAGAGTAGAAAGTGTTACCAACCTGCGGGAGCGAAAGTCTGGTGGTGTTGCCCATGAAGTCGTTGGTGCCGGTATCGATGAGCCAGAGTCGATCACAGGAGTCAACACTCACTCGGAAGGGGGAGACGATGCGCCCCTCAGTCAGATGGCTGAGGTTGTGTGACTGCCAGTCGGGGTAGGGGCGGAGCAGGGGGGAGTGATGGCGATCTGGTACAAACGTACAACTCTTTGAGATTCGGTTGGTAGTTAGTTAGTATTTGGAATCAGATTCATTGCACATTAAATCTAGACTCAGGTACAAGATCTGATTTTCATTGGGGGACATTTATAATATTTATTATGTGCTTCGTTCTTATGACGGCTGAAAAGTCATAGTGTCCATGTAACTATAGTATTAAATAAAGAGATGGAGGTTAACATCTGAAACTAAATTAACACAGCCCGTACGGAGAATCGAAGCCTGGGCCTTCTGCATTGGAAGCAGAAGAATATAACCATTGTCGAGCCCCACATGACCGGAAAATCCAAAATGGGGGGGGGGGGGGGCAGTTAAGGTGTTTGATGAGGCGAGCTGGGCTGGTTGGGCGTGAATCGTAAAGAGGGCCATCAAGTATGAAGAAGGAAGTGAGAATTAGGAAAGGGAACATGATAAAGCCCGCGGGAGATGGATAAAAGAATTACAAAAAGAGATGAACGAGAGCCCTCTTTGCGGGCACCGGTCACCACGACCAGGTCTTCATTCACAACCTTGCTGAGCAAAAAGCAAACCTCGCGATTAATGTTAAATCTGATTTTATGAGTTTTAACGAAATGTTATTTTTCATCAACATCAAAGTGATGAATGGATGCAGCAAGCGTCCGACGGTCCATCCACATGGGCTTAATTGCGTCCTACATCAATAATCCTTTTGACATGATGTTGGGTTTTAGCGTATCTTATTTTCAAAAACATGTGGCCTCGTATTTGGACACTTTTAGAATTGCGTTGATGTAAAATAATTACATTGTACAACAATAACAGGGTTGGTTTAGACGCTTAAAATTAAAGTCCCCCACTGCAAATCAGTTTCGTTACTGAGTGAGTATAGTACGCTCTAAATGTAAATTTATTTATTTATTTATTTTTAATTGTTTTGAAATTTTAAAATATTTTTTAAATAAACATCAGTTTTAATAATAACTTGCATCAACTTAATTATTTGCATGGTTTAATTGATAATATTATCCACTATTTTTAATAGATCGTTGAAATGTTTACAAGCTGTAATAACGAACTGATCAATGCAGATTTTAATTAACAAGAAAACGTTTCGTACCCGAATTTCAAAGTTAAAATGAAGTTGTGTAATCAGCTTCATTAATGCAAATCTACTTTTTAACCTAAAGGAAAACACAACATGTTTACTCTATCTATATACAGAAATGCAAAAGTATAGGCAAAAAAATATATTTACTCTTTAAAAAACAACAAAAAAATCACATTACTAATTAATTAAAATCCATTGTACTTTTCTGCTAACTAATTACAGGACTGTCATTGGAATTTTATTTTTTACTCTCATGTTAATGCCATATTATACCCATTCCTGAGTATAACAAAATGTTGTGGGAATAGGTTTTTTGCTATTAATTTTTGATGATTATTGAAATAGTTAATAAACTGTCTCTTTCTAGCATGATGTTCTACTGTTATCTGAATGTGCATATGTTTCATTGTTTTGTTTGCAAACTTTCTAACATGAACTTCAAAGTTGCATTCACCATTATTTCTTTACCAAAATTGTAGTTTGTTACCCTTTCATTGCTATCGTAGCGATATGGCAACAGTCCAATTTGGAATTTTGTCCCAGTTTTCAAATACTCCTCATAGACTTCTCACTGATTTACAAATTGTGTTCTAACTTTTCCCTTCTGGGTCTTTTGACTCACATTTTTTTACTGAAACTAGTCATGACATTTTGAAGTAATTGAAAATAAAGATATTTAAGAAGTAGACAAAATACGAATATTTGATAAATTAATAATACTGAACTTAAAAAGTGACCACTAGTCCACTAAATCAAAATGTTTCAGAAGGAAACAAATTTCACCTGATAATTTTGAAAACATTCAACATCCCAAATTTTCCAAAGTGTCTTAAAAATTTCGATTTTGAAATTTTGAAAAATGTTTTTTATATAGAAAAATAACCTTTTTATATTATGGACTTGAAAATTTTAGTAAAACATAGGAAATGAAAAGGGTTATAAGGTAGTTACCTGTAATCTTGAAGTATACCAGCGACGCCGGCACCCCCGTCTTATACCGGGGCACCGTCATGAACACCTTGTCCTTCCATACATCGATCCCCATGGGCAAGTTGTTCTCGGGTATAAACTCCTTGTTGTCTATCGCCCTCTGCCTGTCCTCGGGGCTGGGGTAGAGAAAGTCGAGCTGCTTCCAGGAGAAGACGACTCTCAGGTCCTCGGTGTCAGCGCGCCGGGCGACCACGGCGACGGCCGTCAGCGCCAGGAGCAACAAGTAGCGCATTGTGCTGACGAGGTGCTCGCAAGAGACGTCGGTGAGAGACTGAGAGATCAAGTCGAGGAACTAGTTGGTGTGGTCGCCGTCGTGAGGTGGGAGCGCGGGAAGCGTTCACCATGCATCGGCCACACCGGTATTTTATTTATTACAACGCTTATATTAGCTTCATGTGTTTGTCTGTCTGGACGGAATCTTATGATCGATATTTCACCTACTTTTAAATGTCCGATCAAGCTGAAATTTTTTACACATACGTATTCTTAATTACAATACATGAATCAATTATCATATTAACTAAATAGTTAATTAATTTATCGTAATTAATTAATTAATGTTTTGTATGGGAATCGATATTTCAGCCACTTTCCAACGTCGTATCGAGCTGAAAGTTTTCACACAGACGTTTATTCTTGATGGCAATACATGAATTAATGTATCACATTCACAAGGTAATCAATTAATTAATCATAATTAATTAATCAAACAAGCTTCATATGGGAAATTGGTCACAGCTATATAGTGAGGATGGGCTAACCAAATGCAGGCATCGGATTTGCACACCCGCTGGTTGTTCGGGACTCAAATATCCGCGATGAAAGCATCAGAAATAATGCTAAATTTTTTTTTTTTTTTTATGCGGCGACAACGCTCAACGCGCTCCACTTGCAAGTTCAACCCCGTGCGGTGTCATTCACCATGTACGCATAGTTGCGTTCCTATCGCGTGGTTCGACCTCACAGTTAATCGGATGGAGTTGGTGCCAGCGCAACTACTGTTACAACATTACAACATTCGTTAAGACTAAAAAGTATAAAATAATATTACATGAAAAAAATACTTTTTTAAAACACGCTTATATTAAAATGTTCTAAAATGTAAAAATAAATTTAGCCCGACAAGTCTTTGCCTTACTCGGAAAATAAAAGCGTTGGGCGCTTTCCCTCCATGAACAACCAAATTCTGTAATCTGTATCAATACCGTAAGCGGCCAACGCTTTTATTTTCCGAGTAAGGCAAATACTTGTCGGGCGAAAATTTATTTTTTACTTTTTAGTACATTTTAATATAAGCGTTGTTTTAAAAAAGTATTTTTTTCATGTAATATTATTAAATTATTGTATAATTGGCCTGGGAACATCAGTGAGCGAATGCTCTAGTGCCCGAAAACTCGTCTGCAAATAGCCTAGTGCGTAAAAATTCCAATCCGTGAATGCAGTCTAGTGCGTGAATAGAGTAGTACGCACAGATCTACACTGAGCGAATAATTAAGTGGCCGTATAGTCTAGTACGCGAATACTCTTGTCCACGAATAGTCAAACGCGCGAATATTTTTCCACGCGAATGATCTAGTGCGTGAATGGACTATTGTACGTAAATTGCTAGCGCGGTAAAAACTAATGGAAGAGTAACCCAGTACGTGAATAACCCAATGCGCGAATACTCTAGTCCGCAAATGGTCTAGCGTACGAATGCTTTAATATCCGAAAACTCCACTTGGTTTTATTCGCTAATGTCTCGTTGCGCTGAAGCCTAATTATAACTATGAGCCTAGTGTACGAATAGCCTAATGAACGAATAGCCTAGTGCACGAATAGCCTAGTGCACGATTAGCCTAGTGCACGAATAGCCTAGTGCACGAATAGCCTAGTGCACGATTAGCCTAGTGCACGATTAGCTAGTGCACGATTAGCCTAGTGCACGATTAGCCTAGTGCACGAATAGCCTAGTGCACGAATAGCCTAGTGCACGATTAGCCTAGTGCACGAATAGCCTAGTGCACGATTAGCCTAGTGCACGAATAGCCTAGTGCACGATTAGCTAGTGCACGATTAGCCTAGTGCACGAATAGCCTAGTGCACGAATAGCCTAGTGCACGATTAGCCTAGTGCACGAATTGCCTAGTGCACGAATAGCCTAGTGCACGAATAGCCTAGTGCACGATTAGCCTAGTGCACGAATAGCCTAGTGCACGAATAGCCTAGTGCACGATTAGCCTAGTGCACGATTAGCTAGTGCACGATTAGCCTAGTGCACGATTAGCTAGTGCACGATTAGCCTAGTGCACGAATAGCCTAGTGCACGAATAGCCTAGTGCACGATTAGCCTAGTGCACGAATAGCCTAGTGCACGAATAGCCTTGTGCACGAATAGCCTAGTGCACGAATAGCCTAGTGCACGATTAGCTAGTGCACGATTAGCCTAGTGCACGAATAGCCTAGTGCACGAATAGCCTAGTGCACGATTAGCCTAGTGCACGAATAGCCTAGTGCACGATTAGCCTAGTGCACGAATAGCCTAGTGCACGAATAGCCTAGTGCACGATTAGCCTAGTGCACGAATAGCCTAGTGCACGAATAGCCTAGTGCACGAATAGCCTAGTGCACGATTAGCCTAGTGCACGAATAGCCTAGTGCACGAATAGCCTAGTGCACGAATAGCCTAGTGCACGAATAGCCTAGTGCACGAATAGCCTAGTGCACGAATAGCCTAGTGCACGAATAGCCTAGTGCACGAATAGCCTAGTGCACGAATAGCCTAGTGCACGAGTAATCTATATGCAGTACGCAAATAGTCTAATACGTGACGTGAAAGATATAATCAGCAAGTAATAATAAGTTGAATATCTTATTGGCCGAATACTTAAACGCTCGAGTCATCGGATTTGCTTTCACTTACTAAAACATTCGCGTATATTCCTTTAAAAAGCCTTTGAGCTTTATATCTAATATTTCTGCAACCATGCTAATCGAGTCGAAGATGAGTGGGTGATGTATGAATACACAAAGACGCCACATGACATCCATGCTCAAGCCAGGACGGAGACATTATTATTAATTTATAGTAACACACCTTCATTACCGGTATGTATTGTGTTAATTATTGTGATACTTTCAAGAAACAAGCATTCTCGGTTTTTTAAATGTAACGGTAAGTTGAGAATTATTATTATTAAATATTTTTATTCAGACCTAAGACTCCATAACAAACACATTTCACATTATATGAAACATAAAACAGGAAAACAACAACCAATACAGCAACAAACACACAAATAATTATATACTTTTTCCAGACTTTAGGTCTTCACTCTTCGATCCATTTTTTCAGTAACCGAGTAGTTACACAGATGTCAGAGTGAACTATTGCACCGATAATAACATCATATATGATATCGCTATGTATTCTTTTCGTAACTAGAAATTTCTCGGCGGTGCACGAGAACAAATTCCCGCGCTAGACTTCTGTATAAGAGAATGAAGGATTATAAGATGTAGTCCCCCCTCTTTCCTTCTACTTCCCCTCAAAGCAATCATGAAGATTAGTTCTCGAATAAACGTTATTGATTTCTATAAACTATTCACATTCAATACGTACATTACATTTGGGCGTAAGCATTATGGTATATGAGCGTTAGGTTGGGCAGGGCGTGAAAGCATTTCAACAAGAATCATCATCATCATGAATTCATTTTTTATATTCCCTGTTAATACTAAATAATATTTCTTATTTAACAACAAGGCATAAACGATGTTCAGAACAGAACGCGTCGAAGTTCAAATTTAGCCATTTTCATTTTCAGAAGGCGGAATTTAATACTCTTATCCTGTAAAATTTGTATGATGTCTGGACACACAAATAGAATAATTTATTTCAATTTGTCAGAAAAACAGGGTTGATTTTTACTGGACGATCTTTGTGACATGAGTAATGGCTTTGCAAGTGACGTCACAAATGTGAACTGGTTGCAGTCGCCATGGTTACGTATCATCAATTTTATCTGGTTGATAGCCTGTGGCTTGTCCACCAGTTCAATTAATTTGTTTCATTGTTGTCGGCCGTGACCATTGTTGATGGTTTTCCATCTTTAAGGCTCGTGTACATCCACTTTGCGTACGTGTGAAAATTATAGAAGATTATAGAAATTACGGTTGCCGTTCCCATCGAATGTTGATAATTTTCTTAAGTAAACGTAAACCAATCAGAGCTCACGAATTTCCCACCAATAGGGAACTTGCAACTGACTTCAGAGCCAACAAATGAATCAAACTGATAAACAAACAAGGAGCTGTCAAAATAATAAAATTGTAACATTATGAAGAAAACGAGGTATGGCGATAGTTTAACTGCGCACCAGTTAAAACTTTTAATCATGGGCAACCAAGTTGTGAGAGTTTTGTATGTTTCTTGTTTGTTTTGAAGATTTGTTTTCAAAATAGAAATGTATAGAAATGTTGTGATGTGGTTTGGTTTGACACTTCGATAAATAAACAATGTAAGCTGTTGGTATGTTTTCTCTCTATTGCGCATGCACCAATTAACCAAATTCTAAAAATTAGAAAAAAGTTGGAGTTGAATCAACTTTTCGCGTCGTGAAACGTACGATAATTTTCCTAATTTCAATGTGCATTGTTACATGTAAATTCAATATGGCCAACTCGGTAATTTCTGGAAGTTACGTACGCTAAGTGGATGTAGACGGGCCTTTACTCTTGAGTGTGACAGTGTTGCAGCAAGTTTATAAAGAGGGAAAGTGGACACAAAAGAGAAAATGAAAATGTACCAAAGCTTAAAATAGAGTGTCAGTAATCTTCAACCAACTAGTCTAGTTAAAATAATGGTCTATATTATTTTCGACTAATAAAACAAGCTCGTGGTTTGAACGATAGCGTTTCTGCCACGTCATGCAACATAGCGCGTCCATCCAAACAGAAACCAAGGACACGTATATTATTAATGATGTACACAAATAGTATCGGTTTCAAAAGTATTATCGGTTTCAAAGGTAATTGCAAGTATTGCAACGAATACCGATTTCAAACATAAAAGGATATATACCAGTTGCGTGTGACAACGGAGTTCAAACCAGTGGCGTAGCATCTGTGTCTTCCAGAAGATCTTTGGTTATTCGGACGATTGCACTTACGCTGTTGTTTTTTTTTGCGCACGCTTATTTTTTCATACCAAGCCGTAAACTCTTACTGAAGGAGTAACATTGTTGCATTTTTGAGAGAACTCGATGTTACTCAGAGATTGAAAGTCGTGAGGGAAGGGGGTGTATGTGTCCTGGGAAATAATAGTTCCGTCGAACTCATTTATGAATGGATGTGTGTACGTTAGCAAAAATGGTTTCCCAAGACACAAACCATCACTCTCTTCTGAGCATGTGATGCTACAACTACAACTGAGGTGGTTTGGGGACATGGAAACATGGACGTAGGCAGTACTGTATGGTAATCCAATAATCCAACACCCACCCACCCCCCGCAACCAAAAAAAAACACAACCCAATCAAAACAAATGATCAAATAACTGGGCGTATCATGTAGGCCTATGTACACAATGTTTTGTTCTGTAAAAAGTTGTTTTCTGGTTATTCTTACCATGTATGCAAAGTTACTCATGCAGCTATACTCCCCCCTCCCCCCCCGTATATTGAATGGAACTACCATGAAGATCGTTTACCTTTTAGAGACACACCTTTCGTGCATGATGCATAAAGCATGAGATGTGGTTACGTCTTACGTCTTACGTCTTACGATCGATAAACAACATTATTTTTTATTCATGGCTTGTTAAACTTTTCACCGCCACAGTATGGGCTAGCTTCTTTATCTAAACCTCTTCCGTTTAGTTCGTGAGTTCCGCCGGTGTGTGAACAAACGAACACAATTATTAAATGTAGACTTTAAGCGAACAAGGCAACGGTTTAACCGCGGTCGCTTAGCCGGTTTCCCTACGAACACCGAAGTTAAGCAACCTCGGGCTAGATCAGGAAGTGGATGTGTGACCACTCTCCTCGGAAACACTGGTTACCGTTGGTTAGAGCAGATTGGAGGGTTCGAAAGCTTGTGTAACAGCTTCGTTCTTCTCGTCAACTGCTCGGCAGTCCGGGTTAGTGGAGGAACCTATGACTGGTAAAAGTTACACCGTCCTTTCGGATGGGACGTAAAGCCGATGGTCCCCGTGGTACTTTTTGACAGGAGTAGGCTACGTGCCGGTACCAGGCTTCCCCTCCTCCCTTCCTCATTATCATTCACCAATCATCACTCATCAGGCTAAAGAGGGCTTTGTGCCCTACACTGTCCTTAATTACAATAAAATAAATAACTAAATAGAGGAAGTGGCTATTTTGCCCAAGAATTGCGTATTTCTAACTAGAAACAGCTCGCTCAGCTCTTTTTGTAAGTTATAGACTGCACTTAAGTTAGAGCGCGTTGGGTGAAGCCAATAATATGTATCAAGCTTATTTAAGAGCAAGTGTTTAAAAGTTTCAATGGGCAATACAACAGTCAAACAAACGTCATATTTAATATCGCCATTGCTAGAGTCACACAACGGGAACTCACCAACTAACCCGGAAAGGGGAGTTTCTGTCCTAATATTGATTTATAATATATGTCGGCGGGTGTGCATAATAATATTAGTGTTGGGAACAAGGTCCACTAGATCGCTTTGCGCTTCGCAAATACTCCGCTAGGAGTAGATCCAGGAGACCGTGCTTGGGAATTGTTAAGTTAAGAAGGCGGTGTATGTTGTTTTGGAGGTTGCTAGGATACGAGATGTTTTTGTCAGAGCTAGTTGTGTGTGATGGAAGAAGGTGTTGTGTCTACGAAAGTGATGTTAATACTAACTGTGTTTTAATGTTAATTCATTTTACATTTTGTCAACCCTGTTGACCAAGAGGGATGGTGTGACGTACCACCCCCTTCTCCTCTTCAAGATTTATCGTCAGTCGAAGTCGAGGCTCCTAATTGTATCGGACTGGTGGGAACACATCCGCTCCAGCGATCTTTTAGTGCCATTAATTGTGATTGTAACATAAATATAAAAGTAATAGTAATCATCACACGCGTAATTAGGTCTAGTGATGTGAACTAGCTCCATTGTTTTTACTGTCCATAAACTGTTTTAGTATTAGTCTTTATACAAGTAAAGTGGTCCTCCGGTATTTAAATTATTGTTTATTTTTTGACCTGTGTGCTCCAACAATTAGTTTAGTTTAGTTTAGTTTAGTTTAGTTTGTTTAAGTTTAGTTTAGTTTAGTTTAGTGTAGTTTAAGTAAGTTTAGTTTAGTTTAGTTTAGAGTAGTTTAGTTTAGTTTAGTTTAGTTTAGTTTAGTTTAGTTTAGTTTAGTTTAGTTTAGTTTAGTTTAGTTTAGTTTAGTTTAGTTTAGTTTAGTTTAGTTTAGTTTAGTTTAGTTTAGTTTAGTTTAGTTTAGTTTAGTTTAGTTTAGTTTAGTTTAGTTCAGTTAAGTTGACTATCTTTATTTGTTCTGTAGATACCGAACAATTTTTAGCCCCCCCCCCTCCCCCCCCCCCCCACCACCATATGGAATGAAAAAAAAAATTGTTCGTTGCACATAGGTGCACATCATAGAAAGGGACCTTTGCATAAACTAATTATATATGTCTGCCGCATGGCAATAGTCTTACTTACAATACACAACCGTCATGTGTCTATGTGTTTATCTTACCGCGCATAAACCAACCAGCGACCGGTGTGTTATCGGGAGACCTGAGACTTCCAAGCGGTGGAAACTCTCATTGACGGTTATGACTCACAAGGAAATGCCTAAATGCGCCATAATTACCCAAGTTTGTTTTCGTTTCTGGCTGACAACGCACGGCTTGTGATCGGGAAAAGATGGCTCAGTGGTTACAGCACGGGACTCCCATTCAGAAGGTCGCGGGCTCGAATTATTCGTGCGAAACGATTTTTGTCTCAAGGTGACCAGTGATCACCATTTAAAATATTGGCATTGAGATCAATCATATTAAATTCGATTAAATAGTGTTAAGATGAATAAGGTCCAGTCTTACAATGTCCCAATAACTATACTTATTCGTCGAATAGCTTGTTTTCTCCATAGCAACCACCAATCAAACCCCTTGAAATCCTCCAAATAGGTAGCTTGATTTCTACAAATAACTTTCGGATTAGGAGATTGTAAGACCGGCCCTTAGCTATTAAAGTTTTCGAGATATAACAGTATCAATGTATGCTCATATTCCGATATTTCGCCGACATTTAAATGTGGTTCCTGGTCATATCTGTGCATGTGGTTGGCTTATCTTACCACAGTTTCCCTACGCGTGAAAAACCACCAGATAAGAGAATAATCGTAGGGAAAAAAATACATTTTTTTAGACAAAATCAATAAACATGTCATAATTTGATCTCGACACAATTAAGTCACTCGTACGACAGGCAGAGCTACTACGTATACCTATTCTGTACCTCTCTTAAGGCAAATAAATTGAAATTTATCAAACATTTGTTGTTAATTGATTTAATATAGCAAATCTTATTCTAGAGCAGAGTTCTTGATCCCTATACCTTCACTAGGTACACCATATGGAGACATTATTCTCCATACTCGTATGGAGAATAATGTCTCCATTATGCTCGTTCTGTGTCATTGTAAGAACACAATCAGTCGTAAAGGGTATTATCGTACTGTATCATCCTTGCGAAACGAAGCAAGTAGGTTAGCTTGGTTGCAAACACATATTGAACTAGGACGGCAACTAGAGAGAGCAACGTTCAATATATATAACATTTACACTTGCATTTTAGTAGTAGGCCTACCAACTAACAACACGTTCGGCGAACACACTGACACTGGGTGTACGTCCTACCTCCTACACAACCAAACCGAATGAGTTGCATCATTATGAGTAACACATTTGACCAATACCTTGATTAAAGTGTATTCTAATATTTTGTTTCAGTTGCCGCGTCAGCACAGGTTGCTAAAAAAAAAACTCCTCGGATGCAGAGATGGTCGCCCCTGGAAACGCACACGAATCTTATGAGGTGGGTGCAGTTGTAGTAAGCAACGGTCATCGCCTCGAGCTACATAGTTTGTCTCGCCAGTTGTGTTCTTTTGAATATCTCATGTGCTCAACACCTGGACTAAAGTGGGTTCTGCTATTTTGTTTCAGGTGGTAAAGCATGTTGATAAGGAGGCTGATACGAGCGACGTCAACACAGAAGATGTAAGTTGGCGACCAACTCTTGATATTTGTGGAATTTTGCTATTATGGAGGGTCACGTTTTAAAATGTGTTATGCTCTTTTGTTCCGGTTGAAACCTGTAAAGAAGAGGTCACTATCAGTATCTTATACTGGCAAGAGGAAACAAAGGAACCGTGCTGTACTAATGTGCGAGCTTTGCGGAAAGGGGCGGTACAGGGCGCTCTACAAACACCTAGAAAAGTTCCACAAGATGTCGAGAGAAAAGTCTTACAGAGTACACGAAGAAATGAGGCAACGGTTTTTTCAATCCAGATCACTCGTCCCCTGGTGGATGGTGGTCAAGTTCTTAGGCCGAACAATGACGCAAAACCAGTCATTGCGTGTCGGAAGTGAGTGTGTACACTGTTTAAGATATAATATTTTAGTTGCATTCCATCCTTGCTCGACTAATTCATATTTCCACTTTTATCCACAGTCGAAAAGTTATTTAAAAATGCAGGCCGAATAATAGACTACAATGCCGTGTGCCCGGAAGGGCAAAAGTCACCGATGAAGGTTGACATTGTTGCAAGCAGTATGGTTCCAAGCAGTATGACTCATTCTGTGGTGGCTGCCAGTGCCAGAACACACAACACGATACCGACGGATGTCAAGAGCAATGCACTAAAATTGCATGAGCTAATGGACAATAAATTGCAGGAGATAATACACCGTAAGTTAAATTTTGTAAAACACGATTGAAAAACACCTTAATATCACTGTATGGCGATTGCAGGTAATGTCTTCTATGTTTCAGAAAAGAACGGACTAAAGCAACTGAAGAACGATTTACAGAAATTATTCGGAAAAAAGTTTCCAAAGGACACAGACTCAATGCAAGAACAAATAAGGAAAATTCCAAAGTATCGAAACCTATGTGTGAACAACGCATTTTATGTCTTACTGAAGAAAGCGTGGTTTTGTTAGGGCGATCCACAGGAACCGACGCCGGCCCTAGCGGAATAAGCCGAGAGAAGACACAAGAAATGTCAGCTTTGGGGATGATAATCTAGCTTCACCAGCTATTATTGACATACATACCTACATACACTTACACTACTATCATATTTTTACTATCAAATATACAATATACTTACAAAATATTTTTACTATCAAATTTTATTTTTAATTATACAATTGATGTTCAAATACATATTGTTTAGCTTCATATTTAAATGTTGGAAAGTTTTTTATTTTTATATTTTTTAAATGTCTGGGCAGATTTTTTTATACGTCTGGGCTTAATCCAGCATAAAATATGGATTTTTGTGTTGCAGCTTTATTTAAATATTTTACATTGAAATAATTAATTTACCTTGTTATATGATTATTTACATTATTATTGTGTGATCGTAACTCATTAAAAGTATGCTGGCAAATAGTCATTCTTTAGTTCAAATATAAATACTAGTGCATTGTAATGAATCTTCTGTCTTACCCTCATCCAATTCAATATTCTCAACATAATCTTTATACTTGTGTACTTATTACATTTCAATATTACTCTGCTGAAGTCGTTTCCAAGAAGCTCACGGGCACCTGTCAGGGGGGGATACCTCGCCCGACCTCGAACCAGGCAGCAGTAGTGAGGAAGTTACAAGGTCTTCAAGTGAGGATTAATATTACGTGTACGAGGTTTGTACGCTGTTAATTAAGTAAATACAGTGTAATTACATTCAGGGCATCACTTATTTATAATCATCTATTCGTCCAAACTCCTAGGTCAACTTTTCCTCGATTGACGAAAGGTACATAACTCATTATACAGTGTTGGTAAAACTAATGAACCACATTTATAAACACAAGTCCCAACACCAGATGTGTCACTATTAAGTAAATATTGACTCATGAGTATGCCTCAACTCACCATCGGTATCTCACAATCTCCGTTTGACAAAACGACTGTTGACAAAACGATTGGCGACAGGGATTTTGGGAAAGATTGAATGGAAAACTTTCTCAAACTTTCTACTTTACTTGGACAAAAACCAACATTTACAAATGTGAGCTGTGCCTTTGGTATCGTAATAGTGACACTTGCAACGCATTTTCTTTTGACAGTTGTATCTGAGTATCTCTCTAGCTAGATAAGTAATGATTTGCCGACGCCTAAACGCAATTTTGAATGCTGAATGATGCATAAACATGCAATGCAATGCAATTTGAATGATGCATAAAGCATGAGATGTGGTTACGTCTTACGATCGATAAACAACATTATTTTTTATTCATGTCTTGTTAAACTTTTCACCGCCATATTATGGGATAGCTTCTTTATCTATAAACCTCTTCCGTTTAGTTCGTGAGTTCCGCCGGTGTGTGAACACACAAACGCAATGATTCATGTAGACTTTTAGCGAACAAGGTAGCTCGCGATACATATAGCGCATGGATACCAAGGCAACGGTTTAGCCGCGGTCGCTTAGCCGGTTCCCATACGAACTAGATCAGGAGGTGGATGTGTGACCACTCAACTCTAAAACACTAGTTACTGTTGGTTAGAGCAGATTGGAGGGTTCGAAAGCTTGTGTAACAGCTTCGTTCTTCTCGTCAACTACTCGGCAGTCCAGGTTAGTGGAGGAACCTATATGACTGGTCAAAGTTACACCGTCCTTTCGGATGGGACGTAAAGCCGATGGTCCCCTTGGTACTTTTCGACAGGAGTAGGCTACGTGCCGGTACCAGGCTTCCCCTCCTCCCTTCCTCATTATCATTCATCAATCAGCCGTCATCAGGCTAAAGAGGCATTGTGCCCTACGCTGTCCTTAATTACAATAAAATAAATAACTAAATAAAGGAAGTGGCTATTTTGCCCAAGAATTGCGTATTTCTAACTAGAAACAGCTCGCTCTTTTTGTAAGTTCTAGACTCTTAGAGTACTATGTACTAAAGTTAGAGCGCGCTGGGTTGAGCCAATAATATATGTCAAGCTTATTTAGGAGCAAGTGATTAAAAGTTTCATTAGGCAATACAACAGTCAAACAAACGTCATATTTAATATCGCTATTGCTTCCGAGGAACTCACTAACTAACCCGAAAAGGGGGGTTTCTGTCCTACTATTGATTTTATATAATATGTCTGCGTGTGTGCATGATAATATAAGTTTAGTTTAGTTTACTTTAGTTTAGTTTAGCTTAGATTACTTTAGTTTAGTTTAAGTTTATTTTAGTTTAGTTTAGTTTAGTTTAAGTTTAGTTTAAGTTTAGTTTAGTTTAGTTTAGTTTAGTTTAGTTTAGTTTAGTTTAGTTTAGTTTAGTTTAGTTTAGTTTAGTTTAGTTGAGTATCATTATTTGTTTTGTAGATACCGAACAATTTTTAGCCCCCCCCCCCCCTCCCCCCTATGGAATGCAGAGCGCATTCCATAGGGGACAATGAACAAAAAATCTAAAAATTGTTTGGTGCACATAGCTGCACATCATAGAAAAGGACCTTTACATAAACTAATTATAAGTCTGCCGCATGGCAATATTCTTGCAATGTGTTATGTGTTTATCTTACCGCGTATAAACCAACCAGCGACCGGTGTGTTATGCATGGGGAGCCCTGAGACTTCCAAGCGGTGGAAACTCTCATTGACGGTTATGACTCACAAGGAAATGGCTAAATCAGTGATGATTTCAGACATTTTTCCTAGGGGGGGGGGGGGGGGGGCTGATACAAATCTGGGATGTTGCTAAATTAGTAACTAATTTTATAGCTTAGGGTCTTCCTGTGTGTGGGATACAAGATGCACATAATGGGTGATGTTTATACTAAAACCAGTGGGTAGCCTGATAAACACGATTTGTGAAATCTAGCGCCATAGGCCTATTATAGTTGTGTTGGTAATCATAAAATCAACAATTCTATTTATTATTTTAAATACCAGGTATTTACTTACACAGTTTAGAGCAGTCGGATTCTATGGGGTTTCTTCCGAGCGTAATTATCCAAAACTTGGTTGACAAGAGGAAGAAGGGATGCGCCGTGACAAAAGGCAGAGGTGGAGGGGGTTACGGTCTCTGTTGATACCATCCTTTCAGTTTTCGAATATGAGGTGATTCTTTTTTGCCATTCTTACCTTTCCTACCTAACATCGTTTCAATAGAAAATAAAATGTTGCAACATTTATGTAGTGGAGTTTTTCGTGGAAACCGATTTATTGCCTAGTCCTAAGTGAGGTGGAAAAATATACCTCATTTTCTTGTATTTTGCATTTTTTTTTTTGCAAATTTACATTACTTAATGTGATTTTTTCAATCTGCTAGGGGGGCATTTACAACTGCCGGGGGGGGGGGCGAAGCCCCCCCCCCCCGGGATATGCCTGGAATCATCACTGGGCTAAATGCGCCATAATTACCCAAGTTTGTTCTCGTTTCTGGCTGACAACGCACGGCTTGTGATCGGGAAGAGACGGCTCAGTGGTTACAGCACGGGACTCTCATTCAGAAGGTCGCGGGCTCGAATTATTCAAGCGAAACGATTTTTGTCTCAAGGTTACCAGTGATCACCATTTAAAATATTGGCATTGAGATCAATTGTATTAAATTCGAGTAAATAGTGTTAAGATGAATAAGGTCCAGTCTTACAATGTCCCAATAACTACTTATTCGTCGAATAGCTTGTTTTCTCCGTAGCAACCACCAATCAAAACCATTGAAATCCTGTAAATAGCTTAATTGCTACAAATAACTTTCGTATTAGAAGATTGTAAGAGCTATTAAAGCTATTAAAGTTTTCGAGGTATAAGCGTATCAATGTATGCTCATATTCCGATATTTCTTATCTTACCACAGTTTCCCTACGCGTGAAAAACAACCAGATAAGAGAATAATCGTAGGGAAAAGAATACTTTTTTGTTAGACAAAATCAATAAACATGTCAAAATATGATCTCGACGCAATTACGTCACTCGTACGACAGGCAGAGCTACTATGAATACCTATTCTCTACCTCCCTTAAATGGGGAAAGCAACTACCTGCAAATAAAATGTACAAATGTGTATTTTAATTCATACTTTTTTATTCTTAACGGTTCAGTCACCTGCTTTAGTATGCAGCAGAAATGTTTTGATTTTTTCCATTTACTAAACGTTCTGAAACATGATGATCACCTTAAACATATCAAATGTTTTTTCAAGTAGAGAGTCTGGCTTAATAGGTTTTGTTTATACTTTACATAATTTAATTATTTATTACGCTTTTTTTATGACATGATATTTTTTAACATGCTTCATTGCAGAACTTCCAAAGATCGTGCTCTTTATAGTTTGAAATACGCAAGGCCTGAGTCATATAGGCTCCCGTGCTACCCGGTTCCCTCAGTGCTTTAGCTTTCATGAGCTTTAAGAATCGCATTATTGTTGATATATGAATTGTGTAATTGGTGCTTCAGACAACCATGAATGAAGTTGGTTAATTGATTGATATTTGGGCTTTACGTCGCTTATTTTTGCAACTTGGCTTGTAGAGACGATGGGTGGGTGAAATATGAAGATGATGGGAGGTGTTAAGAGGTAAAGGGCCAGTGGGAGGATGGGAAGAAAATGAAAAAAGGGAGGAAAAGGGAGTTTGGTGGTGGTTTTGGTGGTAGTGGTAGTGGTAGTAGTGGTTTAAAAGGATTCTTCGTATTCATACACAGTGTAAACGTGCATGACGTACATTCTAGGAATGTCAGAACCATTGCGTTAACAGCACAACACTCAATAAACGGACTTTTATTTTAAATAAAACATTTACAGTGAATCTCAATTTCTAAAGTGATCTAATACAGTCAGTAAAACAGTCAGTGGTGGCTCGTGCGGTTGTATCGCAGATGTTCGTGTGTTCGAACCCAGTGCAAGTTTGTTATCCTGTAACACCTCTCATCGCTTCAAATGAAAAGACTGCAATAGAATCAGCATTATCATCATCGTTGAATTATGTAAGACCTCTTTTAATTCTTTCGACAATGGAGGCATCTCATATTATTTAATACTGTTTACATTTATTAATTAATCGTGTTATTTAATTTATAAATCGGATCCACGAATAAATTTGTATGGGAAATATTTTATTATTCATTGGTAATAAAACTTTTTCTGGGAACTAAGATTTAATATTATTTTCAAGGGCAAACAAGTATTCTTATGCCAGGATGAATATCGGATACATCGGATAAATATTTAGAAGGCTACTTTATCTTGTTTTTTCCATTGAACCAATGGGAAGCCTGGTTGCCTTGGTGAAAACAAATTAGTGCCTACTAAATATTTATCCGAAGTTCAAAATACCGGACCTTATTCAAATAGGTCGAATCACCATTTTGTTGACTACCACACAACGATTATCACGAGTGTACTTGAAAATTATCATAATTCAATTAAAACTAACCGATTTGACTCTTGACTTCCCACGTATAGTAACTGTCTTCCCATAATGCATTTGTTAGAACCTCGTGTCATTATTACGTAGTTAAAAGTCAATTGCTGGTAATGGGTCACACACACACACTCACGCATAATGCTTTGTCCTTGTTGAGTGAGTCGTTCACGCTTGGCCACGCGTTCAGTTGGACGTGGAGTGATTCGCGAGATTTCGAGTCTGTCTCTCGGTAAATATGGTGCGGATCAGTCGTGACCGGTTCTGGTGCGTTGTTCTTACGACGGTTGGGGTCTTGATCATTACTGGAGTGATGATCACGTCCGCACAACAAGGTATGTTGGTTTTCACCTGAGGCAAGAGTTTATGATGGAAATTGTTGGCAAATTTGGTTTTGAAGGTTTAAAAAGGTGGTGAATATTTTGGCACAAATCGTTTTTTATAGAGGTTTTAATTTTTTGCCATTTTTTGCTATACTCTGCTACTATGGAAAATTCATGGGCTAAGAACAGAAACACATATGTATCAACTTACATGTATAAGGTGGTGTTACTATCATTAATACATAGTTTAATCAATAATTCTTTGGGGGGGGGGGGGGGGGGGGGGATTTAAGTGGAGTAACACAAATAGTTGGAAGTTGAACAGGGAATAGCGAATTTTTCGTTGTTTTCAATTTATTCCAACGTTTTCGTGAATAATGAGTAAAATCGTTCAAATCGCGGCTCATAATCGCGGAATTTCGGGAGAAAAATGATAGTTTTCAGCACCATAAGTGCCTAAAATGAGCAAAACGCCAGCATCTGTTGTTCAAGAATGTTCGCGTTTGTCGTTAATTCTATAAACTCCTGCCTCTGGTTTTCAGGTATAACTCGCCTAGCAGGCAAGTGTGTAGAATAGGATAGAGAAGTTACATGCTAAACATCCATCCCCGCCATCAGATGGACCCAATTGTAGTCGAATGGTCAAGGCATATACTCGGTAAGAAAAAGATCTGGATTCGAGTCGCAGCGGGGATGGCATTTTTAGCTTTCATCTTCTGTATTCTACGCCAATTTTGAGTGAATTTGGGTATTTTGTGAATGTGTAGTTGTATTCTGTTGTCCTTTGTGAAAAGAATAATGTTAAATAGTCTTAGTGCAAAAAGAAAACAATAATAACCGCAATCGTCAATCAAAAACAACAATTGTAACAGATTAATGGCCTGTAATTATCGAATACATATTATTTAGTAAGCTACTTTCTTGTTTTAACAACCAACAGGGAGCCTTTGGTTGTTACCATCATGAAAACAAGTTAGAAGCCTTCTAAATATTTATCCGAAGCTATAATTAAGGGCCTAAATTCAATAGGAAATGACGTCATTTTAATTTCCTTGTGCCAATTTCGAAGCAACGCAGAGCACAGAGAGACGCTGATAAAGTGAGAGTCTTCCTCTGTTGTAGATGAGCGAGAAGAACCTGATGAGAAGTGGATCATCGTGGAGCAACCGCGTTGCTGCTCCGACTGCAGCTACGTCTCCAGGGGCTTCAAATGCAAGCTCAAGTCGTGCCTCACTAAGTGCCCCTTTCCCCCCAAGAGTACAAGCACCACCGTGGGTAAGTGCAAGCTCAAGTCGTGCCTCACTAAGTGCCCCTTTCCCCCCAAGAGTACAAGCACCACCGTGGGTAAGTGCAAGCTCAAGTCGTGCCTCACTAAGTGCCCCTTTCCCCCCAAGAGTACAAGCACCACCGTGGGTAAGTGCAAGCTCAAGTCGTGCCTCACTAAGTGCCCCTTTCCCCCCAAGAGTACAAGCACCACCGTGGGTAAGTGCAAGCTCAAGTCGTGCCTCACTAAGTGCCCCTTTCCCCCCAAGAGTACAAGCACCACCGTGGGTTAGTGCAAGCTCAAGTCGTGCCTCACTAAGTGCCCCTTTCCCCCCAAGAGTACAAGCACCACCGTGGGTAAGTGCAAGCTCAAGTCGTGCCTCACTAAGTGCCCCTTTCCCCCCAAGAGTACAAGCACCACCGTGGGTAAGTGCAAGCTCAAGTCGTGCCTCACTAAGTGCCCCTTTCCCCCCAAGAGTACAAGCACCACCGTAGGTAAGTGCAAGCTCAAGTCATGCCTCACTAAGTGCCCCTTTCCCCCCAAGAGTACAAGCACCACCGTGGGTAAGTGCAAGCTCAAGTCGTGCCTCACTAAGTGCCCCTTTCCCCCCAAGAGTACAAGCACCACCGTGGGTAAGTGCGAGCTCAAGTCGTGCCTCACTAAGTGCCCCTTTCCCCCCAAGAGTACAATCACCACCGTGGGTAAGTGCAAGCTCAAGTCATGCCTCACTAAGTGCCCCTTTCCCCCCAAGAGTACAAGCACCACCGTGGGTAAGTGCAAGCTCAAGTCGTGCCTCACTAAGTGGCCCTTTCCCCCCAAGAGTACAAGCACCACCGTGGGTAAGTGCAAGCTCAAATCGTGCCTCACTAAGTGCCCCTTTCCCCCCAAGAGTACAAGCACCACCGTGGGTAAGTGCAAGCTCAAGTCGTGCCTCACTAAGTGCCCCTTTCCCCCCAAGAGTACAAGCACCACCGTGGGTAAGTGCAAGCTCAAGTCGTGCCTCACTAAGTGCCCCTTTCCCCCCAAGAGTACAAGCACCACCGTGGGTAAGTGCAAGCTCAAGTCGTGCCTCACTAAGTGCCCCTTTCCCCCCAAGAGTACAAGCACCTCTTTGGCTGGGTAAGTCGAGTTTCCCTCGTTTCCCCAGCGGTTCCTCCCCCTCCCCTTTCCCCCATCTTCCGAGAGTAAGCCGCTTCGCCCCCTCCCAAAATCCTAAGTGAACAAGCACCACAAGGTTGTATTTCTCTCGTTTCCCCAGAAGGTACCTTTCCTCCCCCCCCCCCCCCTGTTCTTCAATTTGGCGAGGTTCTGTGCTCTACCCTCACCCTATCTCAACTCCCCCTCTCCATTCCCTTCGCCGGCCCAAGACAACAAACAGATTTCCCCGTAATCGTTCAACAAGTGCTCTCCTCCCACCAAACCTACAACAATCATAAGATAGCGAATATGTTTTCCCTATAGTTGATTGTTCACGAGGTCCGAAAGGACCTCGTGAACGTTTAACGCAATAACAAAATAGTCGTTTCTCAAAATAGTCACAATCCAAGTGTGTGTTTATTGATTTTATTAAATGACGATAGTAGTTATATGAGAAGTCAGTATGCAATTCCATATCGCCGTCATCATTATATTCGTATTTCTACTTTCACAATATTCTTCTTCATTTATTCTCTGCAAACGCCCACCAACTCCGCCTGACCTGCGCCCCCACCTCTCGCCCATGTTGAGTAATATGTCCTTTCATAGAGTGTTTGTTGCAGGCATAATATTGCTAACCTGGCATAAAACGAACAGTCACAGAAATGATCGAATCATGGTCTGCAAACATTTGATTATATTATCAGCATTTATAAACATAATCAATCGAACTAATTTATTGTATTTATAGATCATAATACCAAGATTGAACATTGAACATTGAACATAAGATAGAACATTTCGATCTGTAATTCGGATTTATTGAAATCAATGTGTATCATTACGAAACACAAAATCAAACGCTTATGGCGCTTTCATAGCAACACGGCAACACGTTTGTTCCGGACCGGCAGATCACGTGAACCAATCAGGGCAGGCACGGCAAGTTTCTGATTGGTTCACGTGATCTGCCGGTCCGGAACAAACGTGTTGCCGTGTTGCTATGAAAGCGCCTTTAGTAACATATATTCATCAATATTGACTTGAAACAAACATGTTTTATGAGTCATTAATACGTCAAAAATCAAATAACATGGACATGTAAATAAAAGACAAAATAATGTAACAGTCTGAACTTTGAACACATGTATCGCAAAAGTGAAGGGGAAGATTTTCTGTATATATATTTAGTATTTACTGTTTCCCCGAAGATATAACTGAAGGTTTTGTTTTCAGAGCCAATGACGGAGACAGAAAGCGCAGTTGAGGGCACGAGTACTCCTACGACATCTGAAGGCGAGAGCTTCAGTTGAATCAAGTCTACACATCTTAAATTATAATTTAATCAACACAAAATATTCATTATAAAATTAAAGTGTTGTTTTGATTAATTGAACGTAAAAAAATTATCATCAGTTTAGACTAAAACACTGCTTGCGAAATCAAGGACAAATATGCTCAATACATGTTATACATTTTAGGCACTAAGTACTCCTATAACACTACTTAGTACTTACCATTTTAGGTATAAATGCAACAATAATTTAGTTGGTTAACTGCGTTGATTAATTAATTTTAACTATCTGTAAATATAATATAAATAAAGTAGACAGCAAGTAATATTTTGTACTGAAAATCTCTCTCTCTCTCTCTCCCTCTCTCTCTCTCTCCCTCCCTTTCCCTCTCCCTCCTCCTCGGCCTCTTCCCCCATCTCTATATCTCCTTTTTTCCGTGTTTACAGTTATTAAATGCAGTTTGCAAACTTGGCCATTCTAGCTACTACCTATTTTCTTCTCGTGATAAAAAAATCCGTATGGTAGAACATAATTATTTTCACTAATTAATGTGATATTTCACTTCAAAAACCTTCAACAACTTGTATTAGATAAAGTACATTCATATGTGCAAACCATTCATAAAACAGTATTTAACACCGAGATCCAATTAGTAATTAGTAATTACATTCATTTAAAGCTAAAATCTTTAATGAGTTAATATGCGTCCTAGGTAGGCATACTTCATAGTGTTTAATTCATACAAACTACTATTTCATATGCAGACATAAAGAACGAGTCTCATATGCAATAAAATACTAGTGACTGGACGGAAAAACACGTACATCTGTTTCCAAGTACGGCTGTGGCCGATTACATCACACTTTGTGCTCTGATGTTTTCCTTCTTCGATTAAGTAATCATTCCAAAATACAAAAAAGCAATTATTTTATGGCAAGCCATCCCATCTACAGTTTTGCATTACCAGTCTGGCTTGCGTAAGTCTAATTGTTGTTTCTGTAGCTGTGAGACGTGGCTTGCGTATATTCAAATGGTACGAATTAAGATATTGCTTGAAAATCTGAGCTCATATTCGAAAGTTTGTGTTGAGAATATAGTGAAATCTCTTTGAAACACACAATTGTATGAATTAGTGGATATTAAATAACTGACATCGCATTTTAACTATAGTAGCTAGTCTTCTTATAGATGCAATAACCTCACTTTTTACAAATATTATAATAATTATTAGTTCCTGTTATAGGGTGCACGCCAGTTTTACCTGATGTACCCCTTCCCAGGTGATTATATAGTTATATGACTATGACTATGACTAAAAAGTATGTCTATGACTATAAAGTATAGTATAGTTATGTTAGGGTATTGGACAGATGGGAAGGAATGTCCGCTGGCAGTTTTAATAGGACTCAATCCCAACAACGGCATTTACGACTGAGGAAAACCTTGGAAAAAACCCTCCATTCACAATTGCCGGTGGCCAGGATCGAACCGGCGACCACCCGAATTAGTCTCGCGTCTTACCGCTTTACCGCTGAGCAACCTCTATCGGTAACAAAAAAAAATGTTATCATGAGTAGCACTTGCAAATATTCAGTTTTGAATGTGCAAACTAAATTGTAATCTCTGGAGCTGCGCGAGGGTGGGGCTCTTACAATGATCACAATAGTTCAATGTGATTAGATCTTAGGTTCATATCCATATAGTCACCCTGTACAAAGTAGTATTTTACTTTTGGCCTATCAGTATCGAGTTGTGAAAAAATGTCACGTGTGTTACAATATCTTATCAATTAACATCAGTCATGATGTTGAAAGTTACATTTCTTCAAAATTATTTCAATTTCTACATCAAGAATTCCTTAGCAAACATCTCGAGAACACAACCTGCATCGAGTGATGCTGCAGTATCTTCCTCAACCTGGATAATTGGATTCAGGAAGTTGACACCCCCTAACCCCAAATGCCGATATGTAACATTTTATACACCTTATCATTGTTTGTGCACGCATTTATTTCGTTTTTGCACAGGCGGTTCGGCTGTTATAAAATAAAATTCCGGATGCAGGTTTAGGGTGGGGGGGGGGGGGGGGGGGGAACTAACTGCACGTAAAGTCAGTCTCCTCCGAAAGTTTATTCAATAATATTCCACTCTTGCATGAACTCTGCTGCACTAATGTCAGCGTTTCTGCAGTGGGTGTTCGCACTCTTGCACGAACTCTACTGCACTGATGTAAGCGTTTCTGCAGTGGGTGTTCGCACTCTTAACGAAGAATCGTGCCTTGATGGAGCTCCAGTTGATTGAACATCAACGACATTCTGACCACCTACGTTCAACATTTCCTGTATATCTGACGTCACTATATCTGACGTCATCGGTATCAATCTCGTCAAACGTCCCACAACTGTTTGGATTTAGCCGTCGTTCTTTTGACTCGTAACTGTTGCTATTTCAATACTATTCATAATAATTTACTACTTATAAGGTAATTTTACTACGTGATAAATGTACTCTAAATGTACTCTGTACTCTAACTCAATGTACATGAAATTATTTACTTTATTAATAATACTCTTCCGTGTGGATGTGAAAAATGTGAAAAACTAGAGAATGCTGTTTATTTAATAAGAGAGTGTTAGAAATTATTACATATCGACTAATTCTTATACATAATTTACCTACCTACAGTTAAATGTCTACCTGATAGTAAAAGTAACAAAATTAAATTAGATAGATTGTTGGGCTTGTGGACAATATGCTGATCTACAATAATGGTGGTGGTGGTAAAAATCTAAAGATTGACGAGATTGTAAAATGAAATAAAATGAAATATTCCACAGAGGTATAAAAAGGCTAATGTACATATCTAACACCATAAATGTTATAAGGGCAAGGAAAATAAACTTTCATATACCCGTATGTTTAACTAACTTGATTTGGTGTCAAATTAATTAGTTTAATAATTTACTTTTCAGAAAGTAATATTAAGATCAATATAATTATTAATTTCATACTTTTGTAGTGTAGGCCTAATCGTAATTAGATCTTTATTTCTAAAGTGTATGGATTGAAGTATCTTGGTGCGCTTTAAAATATCATTCTTAATTTTAACAAAGCATTATGCATAAGATTATTGTAATACGGTGTCTTCTGCAATAGGTATTATTAGAATAATGGCGAGGTTGTTAACTGTGAGGGTGTGGAGACATCTTATTGGTTCTTACGTTCATTCTATGATTAATTTAGCTTTATTAGTGTGGCCAGTGAGACCATCTTGTGACTTCATAACTACCCTTAGCGTGAGACTATTAAAACCAATATACCGAATACCTAGGTGTGCCCACGGGGACGATTATGCATCCTCTACCTACAAAGTGTTTTGCAACGCGATTTGAACGTAATTGGAATGGTGTGTCTTTCGCGACTTATATAACCATAATTGTTTAGATATCAAAACAATAATATTGTTCGTTTCTTATTGTTGGCATCTTTAAAACATTTTGTGAAAGAATGTGTTCAGCGAGGCGATCATCTTCCATGACATCTGAGATCTCTGGAACAGACAATATCCACATTAGATTAGATCGTCGTAGTTGCAATTTAATCCTCTCGGATTGACATTCGTAGTTTCCGCAAGCATTACTTTCAAAATGCAAGATGTCTCCTGCCAGACTCCATGTTTTTAGGAGCAAATCTCCAATTAACAGTTAATCTCGGGTCTGTGTTTGTGACTCACGGCACCAATAGAACGTAGACAGCTTGTACTGCCAATATGGCACAACATCATATAGACGTGGCATAATCAACAACTAGCCATGTTGGCACACCTGTAAACCAAAATGTCCTCGAATCTATGATCCATTCGCTGTCCGCTAAGTTGTGCTACACTACAATTTACTTCTTATGCGCACTCTATTGTAGACTTCGATGGAGGGCTTCACTTACTTGGTGAAACGATCATTTGAAAAGCAAAAATAAGTTTGGTAACGTACCAGCATTCGACCATTTTCTTGGATATTACATTTTTTTAAACAAAATATAAAAAAACCACTGAATGCATAAAAATGTTTACCTTAGGGCCTACTCTATATGGAAAGACAATAGTAAATTGTCCCCAGCTCTTGCCATATCATGCATGCCTGGGCTTGGATTACAAGAGGTCCAAAGTTAGGCTGGTCTTACAGCTAAGTCCAGACATCTTGTATGACTTCAACGCAGCAGGCGTGACTAGCTACTAATGAGGCTTGTGAACTCTAGTAAGCGCAAGACTGCCTTTAAGAATGTGTGAAGAACGTCAGAAAAAAGTTGATTTTCGTTAAATCAGTGTGAATTAAAGGGGTTGTAATATGGATCTGAGGTGGGTATTGTACTACTTACGTAGGGGCAACGTTTGGCGGCAGACGTTCAATGAAAGCTTTAATGAGTTCATGTGCAAAAGTAATTAAATTCATCACCACAAAACTAGGCACGCCAATGAGTTTCAGTTATAACTACAGAACAACACCATTAACCAAAAACATATTTCCATAATGGCATTAAACTGCACAATCACACACTTTGCTACAAAACTCAATAGGAATTTCAATACGTCGGAACGTATACACTTTCTAAAGACAATAACTTAAATTTCGATGGATGAAATTTCAATCTCTTTCTTTTATGTTACGGGTTTGTTTTTTAAGCGAGCGAAGCGAGCGTCTCCATTAGACTTCTATGGTTCTCGTTCTGATTTGTTTTTTTGTTTTATTTTATGTATGTTGATAGCGGTCGAACGGAAAGTCCGATCAACTTGAAATTTGGACTACCCATAAGCCTCGATGTGGATTGGAGGTGTTGTGTGGCAAAATTGTTTGAGAAGTTAAAAAGTTACAATGCAGTTACCATAAAATAATTTTCTGAAGCAAACTGCCGGCAAAATGTGAGATAGCCATATTATAGTACTTTTCGTCCGGTCACGAAAATACGAATTTCAACGCGATCCGATAAGTATTGTAGGTACAAATTACATTTGTAATTGTATTGCTGAATAGGCAACACGCGTACGATTTTTTTTGTTAAACCAAACACTTAGTTTAATCTGAAACGCGTACAGGTGGCTGTGACGCAATGATTCTGTAGACGTGTCGTAACAGACCAATCGCTGAGGCGGTGAGCGTACAAAGTACAAAACCATGACGTCAAATCCACTCTACATGGCGGCGGCTCGTTTTTCGCGCCTTTTTATTTAACGTTACTAAACCAATTATTTTGAGGCATAGACTGATCCGTTTTTCAAAATTCAAAGACACAAAATTATTAAATGAGATACAAGGTATTTAAAAATCGATTAAAATTTCCATACGCGTGTTCCCTATTGTAGTGAAGTATGACAACGAAAAATCCAAGCTATAATAATTTATATTATGTACAATCAATCTTTTATTGAACAATGGCAGAAAGTATAAAAACTATAACAATACAAATTCTAAACTTTGCACATTTTTGTTTTGGTTGTTTATTGATTGTTGTTTTATGAACATAATATGAACATTCTTATATTGATGACGATATAAGTGTTTTCAGTATAACGGCGCTGCAGCAACAAGGTCGTTTGTGATACCTTTATCTTTATCTCTTACATTGAACCATGACGATAGATTTGAGAACTTTTCGCCAGAAAGTTCGTGGACATGGACGCGCTCGCTTATCAACGCGTCACACAGAGCGTTTTCCTAGTGTAAATTACATGATTAATTCTATGCACTTTAAATAATCATATTAGCGAGACCTATAATAAACACCCATACTACTACTTGCCTCTCCAAATGTCGCCAACGAAAGAGGGTCGAAACCAGATGGTTTGAAGAGCAGCGGTCGTTTGGTTCGACTCATTATGATCAGCATCGACTTTTTGAACGTTTCTGACGCCCCGAGCCAATCACAGTCGTACGCTGCCTTACCGACTGCATCATTCTAAATGATATCAAAGCAAAATATCATTAATTATGAAACTTGTATTTGTTGGTTGGTAGAAAAAATACAAATATCATATGTCTCACCATAGTCGCGGAGTTGTTCGTTAAACAACAAATTATTGACTAAAACTAAAGAGAGAAAGGTCTCCTAGTTTGTAAGATTGGTTGTGTCTATTCTAAACATTGCCTTCGCCATATATACGAGTAGTTAATTTTTCTACCACCAGAATGCATACCGTATCTTTTTAGTGTAGATATCCTATATAAACCTTTAGAGAAGAGATTGGCCAATGAATCAGGCTACTCCATGTTCTGGGGCGGAGCCCCAGCCACTAATGTATTTTCGTCGAAGGCTCAACAATGTGTTCGCAATCTGCGCCGGGCCAAGCCACGTGACACTTCCAGTACGCGACTCTTACTGCAAGCCTCGATGTGCATTCTATTTATTTCGTCATCTTAAGACTCAAATTACTGTTTGTCCCGAACATTATTAACACTAGTTTAGCACATCAAACGAAATACAAATTGGGCACTCTTTACTTTTGAAACTACAAGTCTCGATATAGTTGTGCTAGGTTTGGGGGGTGGGGGGTTCCTTTAGCCACACTGCTTCGGCTTTACATTGTACAAGCAAATATGTCGTGTTCAGATTTGAAATACTATAGTTTCATGGCTCTACTTACCCGTTCAGTTATCAATGTAGCAAATAAGTTTAGAAGGAAGTAACTGTAGTAAAAGGCCACTGTACAGAATATTTGGAGAAAATGCTTAGCTTCCACTGATGATACCTAAGAAACAAACGAGAATAACAAGGAAATAATAACACATCCCTTCAAATCAGATATTATTTATATCTTGAGAAGAAAAAAGTTATTTCCTCAAACTAGTTTTGTATTTATTTTTTATATAATATTCTGTTTTAAAAGTGATAACTAAGAGTCTTCATCACCTAATGACCACTTGTGCAGCGACCCCTTTATAAAGAATAATGGTACATGGAAGAAAGGTGAACTTGGAAATAGGTTTTGGTATTGGATGTACCAGTTTGCTTCGAAATACGAGCCAATCAAGCTTTCATTCAAAGAAGGTATCATACGTAGAGACGGTTGTTGGATTCGACACCACGACCTCCAGGTATCGAGTATGAGGTGGAATCGCTGAGCCACTTCTATCGAATTACATAACTGCTTTTACTGCTGTGGTATCGAACAAAAATTGTTGTATGCGGCGTGCAATTAAATAATCGATCATTGTATGATAAACTGCATTAGTGATTGATTATATCAATTCATTATTATTATGCGATATGTATTTAAGCGTGTGACAAAAATCTTATTCTAAAAGAAGTAATGGAATTGGAAGTAATTATCTCATACTCCGGAAGGAAAATCTAATTTTACCAGTAAGCTCCATTATTAAACTACATCGAGTGCTGTAAAAGGTATTTTTATTCTTGAAGAAGAAAAATCATATAATATCATATTCAGGGTTTTTGAAAACATCATTTGAAAATTCGAAAAAGCTCAATGCTGTTATAATACTACCGTGTACGCCACCATTTCTAATAAGTAATCTTGTGAAGCTACGGTAAAAGCGTGTTATTAAAATTAATGTGTGAGTGTGAGTGTGACGAGCAAATGCGAGGCAGGTATCAGAAATACAATATAATAATGCAATATTTTAAGTTTGAAATAGTTTAAAGTTCCACCCAATAATAATTATGTGACCACCTCCAACTTCAGCCAAACATAACAAATGTGACTGATAATATAATATTATGCTATGAATAAAATATAATATAACTGTCGGGTTGTCAAATAATATATCGGGTTGTTAAATATAATTGTTGGGTAAGGGGTGGTCCCACAGCGATGGTGGGAAGCAGCAGGGGAGCGTCAAACTAAGTCAATACTTACCACCTTCAGCGTCAAGATCGCCGCTGCGGCCGTAACAATGCTGAGCACCATGTAGTACATAACAATAGAATTAATAGCCTTTGACAAATCAGCGACGAAACTAGAACACACAGAAACATTGTTGCACTCTTGTCAGTGGCAGATGGGAGTAGGAGTAGGGGAAGCACTGACATGTTGGTATGGGGTGTTGGTTATTTATTTTATACCCATTACGTAAATCCATGAATTATTTAATTATTTTTGAGAAATATAATTTCAAATTGATCTATTTACCTAGGGCCTGTCTCACTAACTTTAAACCTACAATTATGCGGCATTCGGAGATTTGTTCGAACCAATATGGCGACTTCGATGCATTTTTAATTGTTTGTTGAAACCGTGTTTACTCAACCGAGCTTAATAAATCGTATTAGATAGGTAAATTCGGGAACTTTTCTGATACTATGTATAATTAATGTTCATATATTTATTTTTGTTGTAAAAACTGTAAGCTATTCAACCTGTGGATTACCTTAGGGTTTTCGACCATAAGAAACACGAACAGCTCTTGGCGCACTTTTACAAAATGGAGCATTGTGTTAGAAAGTTGGTTAGAAATCAAGAAAAGATTTGAGGACAGACACTGAAAGAGAAGGACGCTGTGGTTTCTGAAAAGGAAGAAGGGGACATAAAGACGCAATTCGGATACTCGGTTTTTCAGAAATTTTCTCATTGTCGGGATGGATGTTTTTAATGGTGAGATGTGGTTCGGTATAGGCGATCGTTTTGTGTAACAAAAATCTGTATATAGATAGACCCTTGTTGATTCATTTTATTTTTTCCATGAATTCAAGGAAAGTCTTCCTTTATGTTGTTGAGCAGGGGTGTAATGTCCTAAATTTGCACATCGCATTAGCATTTTGAAAATAATAATTTTTTTCATCGCTAACTTTACCTTGTCAATTCCTGGTGTTGTTTGACACACTCTTTCAACTCTCTTTGCATCTCATTATCAAGCTCTTTGGAAACAATATCTCTGAGAACTCCAACAGCTTCTTGATGAGGTGTTTGTTCTTCTTCGATGTTGATCGTGAACGAGTCTAGATCTTCAACTTCCTCAGTTTGCAAAGAGCTCAAAGCGTCCACAGAAAGACTTCGGGGTTGATCTTCACTTGTCTGGTGAACTATTTCGACACTTTCACCTTCATTGTTCTCATCTACGACTTCTGGTGACGTCATAATATCGGTGGTCAACAACCATGACCAAACAGCTGCTGGTGTCGTAACTGCAGTGTTTAAAATATTTGAAGAATGTGCTACCGATGGACTAAAGCCAAGTGGTAGACTTCCTTGTTGAAGTTTATTCCAAACATTGTTTAAGGAATGTTTGCGGATGTTTAGTATCTTGAACTCAAGTAAATCAAATTGAACGATAACGTGAACCATCAGACAAAATATGAAGGAGAAACCAAAAATGGCAATATTGTACATATAAATACCAGTAATTGATGCGACAGCTGTAGTAAGTACGTGAGCAGTTGGTTGGGTCTGGTCGTATGGCAGCCAGATTCTGAAAATAACAATGTTTTTTTATTTTTGGCAGTTATTTTTTTGGTTACTTAAAAAGGGTTCTTCATTTTTACATTTCATTAATGGTTATCCTATTTAGCTACATATTTTATATTTTGTTTACATATTTTAATCTCACTTAGTTACATATTTAGTAAGGTGGTGTGAGGATAGGGGTGGGAGAGAGAGAGGGGTGGGGGGGGGGGGGGTATTTTTAAATTGTAAAAATCGAGAGTTTAACTTTTAATTAAAATACTCATTACACAGTCAACTTATGTGTCAATCAAGCTGAATATATTATGCGTAACATTTGTAATAATAGTTACTATACAAGGTAGTACTTACTTAACTAGCTGACTTCCAGTTTCCACGCTTTCGATGAAGATAAAAGGATAAAGGACGCACACCACAGCCATAAATCCAACGTTATGTGCTATGACCATAACTTTGCAAAATAAATTTGCTCTCTCAACAAATTCTTTCTGATTTTTATCCACTTTGGTGTTACTCGTGTTAATTTTTTCTAATCTATTGCTGAAATGTTGTCCATTTTTTTCTTGCACGTGAATGATAGAAAGTACAACGAAGAATATAAAAAGAATGTTCATGACAAATAGGTTCTCCAGCATGTTGTTCTTAATGTGCATGTTATAGTAAATGCTCAGGGGATGAGAAACAAATATCATGAAAAAAGCTAAAATTAGTAGAGCACGATTGAAAAGATAGCGTGTTCGTATAAATATTGTGTACACTTGGGGATTCCTAGATAAAAATGAAGCAATGTTTGGGCTAGAGTATTTTAAGAAGAAGTTACGATCCTGGATCGAACCGTCTTTCCACATTCCTGTAAGAGAAATACAATGGTTACATGCGAACTTCGACCAAGGCTTCAAGACTATAAGCAAAAGGGCGATACGTTTTCGATATTAGCGATGGTCATGGGGTTAGAATGTCTTCATTTTCCATGGCCCCAAAAAGTCTACATACTTCACAAAACGTTTTTCACAGTTACATGGAACTTAGTTATAGAGTATAATAACATTTTTTTAATACAAGTATATTTAGGGTTTTCCTAAATCGATTTTGATTTTCAGCCCAGAACAGTACGTAACATAACTTATTTGTCCGTGATAACACTAGCGCTCTCTGTTGCATCAAAACATTATACTTTAGTTTTCGTAGATTATTCTTATTGTAACTTGCCCAACCAGAAGAGTATCGAGATCTGAATACTCAACAACTCCCTTCCCTCAGTTTCTGTCATAACGATAGCAAGAAGAAATGCACAGGAATGTTAGAGTTGCAAACCGCGCGAATAAGTATGTGAATGTGTTTCTTAAACGTACTGTCTATCAACGTTCAGGCCAACTCAACTCAGAGGCTTGTTGCTTCTGATCAAGGAGGTTATATAAAGCACTGGAGGGGCGCTGGCCTATGTTGCAGTGAAGCCAGTTTTGCGGCGTGTGGCCGAGCGGCGGCCATATTGGGACTGGAAAGATTTCAATGCATGCATCTTTCCCCGCCCTGTACGAGCAAGGGTTCAGCATCGGCCTAAAGAAGAAAAACCCATTTCGGAAGTACCAACTTGACGCAAAAAAATCAAAACTGAAACCATGTAGAATTAATGGAAAAGTGCCCATAACTAAGCATCCGGGACGAAATTAAAAAATCGCTTCGTTAATAATCAAGATTAGTGGTTATTTATCAAAATGAAAAAGTCGAGAAAATTTTCAAAGAAAAAATGTGGAAACAACGTGTTACACGCGCTTTTTAAAAACGCACTTTACCAAATGTACACAATTTGATTGACGAAAGTTCTGGGACGAATCCAAAAAATTTCTAGATTCCAGTTACCCAGATGGTAAGCGTCGGTATTGAAACAAAAACGAACGTTATATCTCGTTTGGTTCAACGGGCAGAGCCGTTTGAATGTGACGCGTTAAAAACGTACCAGATCCGTCAAATCCAAATTTCGCAAATTTTTCGAGTTTAAGTGCCCGTAACTTTTAAAAGGGACCATTAAAATTCATAAAATTCTTACAAAAAGATGCGCCAATCAATTGACTTGCGATCAAAAGCATCCGAAAAATTCCCCAAAAAACATTTGAATTTTTTACAATTTTTACCGCAAAACGAGAGCGCCGAAATCGCACACTTGACGAGATAAAACACGTCGTGAGGGGGTAAAGGGGTGGGGGTGGAAAGTCGAAAAAAATACCCACGAGTAGCCAAAGGCCGGGTGCCGAAAACTGTAGCGACACATCGTGGAAAAAGTCACGTGCGGGGGGCCGCCGAGGGGGCGGGGAAAGATGCATGCATTGAAATCCTTCCAGTCCCAATATGGCCGCCGCTCGGCCGCGCGCCGCAAAACTGGCTTCACTGCAACAGCCAGGTAAACATAGGCCTCCGCCCCTCCAGTGCTTTATATAACCTCCTTGCTTCTGATATTGATTCATTTGTTTATTTATGCTTTATGCTACTGTGGTGAGGTAAACGTTTTTATTAAGAAATGGTTTAATTTTAAGCATTGTTTCTAAATCAATTCATAATTATTTACATCATGTTATTTCTCCATCAGTCTTAAATATTTCGTTACTTGACAATTCTTACCAGACACAGGATGTGTATATTCTGTCGTGGGGTAGAATTACACTAGATTTAGCTACCAGGCTTCACCAATAATAATTAAGAAAGCAGACTGGAATGCGTAGCGTGCAAAAGTGCAGGTCAGCTTAACGGACGCCACGAACACGTGTACGAGAGAGTTGATTCTAGGCTTTGAAACAGTAAAGAACTGTGTATTTTAAATTCGAAATTATTATTGACAGCTCAGTTATTTGTTAGTAAACAGTTGTAAAATTTTCCATTTGTAAGCGACTCGAGAATAAATGATTGACCCATTACCTCGTCACCGTTTTAATCATCTACAACTGTCTGGGTCAGAATTCTACGTGCTTCCGCTCTTTCCCCGCTACCACAGCACTAAGGTTTGGGTCCCTCACCCATAACACTACCACAAGCTGGACACTATAGGGAACCAAAGTTTTGAAGGCGGGAAGGTTTTTGGCTCACACTGGTCCGCGCGTCCATAAGAGTAAGCATGGAACGAAAATGTAACTCGCTGTATCTTTTGATACACGCAAAAGTTATGAAAACAAATTACATCACATTATTCCACAGTTCATACTGCTCAATATGATCTATCAGTGTGTTACTGAACGCAGCCCAAATTTAAATTAGTACGAGATATGTGTGTGAATGTGTCGAAAATACCACCAAATTAGGCGGACTCGGCGGCTGCTGAACGAGCGTGGTTGCCAGATTATTTTCACGGGTTGCAATAACATACAGTTTAAAACATATTTTTGGCATTTCCATGAAACATTATTGTACTTGACAATTCATGGCAACAGTAGACACATTGCTTATGCAAGTGCAAGTTGTTGTCACGGTCGTAGGCTATAAAAATACGCATACGTTTTTTACTTGAGATTTGTCAACACTGCACTGTACAAACAGCGTTCACTTCAACTCGAAAGTATACCTTTATAAACTTGAGATTAATAAAAGTGTTTTATATCATTGTAAAGAGGAAACTTCACAGTTTCTTAGAATGTGCATTTGCTTCATGTACGTGTTCTGGTACAGGCGGTAGCGCTTACGAAAAATCTAGTACGGCTTATTTAGATAGGAACGGGAGACGCGAGTGAACCAGTCAACGCCCACTTTGGTTCCCTATAGAGTAGACTTACTGCAGTGGCGTAGCTTTCGGGTGGCAGAAGGTGCAGTTGCACTCGGGCCCGGGCCCCTCCGGGGCCCGGGCCCTCTCTCCAACTCTATGTTTGTCCCATTAATCGATGTATGGTTTTAACCTAATGACAATTTTCTATTGTTGCAAAATTATTGAGGCTAACAATTTACAATTATTTCGCTCTCATTAGGCAAGACAAATTTGGTATAAAACTTGACAGTTCAACATGCAAGAACTGACAGGCGAAAAGAGTTTCAACTAAAAGAAAAAATGTGAAGCTTGTATCAATAGGGAAACAAAATACAGTAATCCCCCTATTCAATTCCACAGAAACGACTCAAAGAGAAATCGTTGCTTGACTGCACTTACAAACGAATTTGGCTAGTTTTTACTATAAATAGTTATCCAATTAGCTTTTCTTGGAATTGAATAAATAAGTGACAAGCAGACGGATTTGCCATAGTCAGGAAAAGTTATTTGGACTGATGGCTTCTCTTATAGGAGAGGGTTGGTCATCAATTCATTATCGTTGCTCCCTCATTGGGCGTGGGCGCGTGTGTGAAGTGAACTCTGAGTGACCCCATTCCTCTCAGTGCTTTTACTTCGGTTAGTTCTATATATTTTTTAAAAACTAATATTTGTTGGTTTATTGTGTAAGATTGTGTCGTGTGGTTTGAGTTATTGAAATATAGTAGGCTTATTAGGCCTATATACAAAATGAACGTGTATAAACATGAAAGTGGCGCCATGAAACGGGAGAAAAAAAAAGAAAGTTATAAACGAATCAAACAGCTACCAAAACTTGACACATTCTTTCAAGTACGTACAATGGTACTAGTCGTCCAACAGGCAGTGCAACCGTACCAAACCGTAAGTAAAGATACAACATACTCAATAGCTATAGCCGATCCTGAAGATAATCAAGAGCAACAGCAACTTTTAGTTGAAGAGTTACACAATGATGATTTACCGGTAAGGAACCTACTGATATCCCTGAAGGGGGTGTTACACGGAGAAGTAAGAAAAGTAAAAAGCAGAAAGTGAAGAATAGAGATAGCGTGTAGCTTACGGGACTTTTCACTTTCACCTTTCACTTTTCACTTGTTCAACATTGTCCTACTTTGGAGAGAACTTCTCACTTTTGTTCTTTTTCCGTAAGCTACACGCTATCTCTACTCTTCACTTTCTGCTTCTTACTTTTCTTACTTCTCCGTGTAACACCCGCTTGAGCAGACCAATACTAGCTACTCTACCGACAACGCCAACTTTAATAAATTAACGTCTCAAGATAAACGGTTCATTATCTCTTTAGGACCGTGCAAACCATGCGGCCCATTCCCGCGAGATAAAATGAGGGGTGCGTATGTGTTTTGTGATGCGTATAAACAAAAAATGGGGGGGGGACCGTCGTGACCAATTTGCACCCGGGCCCGTAAAGACGTAGCTACGCCACTGACTTACTGGCTTACATACACGTTGTATAATGCATAATACATAGCCAAAATAATATGTTGTTACGTCAACATGCAACATAGACTATATTTAATATTTCAACATGCAACAAACCTATACGGAGTATTCTCGTGGCGTCACATCGGCCATATTGGAGGCCACCAATAGTACTATTGCAAGTTCCATTTAGCTGTCAGTAGAAAACGAATAATATTGTTGACGGGGAAATAAGAGAGTTTGAACACGTATATCCCCGGATACAGTTACCAAAAATGATTGTGTGCCATGGTACACAACAAAAAGCGTTGCCAAAATAAGAGAGTTTATTTATGTTGATTTTAGGCCAATGTTATAGAGAACAGTTTAACTTCAACAAAATATCATCTGAAACATTGTAGCAATGAACTGCTAATCACATGCCATTGTGGCCTCCATGCGCCATACGTGAATACACCATATTCATTGTATGAGTACGTATTCAATATTTATATTCAATATATTCAACGTCGTCAATATAAAATACAACCAATATGAAATCTAGATACCGAATGAAACTAGTGGTTGATATCAATTATGTTACCAACGTAAATGTCCGGATATTGTAGAAGTGGTCTGCCCTGCTGTCTTCGATAATATATACCAAACAAAAATGCGAACAATTTGCAAAAAAGAGGTCAAGCCCAAAATGGAGAAGACAAACCGTTACAAACCATTAGGGCACACGTACAAAAAACGCCAAAATCAAAAGAGGTTCAACATTTAAAGGGGTGAGATCTAAAATTGTGGCCAAGCCAATTTTTTTATTTCCAATATATAAATATATAGTAATTATAATTAAAAACACAAATATATAAATGTTTACATCACTTAATAATTGATAAATAAATATATTTATAACAATTACAAAATTAAATGAACTTATTGAATCATTTCGAGGTGGGACAAACAAAATTAACACACTGTATTTATAATTAAAAGCTTGACCGATGAATTTGCATTCTCAGTTTTATTTTGCAAGTCCTGAAATGTTTCTCGAATTACATATTAAATGGATTTTAAAGTTCATTTACTCGATAAGTTATTACCATTATTACTTTATAGTACGTAAAAATAATAATATTTTACCCAAAGCCAAATTACATATTTATCGGTCGAGCTTTTAATTATCATGAAGTGTGTTAATTTTGTTTTTCCCTCCTCGAAATGTTTCAATAAGTTAATTTAATTTGGTAATTGTTGTTAATATATTTATTCATCAATTATTAAGTGATGTAAACATTTACATATTTGTTTATTTCATTAAAATTACTATATTTATATGTTGGAAATAAAATAATTGGCTTAGCTACAATTTTTTGAAATTGGCGTTTTTTGTACGTGTGACCTCTTTGGTTTGTAACGGTTTGTCTTCTTCGTTTTGGGCTTGGCCTTGATCTCCGCCTAGCGGAGGCTCGTCGAACTCCCAACTTGCGAACAAGAAAGCAATAAAAGAGCCGTAAACAAGAAGAAGAAGAATCAGCAAATCAAGAAATATAAATTGATTCGATCATAATGTCGGGTCTTCGACTTATATTCACACAAATTAATTAAATAAATGGCATATTCAATATAATTTATACATCTATAATTAGGTCAGATAAAGATTATTTCAACTTCACGCCATACGGGAGTAGATTGACAGACGCTGACGTACGTTTGAATGTTACAAAAGTTGCCGCAGAATTTCTTACCTTATATTCCGTGATATTTATCGCGTGGCAATTTTTTTTTTATATATAATTCCATGTCCTTCTTGAACGAATTAGAAGACTGATAACCCGGTGAGACGTTTTTAACCCATATTTTATTACTAGGAAAACGCTCTGTGTGACGCGTTGATAATAGAGCATGCCATTATTTGTTCAATATCTGATTATTTTTTTATCTAATAAAAACAACAATAAACAACAATACAAGAATGTGCATTGCAAATTTTTTTCTAATTCCCGTTGCTGTTATATTTCCCGACATTGTTGAAGGTCCTGCCATGTACGTTGATAAGAATTTTCCTTGTCATTTCGTATAGTGTTTTCTTCACAGCCCGCCACCGATACTAGCACATATTGACATCAATAGAAATGTAATTTATGTCTTTAATTCGTATACGTTCGCGTTTAAATTAGTATATTCGTGACCAGACAAAAAGTTACTTTAATATAGCCACATCACATTTTGCTGTCACTGTACTTCAGAAAATTATTTTCGAGTGACTTTTGCGTAACTTTGCCAATATTTATCAGATCGCCATCAAATTAACATATTTGTATTTGGAAAACTCGTTGTAAAATAATGGCTACCTCACATTTTGCCGCTATTTTGTTTCAGAAAAATAGTTTTCAGTAACTAAGGTGTACCTTTGTTACTTTTCAAACGACTTTGCTCCAACATTACACACCTTCAATCCACACCAATGCTTGTAGATGGTCCAAATTTCAACTTGATCGGAATTACCGTTCGACCGCGGTCGACAGACATAAAAAAAAGAAAATAAGAGAACGAGTGTCATAAGAGTCTTACGGAGACGCTCGCTTAGTTGTGTACTTACGTTGCTAAAATCCGCAGGGCATTCTTCTATGTTAAGTACTGTAGATACGAAAAGATAAGAAAAGTATCACACACAATTAACTGAAGCTACTTCAAAATTACGCGCAGGTCCACGACTGCCACGAATCTGACAATAAAATAAATATTATAAAATAAAATAAAAATTAAATAAATATATATTATTATTGTTTATAAAGATTTTGGCAGGTTATAAAAATTATCTTAAAAATAATAACATTTTTCCAATAAAAATGTGTTTCAAGTTGTACACGTTTATCCCCGATGCCACAAGCTCTCTCTATCGCATCGATGAATCATAAATTTCACTTTAGTTTCCGTAGATTAATCTCCTTGTGAGTAACTTACCCAACCAGAAGAGTATCGAGATCTGAAAACTCATCAACTCTCTTCCCTCGGTTTCCGCCATAACGATAGCCAGGAGAAACGTACAGCAGTATTTGTGTTGCAAAGCGCGCCAATAGGTCTGTGAATGTGTTTCTGAAATGTATTATCTAACAACGTTCGGGCTAACTCAACTCGGAGGTTTCTTGCGTCCAATATTGATTCATTCGTTTATTTATGCTACCCCCAGCAGGACCTACACTTACTAGCTTACCTACACACTGTATTATGCATAATACATAGGGTGACCGTAAATCCAAAACGAAAAACTAGGCCATAGTGTCGCAGAGGTGACGAAGACTTATTTTCTTTCTTGTTGACAATGTTTTTAGTAAGGTGTAACGCTTGTTCCGTTTTATGCAATGTATCCTAATACTATGTAGACATGGGATAATAGCTGAAAATTCTCAATAAAATGAACAGAATTGAATTGAATTGGGCTATCGTGAATGATCGAAAATCATAATACAGCATCTTGGAATCAGCACCTGTTCGAACGGCCGTTGTTTTTCTAACAAATGGCCTAATTTTCGCAGTAGAGTTGCATTTAAAATCTGACATTCATGAAATACTGAAAATAAATACCAACAGTTACTTTAAATTTTGCGATAGTGATGTTTCATTTGCCGATAATATTGTGTTGGTAATTATTTCCGGTATGTGACCGATCTTGTGAATCAATTATAGAAAAGCTGTCATTCCATTCATCTGTTAGGGGATGCGAGCGCCAAGCTACATTTAGGGTTGCACAAAACTTGGAGATCAGGAATACCGGTTAACTATTGTCATGCTGGGTTGGGCCCTTAGAAGACGCTAAAGACTGTCCTCTCAAAGTACAAACTAAACGTTTAGACTTAAATAGAGCTAATGACCAATGTTTGTAAATAGGGTATAAAGAGCCAACAGGTATAGCGCGCTGTTGTCATTTCCTTGCAATTCTTTTCATCCATGTTTGTTTTTCTAGTAAATCTTGATTTACAAGCCGATTATAATGGTTCAGTACACAAACATGGCCTATTAGCTCTGAACGTTTAGTTTCTTCAATGAGCGGACAGTCTTTAAAGCCTGTCCGCTCATAGTGGAAACGAAACGTTTAGGGCGAATGACCAATGTTTGTCCAATAGATCTTGAAATAGGGTATAAACGGCCAACAGGTAACGCGCTGTTGTCCTATCCTTGCAATTCTTTATCTTTCAAAGAGTGACATTCTTTCGACTTCCGTTATTGTAAATTAGGCAACTGTGTTCTTCTAGTAAATCTTGATTTACACGCGATTATAGTGGTTCAATACAAAAACATGGACCATTAGCTTTAAACGTCTCGTTTCTACTATAGCGCGGACAGTCTTTAAAAACTAAACTTACCTGCGGAACTGTGGGTAGATGGGGCAGTTATAATGATCAAAATAAATCAATGTAATTTGATCTAAGATTCATATCCATATTTACCCTATGCAAAATACTATTTTACTGTGAGCATATCAATATCGAGTTGTGGAAATAAGTTCACATGTATAACATTATCTTAACAAATAAGACAGTCCTGATGTTGAACGTTACATTTCTTCTGAACTATTTCCATCTTCATCGAGAATTCCTTGTGTCAGACATCTCCTCGAGAACATAACCTGCATCGTGTGATGCTACAGTATACTCCTCAATCTCGATAAATCGTTACGGGAAGTTGGGAATCAAATTTCTCACTTTGTTTAAATAACTAGATTTGGTCTCATTTGTAAGCGTTTAATAATTTATTATTCAGGAACTACTACTTACAACATCAATATCATTTCACAATTTTATAGCGTAATCATTATTATAAGTTCAATACCACAGTATATGGATTAAATTATCATGGTGCGCATTAAGATTTTATGCTTAATTTAAGAAAAACATAACGGATAATAGTTTTGTAATATGGTGTCGTCTGCAATGTTATTAGAATAATGGCGAAGTTTTTAAATGTGAGAATGCTGAGGCATCTTATTGGTTCTTATGTCATTCTATGATTGATTTTTCTTTAGTTGTGTGGACAGTGAGACCATCTTGTGACTACATAACTACCCTTAGCGTGAGACTATTAACACCAATATCCCGAATACCAAGGGGTGCCCACGGGACGATTATGCATCCTATACCTACAAAGTGTTTTGCTACACTGGTGAAACGTAAAATAAATAAAAACATTTACAATGTAAAATAAATAAATACATTTACAATGTAAAATAAATAAATACATTTACAATGTAAAATAAATAAATACATTTACAATGTAAAATAAATAAATACATTTACATTTGCGTCTACCCACTCAGTAACAAGACTGATTTTCAATGGGGGGCTTTAATTTAATGCGACTAAACCAACCCTGTAGGCTCCGAACACCATCGACGAGTGAGCGATATCCAATCAAAGATCGACATGAAACATATGAATCAGTGATTGGACATTGCGAACACCAGCGGACAAGCAAGGTCTACTGGATTTACTCCTAGCGGAGTTATTGCGAAGCGCAAAGTCTACTGGATTTACTCCTAGCGGAGTTATTGCCGAATCAACAAGGCCGACTCAGAACAACTATGAATGTATTGAGTACCGGTACTTCGTTGTTAGGACGGCTCTTGTCAACGTTTACACTTATTCCTAAGACAAGAAGAAAAATTAAAATTATGCTGTTTCTGTCGCGACTTATATAAACATAATTGTTCATAATATATCAAAACAACTATTTGGTTTTAGTTGTTGTCATCCTTAAAACATTTTGTGAAAGAATGTGTTTAGCGAGGCGATCATCTTCCATGACATCTGAGCTCTCTGGAACAGACAATATCCACATTAGATTAGACCGTTTAACAGGTACGTAGGTGTCTAGCCCTCAGCTCAATGGGTATCCACTGCTTTAGACGTGGCCATAACAACATATAAATATGTCTTCGTTATGCCAACAGTAAGTTTCATGTTCCAATTACCACTTCTAACTGCATTTAGACCGGAATTCCCCAAACTTTGATAACCTGCCATTTAAATTGATCTCTTTCACAATCATAGTTTCAACAACAGCTATTATGTTCAAAATGCAAAGTGGCTACTACCAGACCAAACGTTGTTTAGGAGAAATCTTAAGAGAAATCTTCGAATAACGGTTCTCCGTCTCAGTCTATAAGCAAGGGCCCTGGGCCTTGGATGGTTCAGCCCTAGACTGTGACGCCCGCCCCCCCCCCCCCCCCCCCTCCCTCGCTTCTACTGATCACCAATTTAATTTTCTTCTCGTTTTCACACTGTCTCCATTGTAGCAGGTTCTACTCTCATTCATCTCCACACACATTTTTATTATCACCCCAGCCCTCGGGCGTATGCGTTTTTACCTCTGTATTCCTTCATCTGCTCTTGAGGGCCCAGCCCGTGAGAGCGTTCCCTTCCAGCAAAGTTCAATGTTGAACTATTGCATCTAGTAAGTAAGTCAAATAACGGCTAATTTCGGGACTGTGTTTGTGACACACTTTCATAATTCTAGATACAAATAGAACGCAGACAGCTTGTACTGCCAATATGTCAGAAAGTTGTATAGTAAATACATGGGATATAATAACAATCAGGCATGTTATTACAACTTTAAACCAAAATGTTCTTGAATCTATATCGTCCATTCGCTGTCCGCTAAGTTGTTACACACTATACCGTTACTTCTTATGCACGCTAGCGTAGACTTCGAAGGAGGAAGGGCGTTATTAACTTGGAGAAATGATCGTTTGAAAAGCAAAAATAATTTTTGAAACGTACCAGCATTCGAATACTTTCTTAGATATAATATTGTTTCAAACAAAATATTATAAAACCACTAAAAGCGTCAAGTTGTGTGTCATGCTAGAAGCCATTCATGAAGTTTCCTCAATGCAAGCTGTATCATGCATGCCCGGGTCAGGATATCAAGAGACCCGAGGTCAGGCCAGTCTTACAGCTAAGTCCGGACTCCGGACATATTGGACTTCAACACAGCAGACGTAACTTATAACTAAAAAGCTGGTGAAGTCTGGTGAAGCCCAAATAGACTGTCTTTAGAAAAGTTTGAATAACGGCAGGAATCGGTTGATTTTCGTTGAATCAGCGTACATCAAAGGGGTTGTAGATGAGGATCTGAGGTCGGTATGAGACGTTGGGGCTACGTTTGGTGACAGAAATTCAATTAAAGCTTTGATGAGTTTATGTGCAAAAATAATTAAATTCATGACCACAAAAATAGGCACGCCAATGAGCTTCAGTTAAAATTACAGAACAACACCAGTAACGAAAAATCTATTTTCATAATGGCATCAAGTTGCACCATCCCACACTTTGCTACAAAACTCAATTGGAGTTTCAGTAAGTATTGAGCTGAACGTATACACTTTCTAAATACAATCACTTAAATTTCGATTGACAAAATGTCAATCTTTTCCTTTAATGTTATGGCTTGGTTTATGTATTTATATTTCAATCTGTATCGTATTTCATTATTGCTACACATTTTGTATTGATTCAATAATGTATTTTCTATGATTATAGCGTTATGTACTTTTAATAATCATAATATTAACGAAAGCTATAATAAACACATATACTACTACTTGCCTCCCCAAATGTCACCAACGAAAGATGGTCGAACCCTGGTGGTTTGAAGAGCAGAGGTCGTTTGGTTCGACTCATTATGATCAGCATCGACTTTTTGAACGTTTCTGACGCTCCGAGCCAATCAGAGTCGTACGCTGCCTTACCGACTGCTTCATTCTAAATGATATCAAAGCAAAATATCATATATTATGAGAAACATGTATTTGTTGGTTGTTACCCCATACTTGCAACAAATAATCAAATCTACTCAACTAAAACAAAAGAGAACAAACGCTACTAGTTTGAAAGATTGTCTGTGCCATTGTAGTTTAAACAATTCAAACAATCTTAACATCCCCTTCGCACTATAGTTAATTTTGCTACCACCAGAATGCATACACTATATTTTTAGTACCGTGCACGCAGTGGCGGCCCGACCCCTTTGATATGCCCGGGGCCAAATTCGTAGCATATACCACCCACCACCGACTGCGTGGAAATCGACTTGGGGTGCGAATGAATGGGGGGCGTGGGGGGGATGCCCCCCACAACAGCGCCGCAGACGAATTTTTTTTATAGAGTTTTTTTAATGTGGATTTACGCGTTTGTAGAGGAGTAGAGGCAGTCTGGAAATGTGTAACTCGTGTTTTCTTCCATTGTAAGTGTCATGCATAGATGCATGGCTCTTAAATAATTTCATATTTTTGATTCTTTGAAATTGAATAGGATTAAAATTTACACAAATGTGTTATTCAAAAACAAAATTTTAATTGAAACGTTGGTGAGCCGACAGTAAGCAAGCGCCAAATACGATTACTGACTTCACCAATATAGGCCTACATGGTAATATTTAAATTCTAAATGATTAATTTTATTCGTGTTATGTAATCAGGCCCGGACTGGGACCATTTGGGGCCCTCAGCTAAAACCTGTAAAGGGGCTCTCTACTGGGGGGTATGGAATACCCCCAAGCAAACGGAGGGTCCGGGGATTCTCCCCCGGAATTTTAAATTAGGTGCTTGAAAACAATGAAAACGCGTTTTTACGCTATTTTGGCACTTATAAAGATGAAGAAATTCAGCTAGGTTTTTATACGAATATTATGATTTTCGACTTTATATGACTTTATAATTTATTAAAATAAAAAATTCACAGTATTTTTAGGATACACAACTCTACCAAACACATGCTGTAGAGCTGCCAATAATTACAACAGAGTTCAAAATAAAGTGCAGTATTTTATTCACACCAAAGCATTAATGAATTATGTCAAAGTTATTTGCGTGTTAAAAATAATGACAGACGGATTTTAGGGATTAGAAAAATGTATTTGACAGTTTAAAATGTTGTTATACTAGAATAGAAGGGGCTTAAGATGATTCGACATTTTACTCCCCTAGCCCTGAAGTAACAGTTTCTTTGTAAGCTACTCACTTGTTAAAGCTACTTAATCTATTATTTAATTTTTGTCCAAATCATAAAATAAATCCCTCTCAACATTAATAAAAAGCAGACTGGACATAAGGTCTTGGCCTAAAGACGACCGAAGTCGATTTTTGACTATTTTAAGTTTAGAAAAATCCGTTCACGTGACTTTTTTTACGTTATGTGGACCCGAGCACCCTCGAGCTGGGGGCCCTCCGCGATCGCGGACCTGCGGACCTGGCCAGTCCGGGCGTGTATGTAATACTGACTATTCATTTATTGTAAATTAATATGGGATTTAAAACAAGATAACTGGATTTTATCAGTATACGCATTTAGGTATTCTAGACAGTATTCATAATGGCGTAATGGGATGGGGTGAAGATTCGAAGTCAGGAGGGTTGTGGGGCGATGCCACGGCCACCAGAGGTGGTTATTTCACGTTTTATACACACCTTTAAAAATCGAAACTTAAGTTATCGGCGTAACAAAATTAATATGTTTAATATCTACAAATAATATTGCTAAACTTGAATCTGATTTTACCTGATTATCAAAAAAGTTAATGGTATTTTATAAACATAATAGCACTACGCTTATGATATTTTATTTTATTTTTATTTAAAATGAAGCCTCTTTTACAATCTTTGGATTACATTATGAAATGTATAGAATTTTTGAGTTGTCAATGTTTTAACTTAATAACTACTCTAGCTACATACACATTCACCAATACAGTGTTATCTAAGACTACAATATTATTACAATGTTACAATATTACTATTACTAATTAATATACTTCAATACTTATTTGCCGGCTAGAGTGAGAGTGGTTCTGCAAAGTATTCCCCTACAGAGTAGTAGCATCTCCTTAAAAGTGCATCTTTAACTGCTTTTTTAAATTTGTTTAGATCGTTTATTTCTTTAAAGCTAGAGTTAAGAGTATTATATATTCTAATTCCACTTTCTGCTAAACCTTTTTGTCTTTTTGTTAGGTTGCACTGGGTTACTCTCAGTTGACTTTTATTTCTAGTATTTCTATCGTGAATGTTTGAGTTTACAGTAAATAGGTTAAGGTGGGTATGGAGAAAGATGATTACTTCATATATATAGGCACAGGGCATGGGGAGAATGCGAAGAGCTTTAAATATGGGTTTGCAGCTAGCCCTGGACCCAGCTTGATCAATAACTCTAACCGCTTTTTTCTGGAGTACAAAAATTCCCTTAGCACCAGTCCCATTCCCCCATATGGCAATACCATATGTCATTATGGAATGAAAGTAGGCAAAGTAAACGGATTTATTTGTGTTTTTATTTACTAGGTTGCTTAGCCGTCTTAGAACAAAACATGCACTAGCTAGTTTTGGGAGTAAGCTTTTTATGCGAGTTTTCCAATTTATGTTACTGTCTAAATAGAGGCCTAAGAATTTTGCATCGATATCAAGCGGCACTTGTGTTCCATTGGAGGTGATTGTAGTTTTTGTTACTGTACTATTCCCTGCATGAAAATTTATTATTTTAGTTTTGTCTGTATTTAACGCTAGATCATTCATTGAGAACCATTCATTGTTCTCACTGATTGGTTCTCAATGAATGATCTAGCGTTAAATACAGACAAAACTAAAATAATAAATTTTCATGCAGGGAATAGTACAGTAACAAAAACTATAATATTTCTTTCATGTTGGTGTAGGTCTATATTTCGTAATGTTAAACGCAGGTTAAAAGTTCACTCATAAAAACTCTGATATTTTCATAAATATGGCAAAGTATACAAGTTGGCTAAACAGAAGGAGCACTTGTGATTTTGACACTTATTTAAACAGCAGAATTTTGGAGAGCAGTGTAGACCTGGAAGCGAACTCATCAATTGCAGCGTCGATGTCAATCTTAATGTCTGATTCACAAGATAGTATCATTAGGGTAGTCCATTAGGGGTGGACAGTAATAGAACGCTCGCTACAGGCACGGCCCTCTATTTTCTTTTAAGCGCGCAATTAGAATGTTTTGTTTGTAAATCGTTTTGGCTTTTAAGGAAAGATGATTTTGTTCTCTATTTTACGCCAATTTTGTTGTATTAGAAGTGTTTCTGTATTAGTATTCTGTAGATACGCATTATCATATTCTTTACAACTCATTTTGTTTTACAATTTTCTTTTTAATTTATGGTTTCGACCAACTATACCTACCTACCCACCCACCCAACCACCCACCCACCCCTTAACGCTCGCGGGGCCATGGCCCCAAATTTATATGGTCGGGCCGCCACTGCGTGCACGTATTAACAGTTCCCACGTGACGTCACAGCGGCCATGATTGCGACACAATTGTTATAAGCCTATCCTTGAGCATTGGCAAATACTACTCAAATTTAACAAATAAGTCTAATTAAGAATTTAAAAAGGAAACACAAGTACAAAGATTAAAAATTACCACACATAACAATTTTATTTCTAAAACAGGCTGAATTTTAAAGAACTAAGATTTTCTAGGTTCTACGACAACAGTCTTCAATTGTTTCTCCATGGCAACTTCAAAGTTTGATCACTAATGTAGCCGCCACGCGCATAGATGTGACGTACGTGCAATCTATCAATGCAGCCCATAATTGTACCGAGACGGGGGCATATTTACCACCTTTGCTAATTTAACGATTTCCAAATTGTTTGAAATGAAGATAAGTTAAAAGCAACTTTAATAAAGTTCAAATTATTTTTTCAAACCGTGTTTGACGCAGTGCATGTGGACACAACTACAAGTGACATAATAGTGGAATAATTCGAGGGGGTAGGGGAGGGGGACTTGTTTGCAGCTAGAGGGAAAAGATGTAAGCTGAGTTCGAGTTAAACGGGGTCTGGGGAAGAGAAATAGCCACCAAAGCGTTTTGGTCGAAGGCTAAACAGTTTGTTCACAATTATATTTTTTTCATGATCTTTGGACTCAAATGATACAACTTGAAGTATTACCCTTTGTCCCTAAAATTATTAACACTAGGTTATAGCACATCCAACGAACTACGAGTAGGCGCTCTTTACTTTTGAAACTACAAGTCTCGAATAGTTTGATTGATTGATTAATTGATTGATTGATTGATTGTATGATTGATTGATTGATTGATTGATTGATTGATTGATTGATTGATTGATTGATTGATTGATTGATTGATTGATTGATTGATTGATTGATTGATTGATTGATTGATTGATTGATTGATTGATTGATTGATTGATTGATTGATTGATTGATTGATTGATTGATTGATTGATTGATTGATTGATTGATTGATTGATTGATTGATTGATTGATTGATTGATTGATTGATTGATTGATTGATTGATTGATTGATTGATTGGATGATTGATTGACTGATTGGTTGATTGCATCTTTATTGACAACGAGTCAGTGACCCACTAGTGCAATACAATATAATAACAGCTTACAATACAGTACAATGCAACAAGTCCCTAAAGACTAGTGTTATAACTTATAAGAAACATGAGAAATCTAAGAAAAAACAAAAACAACCTACTTATACACACACTTATGCTCGCGACGCACATCACGCACACTCACTCGCGCACATTCGTGCACATTCATGCACACTGACGCACACTGATGCACACTCGCACACACTCACGCATACATTAATACACACTCACGCATACTCACACATACTCACGTACACTCGCACATTCACGCACACACGCACCACACGCACGCACGCGCACGAACAAATTACAGTGAGGGTTAACACGCAGAAATATATCATCGTCTAAATAACAGTTCCTGTGTGGCCTTCTTGAAACGGGGGACGTTCCCTTACTTACATCAATTCGGCCACGCTTCGACCTTACATTGTACAAGATAAAAATGTCGTATTCAGTTTTGAAATAGTAAATCTTAGGTCCGAATTAAAAAAACTTTTTAATCGGCTGATTTACTAATCTCGAATAGGTAACCATGGTTTCAACCAACATTACATACAAAATGCATGGTGGCTTCTATCGGGTGCCATCTTACGACGCTTATATAAGTTTCATGTGTTTGTTTGACTGTTTGTTTGTCTGAACGGAATCTTACAATCGATATTTCACCTACTTCTAAATGTCTGATCGAGCTGAAATTTATCACACAAACGTATTCTTAATGACAATACATGAATCAATTCTCATATTTACTAAATAGTCAATTAATTTATCAAAATTAATTAATCAACGTTTTATATGGGAATCGATATTTCACCCATTTTTCGACCTCCGATCAAACTAAAAGTGTTTACACAGACGTATTTCTAATGAAAATACATTAATCATTTGTCACATTTACTAAATAATTAAATATGCTATCATAACTAATTAATCAAAGTTTTATATGGGAATAGATATTTCACCCACTTCCCAACATCCGATCGAGCTGAAATTTTTCACACAGTCGTATTTTCTAAATGACAATATATGTTTCAATCATCAGATTCACTAATTAATCAATTAATCCATCATAATTAATTAATTAAACAATTAGCTTCATATGGGAAATTAGTCACAGCTAGTGAGGATGGGCCAACCAGATGCAGGCATCGGAATTACCGCTGATTGTTCGGGACTCAAATATCCGTAACGAAAGCATCGGATATGTTTCTATGTAGCAAGAATGTCAACACGCTCCACTTGTAAGTATGGTACTACCCCGTGCAGTGAGTCATTCACCATGTACGCATAGGTGCGTTCCCTTTGCGTGGTTCGACCTCACAGTTGATCGGATGGAGTTGGTGCTAGCGCAACCGCTGTTATCTGTCACGGTAGGAATTGATTGTTATAATATAATAATGCAGTCTTCTAAATTCGGACACGTCCAGTGAGCACATATTCGATTGCAAGATACTGTAAGACTAAAAAGTATAAAATAATATTACATGAAAAAAATATATTTGTAAAAAACAACGCTTATATTTAAATGCACTAAAAAGTAAAAAATAAATTTTCGCCCATTAAATTTTTGCCTCACTCGGAAAATGAAGGCGTTGGGCCCTTTCGGTATTGACATAGATTACATTACAGTATTCTGCTGTTTCAGGGAAAGCGCCCAACGCTTTTATTTTCCGAGTGAGGCAACAAAATTTTGGGCGAAATTTTTTTTTTTTTACTTTTTATTGTATTTAAATATAAGCGTTTTTTTAACATATTTTTTCATGTAATATTATTTATCTCTGAATAACAGAAGAACGTCGGATTAACGATTGGTGAAACTGGCCTACAATGGTTCTACTTACCCGTTCAGTTATCAATGTAGCAAATAAGTTCATGAGGAAGTAAGTGTAGTAAAAGGCCACTGTACAGAACACTAGCAGACAATGCTTAGCATCCACTGATTTTACCTATGGAACAAACGAGAATTACACGAATATATAATAACACATCTATTCAAATCGGACACTTTTCATATTTTGAGGGAAATTAAGTTATTTCCTCAAACTACTTTTGCATCTTTTTTGTATAGTATATTCTGTATTAAAAGTGATGACTACACGAGTCTACATCATATTCTGACCACTTATCGTGTAGCGACCTCTTTATAAACAATATTGGAACTTAGTAGAAAGGTGAACTTAGAAGTGGGTTTTTGTATTGTATCTACCAGTTTGCACCAAAGAAGGGGCCAATCAACTAATATTGTATACTCATAGGAGGTATCATACATAAGGGCGGCTATTGGAAGCGACACCACGACCTCCAGATATCGAGTATTAGTTATCACTGAGCCACTTCTATCGAATCAGATAACTGCTATAACTGCTCTGGTTATCGAACACAAAATGTATGCATTTAACAATTAAATTATGTCTTTAATTTGGGGCGTCCAATTCAATTATAGATCATCGTAAGGTAGACTCCAATAGTAATCGATGTTATCCAATGATGTTATATGATTGTATAAGAGTGTGGCAAAAATCATATTCTAAAAGAGGTAGTGGAAATTAAATTAATATTATATCTCATATTTCCGAAGCAAATTGAGAACTTAACAGTAAGCTGTATCACAGGCTGTATTGAACTATATCCTGCGCTAAAATAATATTTTTATGCTTGAAAAATAATTATATGTCATAGTCATGGTAACAATTGAACGGTGTTAGAACTTTGAGAAGATAATTCGAAAATTCGAAAGAGCTGTTATAATTCTACCGTGTGCGTCACCATTTTTAATTAGTAATCTTATGAAGCTACAGTAATAGTGTGTTAGTATAAAGTCATTTTGTGTGTATGTGTGACAAGGAAGAGCGAGGAGTGAATCAGGAAGTCAATATACCCACCACCTTCAGCGTCAAGATCGCCTCCGCGGCCGCAACAATGCTGAGCATCGTGCCGAACATTAGAATATAATTGAGCGCTGTTGACAAATCAGCGATGAAACTAGAACACACGGAAACAAGGTTGCATTTATCAGTGGCATGTGTAGTAGAAGCACTAACATATTTGTATGCATTTGGTTGGATAGAATGTTTAAAAGAAAGTAAAGTTCTTATGACATACTAAAAAAGAAGAACAGTGTTGTTTTTGAAAGGAAGAAGGGTACATAAAGACGCAATTCGGATACTCGGGTCTTTAGAAATTTTCTCCTTGTGAGGATGGATCTTATTCCATCAGTTTATGGAGTGTGTATGGAGTGGAGTGTATTTATGGAGTGTGCTGTTACAGTTTTGAGCTACTTTTTTCCAAGAAATGCACCGAAAACCCACTGTTTTTTATGTTTACAGCATTAAGTAAATGTTTATGATCAATTTTAACTATTTATGGTCATCGAAATTATTTGGGTACTTTTTTAACTTGATTGTTGAACTACCTCAAAATTCCCATTTTGCCGCCATTACACACATGTTCAATGCCCTGGGTTTCTTCGCAAACTTCGAAATAATGGATTTCATTCATAGTTTTGATTTAATTTGAAGGTATCATTCATTTTTAATTTTATACGTGATAATACAGCACAAAAATAATGACACCTTATTCAAATGTAAAGTGCAAACTTCAAAGTGTAACAGCACTCTACAAAAATACCTGGATGTTTTTAATTGTGCGATTGTGTGAGATACGGTTCCGTATAGGCGATTGTTTTGTGTAACACAAATCTGTGTAGATAGACACTTGTCCATTCATTTTATTTTTTCCTCGAATTCCAGGATTTCTTCCTGAATCAGAAATCTTCCTTTATATTGCTGTGCAAAGTGTAATTTCATAAACATGCACAATTGCACATCACATTAGACATTTGAACTTATGAATATTGTTTGATCTCTAACTTTACCTTGTCAATTCCTGGTGTTGTTTGACACACTCTTTCAACTCTTTTTGCATCTCATTATCAAGATATTTGGAAACAATGTCTTTGAGAACGCCAGCAGCTTCTCGTTGAGGTGTTTGTTCTTCTTCGATGTTGATCGTGAACGAGTCTAGATCTTCAACTTCCTCAGTTTGCAAAGAGCTCAAAGTGTCCACAGAAAGACTTCGGGGTTGATCTTCACTTGTCTGGGGAACGACTTCGGCACTTTCATCTTCATTGTTCTCATCTACGACTTCCGGTGACGTCATAATATCGGTGGTCAACAACGATGACCAAACAGCTGCTGGTGTCGTAACTGCAGTGTTTAAAATATTTGAAGAATGTGCTACAGCCGATGGACTGAACCCAAGTGGTAGACTTCCTTGTTGAAGTTTATTCCAAACATTGTTTAAGGAATGTTTACGAATGTTTAGTATCTTGAACTTAAGAAAATCAAATTGAACAATAACGTGAACCATCAGACAAAATAAGAAGGTGAGACCAAAAATCAGAATGTTGTACATGTAAAGACCACTAATTGATGCGACAGCTGCAGTAAGTACGTGAGCAGTTGGTTGGGTCTGGTCGTATGGCAGCCAGATTCTGAAAAAAAGTATGACAATTTTTAAAAATATTTTTTACAGCTATTGTTTGCTTACTTAAAACGTTCTTCATTTAATTTTTTTTATTAATGGTTCTCCTATTTAGATATATATCATAATATTTTGTGTATATATTGTTCGTATGAAGTTATATATATATAAGTAGTTAGAGGAGTGTGGCGGGGGGGGGGGGGGGGGGGGGGGAGATTTTTTAAATTGTAACAAACGAGTGTTTTACTCCTATTTTATGTACTCATACACTCATGGTTTGTATCAATCAAACTGAATAAGCGGAAATTTTGCAACAAAAGCTACATCAAGGTACTACTTACTTCACAAGTTGACTTCGAGTTGCCACGCATTCGATCAGGATGAGAGGAAGAAGAACGCACATTACAGCCATAAATCCAACGTTATGTGTTATGATCATAACTTTGCAAAATGTATTTGCTCTCTCAACATATTCTTTCTGATTTTTATCCACTTTTGATTTACTTGCGTTGATTGTTTCTAGTCTATTGCTGAAATGTTGGCAGTTTTTTTCTTGCACGTGTATGGTAAAAATTAGAATGAAGAATATACAATAAACCGTCATGATGTATAGATTCTCAAGCATGTTGTTCTTGATGTGCATGTTATAGTAAATGCTCAAGGGATGAGAAAAAAATATCATGAATAATGCTAAAATTAGTAGAGCACGATTGAAATAAAAGCGTGTTCGTGTAAATATTGTGTACAAGTGGAGATTCCTCGATAAAAATGAAGCAAAACTTGGACTGGCGTATTTTAAGAAGAAGTTACGATCCTTGGTAGAATCGTCTTTCCACATTCCTGAAAAAGAACGGCAATGGTTTACATAAAACTTTAAGACCACTTAGAGTCTTGGGAGCAAAATATGATAGGTTTTCGACATTGTGGATGGTCATGGGATATCAGTATGTTTACAAACGGCCCCAATATATTATATATATACTAGGAAAACGCTCTTTTTGACGCGTTGATAAGCGAGCGCGTCCATATCTACGAATGCTCTGGCGAAAAGATCTCAAAGCTAATAAAAACAACAATTAACAACAATTCAAGAATGTGCATTTCAAAATGTTCTCTAATCTAATTTCCATAGCCATTATACTTCCCGATATTGTTGAATGCAGTGCAATTTTCGTTGCTAAGAATTTTCGTTGTCATTCTGTCTAGTGTTTTCGCGGTGGTCCGCCACCGTTACTAACAGTTATTGAGTGTAACTTTGTAACTTTTCGAACGATTTTGCCTCAAAACTATACACCTTCAATCCACATCGAGGCTTGTGGATGGTCCAAATTTCAAGTTGATCGGACTTTTCGTTCGACCGCTATCGACAGACATAAAAACAATACAAAAAACAGACAGACTGAAGTGCCATAAGAGTCTAGTACAAAAAAAAAAACAAAAAAAAAACAGAACGAATTGCCATAAGAGTCTCGTGGAGACGCTCGCTTCGCTCGCTTAACTAGGAAAACGCTCTGTTTGACGCGTTGATAAGCGAGCGCGTCAATATCTACGAAATTTATGGCGAAAAGTTTTCAATGCTAATACGAACAACAATTAACAACAATTCAAGAATGCGCATTGCAAAAATTGTTCTTATTTCCATGGCTATTATACTTTCCGACATTGTTGTATGCAGTGCAATGTGCGTTGCTAAGAATTTTCGTGATCATGTTTTCAACACGGTCCGCCACCGTTACTAACACTTATTGACAGCAATAGAAATGTAATTTCTGCCTCTGATACGTATCGGATCGCGTTTACATTAGTATATTCGTGACCGGACAAAAATGTACTATACGATAGCTACCTCACATTTTGCCGTTACTGCGTTTTAGAAAAATATTTTCGAGTAAATTTCGTGTAACTTTGCCAATACTTATCAGATCGCCATTAGTATAACATATTCGTGACTGGAAAAATCTGTAACAAAATCTGGCTATCTCACATTTTGCCGCCATTTTGTTTCAGAAAAATATTTTGCAGTAACTATGGTGTAACTTTGTAACTTTTCAAACGATTTTGCCTAAAAACTATACACCTTCAATCCACATCAAGGCTTGTGGATGGTCCAATTTTCAAGTTGATCGGATAATCCGTTCGACCGCTATCGACAGACAAAACAAAACAAAAAAAACAATAACAGAACGAAGTGCCATAAGAGTCAAGTGGAGACGCTCGCTTCGCTCGCTTGCTTACAAAACGTTTTCCACAATGACATGGAACATAGGCCCGTTTACATTTTCAAATGCGGCTCTCTAGATTTTACTGTAAGATGTGGTTATTGGTTATTACTTGCCCTTGTTATCACTGTTTTAAAAATTACCGTTATTTTACGATACTGTTACTGGAAACAGGAGTTGACGGTCTCGTCCCGTAAATTTACGGCAAATAATACCGTATTATTAATATAGCATATATAAACGGAACCATGTACCATAAAAAGACAGATGTAGCTCCGTTGAATAACGGGTACGATCACGTAATATTACAGTTACATACCGCTCGCACACGGTTAAAGTACATACAATTACGGAACCATGTACCATAAAATGCTGGATGTAGCTCCGTTCAATAACGGGTACGATCACGTAATATTACAGTTACATACCGCTCGCACACGGTTAAGGTACATACAATTACGGAACCATGTACCATAAAATGCTGGATGTAGCTCCGTTCAATAACGGGTACGATCACGTAATATTACAGTTACATACCGCTCGCATACGGTTAAGGTACATACAATTACGGAACCATGTACCATAAAGTGCTGGATGTAGCTCCGTTCAATAACGGGTACGATCACGTAATATTACAGTTACATACCGCTCGCATACGGTTAAGGTACATACAATTACGGAACCATGTACCATAAAATGCTGGACGTAGCTCCGTTGAATAACGGGTACGATCACGTAATATTACAGTTACACACAGTTATAGGAACGACAACGACAACAACGCGTTGTCAAGGTTACATAGATTATGGTCTAGGTAAGGTTATTTACGGTAACGTAAAATAATGTAACGTTAGGTTAGGGGACGTTATATTATCTGGGTTATAATATGTTGAATACACACGTGCATATTAATGTCCATATTTACAATTCAACATTTTGTTGGTATAGGTTATTTTAAACAAATTATAGTCATTATGTTTTTAAATACAAACTTTTCTTGTTTCATATCACATTCAAAACAATTATTCTTTAGCAAGGCTTATTTTTTTTTTGTTTTTTTTGTTTTGGAGAATTAACATTTGTTATTTTTTAAGCAATTCCTTAATATAACTTGTTCCATTACTTTACTAATTAAGTAAATTATGTACTTACGTTTTTATTATTTCTTAGTATATAGGTAGTATTTGTATTACTATTTATTAGCCTCTTTGATTTCTTGTATACATTTATATTACATTACAATATCCGGTAATATCAGGTAATTTGTGTTTGCCAAGTACAGTAGATAAAAATAAAGTATCACAATAATTAACTGAAGCTATTTTAAAATTGCGCGCAGGGCCACTACTGCCATGAATCTGTCTACAAAATGTATATTTATGTATTTTTAGTAGGATTTTGGCAGGTTATAAAAATTCTCTTACTAAATACTAACATATTCCTAATAAAAATATTTATAGCCTTTTCTAAATCGTTTTGAGTTCGACGGTTTTTATTGCAGTACAGAGAGACTTGAGTAGAGTAAAGTTCTACATTCTTATCCCTGATGCCGCAAGCCCTGTCTCTTGCATCGATAAATCATAAAGTACACTTTAGCTTTCGTAGATTCTTACTTTTGTAAGTAACTTACCCAACCAAAAGAGTATCGAGATCTGAAAACTTAACAACTCCCTTCCCTCAGTTTCTGCCATAACTATAGCAAGAAGAAATGCACAGCAATGTTTGTGTTGCAAACCGCGTGAATAGGTATGTGTATGTGTTCCTAAAATGCACGGTCTACCAACTATCAGGTCAACTCAACTAAGAGGTTTGTTGCGTCTGATATTGATTCGTTTGTTTATTTATGCTTTATGCACAAGCTGGACACTATAGAGTAGACTTACTGGCTTACATACACGTTGTAATGCATAATACATAGCCAAAATAATATGTTGTTACGTCAACATGCAACATGGACTATATTTCATATTCCAACAGGCAACCAACCTATAGGGAGTATTCACGTGACGTCACATCGGCCATATTGGAGGCCTTCTATAGTACTATTTCAAGTTCCATTTAACTGTCAATAGAAAACGAATAATATTGTGTTCGGGGAAATAAGAGAGTTTGAACACGTATATCCCCGGAAAAAGTTAACAAAAATGATTGTGCACTATGGTATAAAACAAAAAGCGTTGCCAGAATAAGAGAGTTTATTTACGTTGATGTTCAGTAATAATAGCAATGTCGACATTACACGACTCAATACTTTCGTCAAACTTATTGAATTCAAGAACAAAAGCGAATCAAAAACAGTTTGGTAAAACACTGCAACAATATAGCGTCTATTAATTGATACTTTTTGTCCTTGAATTCAATAAGTTTGACGAAAGTATTGAACCGTGTAATGTGGGTTTTAGAGATCAGTTGAACTTCAACAAAATGTCATCTAAAACATTGTAGCAATGAACTACCAATCACATGCCATTGTGGCCTCCAATGTGGTCACCATGCGCAATACATAAATATACCCTATTTATTGTAATAGTACGTACTGCATCGTTAATATCAAATACAACCAATATGAAATCTAGACACCGAATGAAACTAGTGCTTGATATCAAATTGCGTGTTAGCAACGTAAATTACCGGGTAACATTGTATTGTGGTCTACCCTGCTGTCTCCGATAATATAAATCAATACAGTTTATGCAAAAAAACGCAATAATACTTTGTTTCAGTTTTATGGTTGCACCTGTACATTTGGCTTTATATTGTTACCAGGCAAACATCTCTCAAAATATCGAATGAGATATTACTGGAGCGAGATATATGTTCAATTATATAATCATAGTAAATGATTTTTCCTCAAAGGGCTGAAGTATACTGCTATCGGCGTACGAAACAAGGTGTTGTCGTCACGGATTGGCGGGATTATGTAATAAACGAAGCCAGGTATCAAGCCATTTCCCCTCCACCTTACCATACCTCCGTTCGGTACCAGAGCGTTCGCGAGAAAGGAATGCAGGGAGGGTTGCGGTAGACCCCAAACCCATTAAACCATGTGTCAATTGTTAAAAATAGCAATCATTTGATGTAGCTAAATGTATCAATTTCTCAATTACTTTTCAAAGATAGTTTATTTAATTGGATGATCGTTGACAGCTCTACGGGTCTATTATAGAGATTAGATCTTTCACTGCCTCTCTTCGCCCGTGCGCGGACACTGATGGGGGTGAAAGGGGAAAACATTCCGCATTACTCGAGTGAGCTTTTTAGTTGACGGCCCTTTTAGCATTAAAACTACAATCATCAAATAAATTTTGATTTTTGTTGCCTTAGCTACGAATAATTTTTATTGGTTTAAAACACTACCCACAGTTGGACACAAACATCGCTCAGTCCACAGAAGTAAATTATTTGTGTGATTAAAAATCTAGTGTCAGTGTTTTAGCCTGCATATAGGCCTAATATCATATCGGTTTTGGATTAATGATGGTATAATACTACAACTTAACACATTGCCTAGTAACCTTTTTTGCATTCCAACTGAGCTCTTCAGGCAATCAATAATCTTAGAGCCTGAATAATGTAATATTTATTAGGCTATAACCTTGCTTTATCCATAGGCTTCCCATTGGTGGTTGCCATGGTGAAAATAAATAAGTAATTGCCTTCTTAATATTTCAAAGTATTTTCACCGGGCCAAGGTCTACTTGTGCCGGGCCTAAGTTGACGTCTCATGATATTGACATGAAAATACAGAACAAGTTACAATTCATAAGTTACAAGAAAAATCATAAAATTAAAACTGTGATTGGTATGTTGATATTTCACATACTGTTGAAACACTATTGGGTTGGTGTTGAAACAACTCATAATGCTAAAACCCTATAACGGTACAAAATAGATTACCAATATAATGAATTTAAAACAAAAAATTAATTAATATTGAATTTAGTTGACACTTTAATGGTAACAGTAATATATTACTAAACAATTTAAAATTTGTGTCCTCAAAAATCGTGTATCTGCATTGCTACAACTCCAGACTAACGAGCGACAAACGAAGTTCAACCCAAGAAATCATCATGCCAGAAATAGCTGGTGAAAGTGTACTCTTTGTAGATTCCCTTAACTCCTTCGACTGTTGCATGAAAATTTAAAATGATAAACAAAATTGTGGTATTTAAAAAGTTGACATTGAGAGCCTTCACGAAAGGCGCTTTTTGCGCCACCATGCGCAAGGATGTTTCTTTAATGGTATAGGTATAAATATTTTGAGCATGGTCGTTTATTTTAATAAATTATTTGTTGTTTATATAAATAAACCAGACAGCTACGTTGGTATCAAACAGCGAACGCATTATATCAAGTATTATTTAACTTAGAGGCTGTTGCATTCAAAATGGCGTTTTGGCGTTTTGGCGTCGGCAAATCATTACTTATCTAGCTAGAGAGATACTCAGATACAACTGTGAAAAGAAAATGCGTTGCAAGTGTCACTATTACGATACCAAAGGCACAGCTCACATTTGTCAATGTTGCTTTTTGTCCAAGGAAAGTAGAAAGTTTGAGAAAGTTTTCCATTCAAACTTTCCCATATACTAAATCCCTGTCGCCAATATCTGTCAGTCGTTTCGTCAAACGGAATTGTGAGATACTGATGGTAAGTTGAGACATACTCATGAGTCACTGTTTACTTAATAGTGATACAAGGTAAAGTGACACATCAGGTGTTGGGACTTGTGTTTATAAATGTGGTTCATTAGTTTTACCAACACTGTATAATGAATGAGTTATGTACCTTTCGTCAAACGAGGGAAAGTTGGCCTAGGAGTTGGACGAAAAGATGATTATAAAAAAGTGATGCCCTTATTGTAATTTTACTTTATTTACATACATAACAGCGTACAAACCTCGTACACGTAATATTAATCCTCCCTTGAGGAACTTGTGTCTTCCTCACTACTGCTGCCTGGTTCGAAGTCGGGCGAGGTATCCCCCCTGACAGGCGTCCGTGAGCTTCTTGGAAACGACTTCAGCAGAGTATTATTGAAATGTAATAAGTACACAAGTATAAAGATTATGTTGAGAATATTGAATTGGATGAGGGTAAGACAGAAGATTCATTACAATGCACTAGTATTTATATTTAAACTAAAGAATTACTATTTGCCAGCATATTTTAATGAGTTTACAATTTAGATCATACAATAAAAATAATAATGTACATTTAACAAACTAAATTAATAATTTTAATGTAAACTATTTAAATAAAGCTGCAACGCAAAAATCCATATTTTATGCTGGATATAGAATGTTTTGACCATCTGCCCAGACATATAAAAAATATAAAAATAAAAAACTTTCCAAAATTAAAATCAGAAGATAAACAATATGTATTTGAACATCAATTGTATGATAAAAAATAATATTTGATGGTAAAAATATTTTGTAAGTTTATTGTATATTTAATTGATAGAAAAAAAAAGAAAGTAGTGTAATTGTTTGTAGTTATGTGGACAATAATAGCTGGTGAAGCTAAATAAACATATCTTATTTTATCTTATCATCCCTAAAGCTGACATTTCTTGTGTCTTCTCTCGGCTTATTCCGCTAGGGCCGGCGTCGGTTCCTGTGGATCGCTTTTTTGTGGATCACCACGGCTTATTCCACTTGGGCCGGCGGTCGCTTCTTCTGGATCGCTCTTACGAAACCACGCGTGCTTTAGTAAGACATAACATGCGTTGTTCATACATAGGTTTCGATACTTTGGAATTTTCCTTAATCGTTCTTGCATGGAGTCTGTGTCATTTGGAAATTTTTTTCCGAATAATTTCTGTAAATCGTTCTTCAGTTGATTTAGGCTGTGTTTTTCTGAAACATAGAAGAAAGTACTTGCAATCGCCATATAGTGATCTAAGGGTGTTTTTCAATCGTGTTTTACCAAATTACTCATTATCTCCTTCAATTTTCTGTCCATTAGCTCCTGCAATTTTAGTGCATTGCTCTTGACATCCGTCGGTATCGTGTTGTGTGTTCTGTCACTGGAAGCCACCACAGAATGAGTCATACTGCTTGGAACCATACTTCTTGCAACAATGTCAACCTTTATCGGTGACTTTGGACTCTCGTGGCACACGGCATTGTAGTCTATTATTCGGCCTGCATTTTTCAATAACTTTTCGACTGTGGATAAAAGTGGAAATATGAATTAGTCGAGCAAGGATAGAATGCAACTAAAAAAATATATCTTAAACAGTGCACACACTCACTTCCGGCACGCAATGACTGGTTTTGCGTCATTTTTCGGCCTAAGCACTTGACCACCATCCACCAGGGGACGAGTGATCTAGATCTTAAAAACCGATGCCTCATTTTTTCGTGTACTCTGTAGGACTTTTCCCTCGACATCTTGTGGAACTTTTCTAGGTGTTTGTAGAGCGTCCTGTACCGGCCCTTTCCGCAAAGCTCGCACATTAGCAAAGCACGGTTGTTTTGTTTCCTCTTGCCAGTATTAGATAGTGATAGTGACCTCTTCTTTACAGGTTTCAACTGGAACAAAAGAGCATAACACATTTATTATTTTATTTATCTCACCGTATGATTTGTACAGAATACAAATATTGGTATAAACTATAAAAAATAACTATACATACAAAATAAAATATACATACAAATCTATAAAACTACAAAATACATTAAGAAATAACAGTAAGGATGGGTATGAGAAACAGGAATTTAAGTTGTTAGTTATAAAAATTCTTTTAAAGTGTAGAACGGTTTAATTGAGAGGAAAGTTTTTAGTCGATGTTTAAAACGGGACCCTCCATAATAGCAAAATTCCACAAGGATCAAGAGTTGGTCGCCAACTTACGTCTTCTGTGCTGACGTCGTTCGTATCAGCCTCCTTATTAACATGCTTTTGCACCAAAAAAACAAAATGGCAGAACACACTGTGGACCAGGTGTTGAGCACATGAGATACTAAACAGCATGTAAAAAAGTAAAGACAAACTATGTAATTCGAGGCGAAGACCTCTACTTAGTACAACTGCACCCACCTCATCAGATACGTGTGCGTTTCCAGAGGCGAGCCTCGCTGCATCCGAGACATTGTCAGCAGCCTGTGATGGCTGATTCTAAAACAATATATTAGAACACACAGTTCAGTATTATGCAATTACGAGACAAATTATGTAAACCGAGGCGATAACCTTTACTTACTACAACTGCACCCACCTTATCAGATACGAGTGCGTTTCCAGAGGCGAGCCTCGCTGCATCCGATACATTGTCAGCTGCCTTTGATGACTGCTTCTGAAACAAAATAGTAGAACACAGCATAGTCCAGTATTGGTTAAATGTGATACTCAAAATTATGCAACCACCAAGACAAACTATGTAACTCGAGGCGAAGACCTCTAAAAAGTACAACTGCACCCACCTCATCAGATAAGTTTGTGTTTCCAGAGGCGACTCTCTGTGTATCCAGGACAGTTTTGTTAGGGGCCTTTGTTGATTGCTTCTGAAACAAAATAGCAGAATACACTATAGTCCAGGTGTTGAGCACATGAGATATTTGAATGCACACAACTGGCGAGGCAAACTATGTAACTCTAGGTGAGTTTACGTACATCAAATTTGACAGTATCGTCAAAATCGTAGTCCTTCGAATATATGGAGGCATCAGGGTCTTTTATAAAACTATATTTAGTTCCTGACCTCTGTGCGAGTACATCTTCATCGCATACAAACGTGTGGATGTAAGCTTCTGTGTCCCCTTGCGGTGGGACAGACTTCTTCTAGAATGATAAGAGAAATACACAATCAGGTCCAGCCAGTATTTTGATTCGGATACTAATACGTCATCAGCAGGAGATACAAACGTAACTACTCTGGTTGCACTGTACTTACCGGGATAACTATTTCGAGTTCTGTGGCGCTACCAAATGAGTCCTTATCGAAACCTTTCAGGACCTCTACCACTTTTTTTGGGGCAACAGTCGTCTCAAGCGAACCATGCGAAGCCTCCTCCCAAACGGCTTGGACAAATTCTTTGTGTTCGCTTATCATTCCTTGTTCGGTGGGCTTTGGGGCGAACACATGTTCAGACCTTTGTTCCTTGTCGGTTTTCCTTTTCTTTTTCTTCCTTTCTGCTTCTTCAATCGTTCCATCATATTTCTCGGTGGGCTTCGGGGTTAGCTTAGGAGACACCTGTTCAGGCCATTGTTTGGTGTCGGTTTTCCTCTTCTTTTTGTTTTTCTCTGGTTGTCTAATCCTTTCCTCATTTTCCTCCGTGGGCATCGGGGCAAACTGAGGCGACAACTGTTCAGACCTTTGTTCCGTGTCGGTTTTCCTTTTCTTTTTCTTCCTTTCTGCTGCTCTAATCATTCCATCTTCTTCCTTGTTTGGCTTTGGGGCGAACTTAGGCGACACCTGTTCGGAAAATGGTTTCGTGTCGGTTTTCCTTTTCTTTTTCTTCCTTTCTGCTTCTCTAATAATTCCATCTTCTTCCTTGTTTGGCTTCGGGGCGAACCTAGGCGACACCTGTTCGGACAATGGTTCGGTGTAGGCATCTGCGCTGTTCTTATCCTTGTCCATGGACTTTTTCTTTTTTGTATTCTTCGTTTTCTTCTTCTCCTTGTCTTCTTCTTCCCTAAGGCGTTCCATTCCAATTTTGTACTCATCCGGGAAGATAGTCTTAAGTGCATCGATCACCAGGAAAAATGGAGTTGTTCTCGCTGTCTCGGATTCTGGTAATCTTAACGGCTTCCTTCGGGTATGAGTACCTTTTGGGACTTTACCCCCTTGTTCAGCACCTAACAAAAAAAAGTTTACCCTACTCATTTCTGAATCTCTCAGGTTTTTCCGTCAAGTGACGACTATATAAACTCCAGGGTACAAAAGAAACAACTCAAAACTTACTCAAGGCTGCTTTTACTCAGGATATACATGTAAAATGTGAGACTATTATTGAAATAGAATTAAATTACTAAATGTTTCTCTCTGTCTTGAGTTACATGGCACGGATTGATGCGTAATTACAAAATGTACAGGGTGAATAGTCTGACCACTAGAGTAACAAGTGATGTAAATATCTTTATCCGTTTGGACATGGGCTCGTTATAACAGAAACAGCGAATCAATAGAGTTAACCTGGAACAGGTTACACATGTATGTATTGTGTTGATGTGAATGGGGTGCCTTGTGACGCTAACCTTTTAATTGAAAATTGAAAATTCAACATAAAAATGAAAATTAACATTTTGTGAAATAAAATATTTTAAGATAAAAATTCAAAATTCAAAAAATCAAATTCAAAATTTAAAGTGAAAAAATAAAAAATAAATTACTTGGTGTTTCTTTACTCTCTATCTTGAGTTACGTGGCACGGATCGACGCGTAATTACAAAATGTACAAGATGAACAATAATAATATATAATATAATAATAAACAATAATAATTGTCTGACCACTAGTGTAACAAGTGTAACGTATCTTAAACTTATCCGTTTGGACATCGGCTCGTTATAATAGAAACAGCGTATCAATAGATTCAAACCGGAACAGGTTACACATAATTACGACTGGACTTGTTTGGATTGTGGTGATGTGAAGAGAGTGCATTGTGACTCTAAGATTTTAATTCAAACTTCAAAATTAAAAATAAAAAATGAAAACTAACAGTTTGAAAAAAATTATTTAAAGATTATAACTAAAAATTAAGCAAATCAAAGAAAACTTCAAGTAAAAAAAATAGAAAATATATTACTAAATGTTCCTTTACTTATCCTCCTTGTTCCTTATCTTGAGTTACATGGCATGGATCAAAGCGTTATTACAAAATGTACGAGGTGAATAGTCTGATCCACATGGATGTTATTTGGAATCAGTTTGGATATCTATCCAAATAGTATCATATCGGTATCCATAAGATTTCCATTTGATATCCACATGGATGTTATTTGAAATCAGTTTGGATATTTACTTAAAAATATGATACCAAATAGTATTATGTTAGTATCCGTAAGATTTCCATGTGATATCCACATGGATATTATTTGATATCAGTTTGGATATTAACTTAAAATGAATCCAAATAGTATCATGTTAGTATCCGTAAAATTTCCATTTGATATCCACATGAATGTTTTTTGGAATCAGTTTGGAAACTTATTTAAATGAATCCAAATAGTATCATGTTAGTATTCATAAAACTTCCATTTGATATCAACATGCATGTTACTTGGAATCAGTTTGGATACTAACTTAAAATAAATCCATATAGTATCACATAAGTATCCATAAGGCTGCCATTTGATATCTACATGCATGTTATTTGGAATCAGTTTGAATACTAACTTAAAATGAATCCAAATAGTATCATGTTAGTAGCCGTAAGATATCCATTTGATATCCACATGGATGTTATTTGGAATCAGTTTGTATTCTAATTTAAATGAATCCAAATAGTATCATACAAGTATCCATAAGAATTCCGATTGATATCCACATGCTTGTTATTTGGAATCAGTTTGGATACTAACTTAAAATAAATCCATATAGTATCACATTAGTATCCATTAGACTTCCATTTGATATCCACATGGATGTTATTTGGAATCAGTTTGGATATTAACTTAAAATGAATCCAAATGGTATCATGTTAGTATCCGTAAGATTTACATTCGATATCCACATGGATGTTATTTGGAATCAGTTTGGAAACTTATTTAAATGAATCGAATTATCGATGTAGTTGGGCAGCCCTAATTTGTATCCCTTTGTAGGCCCTACTCTCTGCTCTCCTTTTCTACTAAATTATCAAACTATTTTTAGTATTGTTATAGTAGTATTATAAAAATATAATTATTATTTTATTGTTGCAATACATACAAACTCGGTCAAAACCGGCATAAACATGTTGTACGGACACAAATGTCAAGTATTTCCATGTGTTTACCTTATTAAAATCTACTTAGAACTACTTAATATATCATTGTCCACATTATTTTTTCCAAACCGAACTTTGGATGCTATGTACGGTCGTGGCCGATTTGTACTCATCCCAGCATTCGCTCTTTGTACGGTGGAAACCACGAAAACCACCATCAGGATGAAGAACTTCTTGAAGTCTTCATTCCTCTTAGTTCAAAAATTTTCGCACTATCCTACACGTGTTCAAAATTATTGCTTTTTTATTATCATTATTATTAGGCCTTTTATTATTATTAAAGGCATAATTGTTATTTTCTTGTATTTTCAAACTATTCGATCATGTAATTTAGGCCTACCGGGTATGTGTTTTCCATTTTATTTAATTACCAGTCTTGTAGATTGCTTTATTCTGTGAATTTCAGGGTGCGGCCAATATTAATGACTTAAGCGTCGCTCACAACCTATTAGCGTGCGAAAATTAACGTGTACAAATTTTAGAAATTGATGTAGGTGTTCAGAATGAAATTTCACAAATGAACATAAACCAATCAGATATGACTGCACTTTCCGCGATAGTCCGACCTTCTATTAGCGTACAAAATGTTCTGAACTTTGCACAAGATTAATGATAAGTGAATCGTCCATTATAACCTCAACAGCTTTCTTAAAACCCCCAAACAAACTCGAAATATGTGTATTTGGTTTTGTGCGTTTGCGCACAATTTATAAATTACTAAAATTGGCTGTAAAGCTAGCTGTGTATTGGTTCAACTTTTCGTTAGTAAAGTGTAACGTTAATTCCACGAATTTCCATGTGAACTTTAGCATATGAACTGCATTGGACTAACTTCGTAATTTTCATAAGTTACGTACGCTAATTGGTTCTGAACGGGCCTTTATACTTAGGCTCAAATGCATAGTCGTTCCTTACTTGTTCTTTAACTCAGCCTTTCCTCAGACTCGCCCAACTACCAATCACAGAGCAGCATTGCCGTGTGGATTGTTCTGTGATTGGTGTTTGGGCGAGTCTGAGGAAAGGCTGAGTTGAGGAGCACGTGAGGAACGACTATGCATTTGACCCTGAGGTAGCCTATATTCCAACCCCCCCCCCCCTTCCCCCCCCAGATGAAGCTTTAATGTAAAAAATGTTTCATCGAGTTATGGATAATGTTTTGAGTACCGGTTGGTAGTTTTTACCTCCTATAGTTTCTCAAAGCTAAGTAGGCCTATAGTTTCTGATGGTTTTGTCTATAGTTTCTGAAAGTTTTCTCCTAAAGTTTTGCTTTTCTTTTGTGAAAGTTATTTCCAAAATTACCTTACCACTACCAGGTAGTATTTTTTTATATTTAAATACCAGTTTCCTATGGTTTTTTTCGTAAGGGATTTCCTATTTACTTTCACACAGGTATTCTTCTAAATTGTTATAATTTGTCAACTTGAGCATATGAAGCTATGAAGGCTTAGACTTATTTAATTATCTTTCTTATTCATGGGCTGCCGGTACTTCATTCGTTAAATGTATTTATTCCAGTTGACTCCCATGTCAATGTCTCCCTGTTCTCTAGGGGCTATTTCCATTGTTTAAATGTTCTAAGACTAGTTTTCTTCCTACATTAATATCAAATTATCATTTTTTTTATTATAATTATTACTATTATTATTATTATTATTATTATTATTATTATTATTATTATTATTATTATTATTATTATTATTATTATTATTATTATTATTATTATTATTATTATTATTATTATTATTAATATTATTATTATTATTACTTTTATTATTATTATTATTATTATTATTATTATTATTATTATTATAACTTTTATTATTATTATTATTATTATTATTATTATTGTATATTAACTATTTATGGGAAGTCAAGCAATATTTAAAAAAACTACCTTTTAACTATTTAATTTTTATAAAGTATCCTATCATTATGAATTTAAACTGAGAGCATCCAGTATCCTGTCTAGTGTTTATTTATTTTGAGTTTAAATTGAGTTTGAAGCCATCCAGTATCCTGTCTAGTGTCTATTTATTATGAGTTTAAATTTAGTTTGAAGCCATCCAGTATCATGTATTGTGTCTGTTATTTATGCATGCTATATTTATATTTGTTCACATGAAAGTGTTATTGGACTTCATTTTAAGAATTTTGTTGTTGGTGTATTTTGTTTATTATTGTTTTGTTAAAGGCCCAGTAAGGGTTTGATAAAACTTTTCTACGTGTCATCAAAGAAACGTTAGTACAACAACAGAAAAAGAATCATTGAAATCGGTCCACAGGCTCACGAGTTCTCTGCGCTCTACCTGCCCCATGCTATGGAAGCGCGTGACGTCACCACGGGTCTGCGGTCAGCCGGACGAAGGGGTGGTAGCCTAGCTCGCGCTCGGCGTACATTCATTCATAGCTATGGCAGGCGCGAAGCCATATCGTTATGAGCCGCGCTACACAGAAGAATAGTACGCTGCAATTCAAGAAAAACGGGAATCGGAAAACCTAAGATCAGAAATGTTGCTAGGTAGAAGTGGAAATGTGCTATGGTATAAATGTGGTGCGTGTTCAGAAATGACAACGGACACAGAATCGGTTTGCTGCTCTGAATCAGTTAAAATAAACAATGTAAGGCAAGATTCAGATTGTATAATATACCACGAGGCATTTGATTCGGTTGTGCTCAATATACATACTTTGAGAACTGCCCGTCATAATTTACTGTTTCAAACGAAATGTAATGATAAGAAGAAAGAACTTGAAAATGAAAGCAACGCACTTTAAAGGCATATCGCATATAGGCAATTTGTTTTTTGGATGAATTCATGGCAAAAAAATCGGACCGCTTCCGTTTTAGTTTATTTAACCACTGTTTATGGAGAACAGAAAATCGTGTCTTATGAGGGAAACTGTGCATAGATATGTTCGGATTGCTCTTCCGGGAATTGTTACACCAAAAAAACGCAACTCTTTTGGAAACAAAAACACACGCACACACAATTAAACTTACGAGCAATCAAACAAACAAACGAACGAACTGACAAACTTTTTAACTAACGTACAAACACAGACAAGTACACGAGCCACGAGTGGAATGACAAGTTGACACTATACGACTGACAGTTGCAGTGGCTTGTTTCTCTACCTGGCGTAGCGGTATGCGGGCGGAGTAGACCCCTTGTGACGCGCCAATAGGCCACGTGCTGCTACAGTCGCGCGCAAATATCTGGAGAACGAGCGGGTCGTTTTCACTGCGGTTTTCTGCGTTACTAATTATAAGAAGCAATCTTTATTTTAAAAATATGTTGTTTGAAACCCTTACTGGGCCTTTAAAATTGTACCAGTTCGCTCTGCAATGTATTTGTTTATGCAACCCACTGTTAAGCTAAGGTTTTAGCTTTGTGGGAATTCTTATTTAATGCGCAAATAAATAAATAAATGATTATTATAAAAAAATAAAAAAAATATTATTATTATTATTATGCCTTTATTATTTATACTATTATTACTATTATACTATAATTACCATTATTATTATTATTATTATTATTATTATTATTATTATTATTATTATTATTATTATTATTATTATTATTATTATTATTATTATTATTATTATTATTATTATTATTATTATTATCACTATCATTATTATCATTAGGCCTTTTTTATTATTATTATTATTATTATTATTATTATTATTATAGAGTTGGGAAACGTGGTGGTGGTTTGTTATTGTGCATTTAATCAAAGTACGTAATTAGTAATATAATAATGGATTTTGATTCATTCGAAGGAATTATGTGTAACATTTATCTGGACCAAGCGACTGAATTTAAGTTGTTGTGTATTTACAGACCGCCAGACTGTAGTAAAAATGAGTTCATGTTAGAACTGGAACAAAACATTGTCAACAATAATAAAGAGAATAATATGTGGATACTTGGAGATATAAATATTAACACTCTTGATTGTTGTGATAAAGTTGTACAAAATTATGAAAATCTGCTTGCATCAAATGGTTTTTTGAAATTGTATTAACTTGCCTACTAGGGAAGTTTTTTGTTTAGAGAAACTTGTTAGTAGTTGTATTGACCACTCATACATAAGAACTAAATGTAAATTAGAAATCAGTTCTGCGGTTTTTACAAGTAAGGTATCAGATCACTTCATGATCCTTGCATCGGTTGGATGCAATATAGGGGTTGAGGTGGATAAAATTGAAACTAGAATAACCATAAATGAAAGATTGTTATTATATAATTTGAAAGCAGTGAATTGGAATCAGCTGTTAGCAACCGACGATTGTTCAACACTGTACGATGCGATGTGCGGGGAATTTGAAAGATGCTACGGTAAGTCTCAGTTTGCAAAAACAACAAACTAAACATAAGAGAGTACAGCGGCAATGGATTACTAAAGAAATTATTCAGTTGACAAGGCAAAGAGACAGTTTATTTAAACGCTGGAAAAACTGTAGTGGGTTAAATCCGTCGAAAGAAACTTACAGAAGGGAATATGCAGCTTTTAGGAATTATGTAAACTCGCAAATCGTAGCAGCAAAACAAAACCATATCCGCAATTTCATAAAAAATAGTACCGGTATTAAAGAAGTATGGTAAACTATAAATCAAGTCACAGGTCGCAAAACGAAAGATTCAGTCGATTCTGTTGTTGACAAGTATTTAGGTAAATTGTATACTCATGAGAGCATCGCAAATAGATTTGCAGACAGTTTTAAAGATGAAGTAGCCTCAATTCGTCATATATGTGCTACGACGTGTGTACAACACATTAAAACTGACGCTGCTTCGCAATCAATGTGGCTACCTCCTGTAAACGCAAATTCTGTGAAAAGAATTATCTCGGATATAAATGTACATAAGCAGCCTGGGTACGACGGGATAAGAGCGGTACACGTAAAGAACTTAAGTAATGAATTAGCCCCCGTTATTGTTCAGTTAATAAACTTGTCGATAAGAGACGGTCGGGTGCCATACAAAATGAAAATATCCGTTGTAAGACGAGTATACAAGAAAGGAGATCATCGATATTTTTCAAATTATCGACCGATTGCTTTGCTTTCTATTATAGAAAAAATAATGGAGCCCTATATATCAGAGTGTTTATCTAATTACTTACACAAATTTGGAATAATAATTAACAGTCAGCATGGTTTTCAAAAAGGAAAAAGTACCCAAAATCTACTACTAAAATTTTTGGATTTAATAAACAATACTTTAAACAACAATATGCATGCAGTGGCTACATTTGTTGACTTTTCAAAAGCATTCGACACGACAAATCACGGTAAATTATTAGAATCCCTTGAGGAGATTGGTATACGAGGGAAAGTATTAGAATGGTTCCGCAGTTACTTAGAAAATCGTACATACATGGTGAAGATAGGGAACACTCATAGCTTTTCGAAAAGTGTTATAACTGGGGTACCACAAGGATCCATTCTAGGTCCACAATTTTATATTATGTACGTTAATTTGGTAATTAAGTATGTTATTAAGTGCATATTACTTATGTATGCTTACGACCTCGTACTTCTAGCAGTTCACATGCAATTAAGCATTGCAATACAAAATATGAATACCGACTTTAGAAATTTACAATGCTGGACTCACGATCGGGAACTAGTAATTACTGTTCAAAAAACCAAGACTGTTCACATTTGTAGAAATGATGAAATAATATTAATATTTCATGAGGATAAGTGTTTACATAATGTAAGGAGGGTAGCCGACATTGATTGTGGATGTAATCAACAAATTGAATCGGTGGCATTCCACATGTACTTGGGAGTGTACATCGATCGTGAGTTCTCGTGGAAGCAACACGTGGACTACATCTGTGCAAAACTCCGCTCATACGCTTATCAGTTGTATAAACTAAAACCTGTTTTGTCTGATGACTTGATAAGGCTAGTCTATATTGCGCTAGCAGAATCTATTATGTCATACGCGTTGCTCTCATGGGGAAAAGCCTCAGAATCAATTATAAATGTTATAATTAATCAACAAAACTCTCTGATAAAAATTGTTTGTCCTAAACAGATACTAAAAAACTCTAAAAATATACATAACGTGTACGAAAATTGCTCTTTATAGCCTTTGAAATCAATGTTTTATTATCGGATGGCATTAGCGTACTACTTTGACAACGAATATAAAATACCGTACATGCATAACAAGGGTACGCGTCTGGTCGGTAAAAGAAAATATGTATAGTTCCTATTACCGAGAATAAATATGGAGAGCGTTGTTTACGTTACCTAATTCCTAAAAATTTTAATTCATTGCCGCCTGACGTCGTATCCTTGGAAAAATTATCGATAATTAAGACAAGTTTAAAATCGCATTACCTTATTAACCTTCCAGACAAAATGTACTGAAAACTTTCTCGCATTAATTGCGCGTACAGTGCTGAACGGTATGTTTAATTATCTGTTACCCTTGTATGTAAAATTGACTTTGAATTTTTAAATGTGGAATTAATAATATTCTATTTCAACCCCTTCTATCATATTATTATTATGTATCATATGCATCATATTATTGTATTTATAGGACAAAGTCATGTTATCGTTCTGTTTCTTTACTTTTGTGTTTCTGCTTTCTGCTACGAATGTGCTAATTTACGCCTTGTATTTGTATGTGACCCACTGATAAGCCACTAGGCTTAGTGGGATATTAAGTATGCACAAATTGTAATGTTTATTGCTTAAGTTTGTAATAAAAAAAAAAAAAAAAATTATTATTATTATTATTATTATTATTATTATTATTATTATTATTATTATTATTATTATTATTATTATTATTATTATTATTATTATTATTATTGTTATTATTATTATTATTATTATTATTATTATTACTGTTATAAGTATTGGGATACCAACAATAGAGTGCTTGGATGATAATACGTTTTGCATGCATATTGCATGGACTTGGATGGCAACATTTTGGATGGATATTATTTGGATATCAACAGGATACTATTAGCAGGAAAATATTTGTGGTGGATATTATATGGATACCTAAAGGAGAGTACAAGGATATTATACGGATAACAATAGGATACTATAAGGATAATAAATGTCGGTCGATACCAAAAGTATAGCAAATTGATACCATTGCTTGGATATTAAAAGTTGCCTAATGTATACTATAATGGGTTGCATAAAGGGTATTTTCCATTTTAATATCAATAGGAAAATATTTTGCCACAAATAATACTAAACGGTTAGTCTTGTCAATACTACAATGATACCAAAATTGGATACTATTTGGATATTATATGGATACCAAATATTTTTACATGGGATAATATATAAACTCCAGGTAACAAAAGAAACAACTCAAAACACACTCAAGGCTACTTAAACTTAGGATATAGTAGAGCGCTTATAAAATGTAGACTATTATTGAAATAAAATAAAATTACTAAATGTTCCTCTACTCTCTAACTTGAGTTATACGTGGCACGGATCGACGCGTCATTACAAAATGTACAAAGTGAATAGTCTGACCACTAGTGTAACAAGTGACGTAATCATATCGTTATATCGTTCGCGATAATTTAAACACTCAAATTCAAAATTATATACTATAAAAGAATTCAGAATTCATAATAAAGAAATAAAAATAAAGGATTACAAACCAGAAATATTAATAAAAATAAAAATTAACAGTTTAAGATAAAAAATAAAAAGGATAAAGTTTAAGAAGCAAAATTCATAAATTCAAAATCGAAATATAAAGTTAAAATAAAAGAGGTAAAAATTCAAAGTAAATAAGTAAATTTGTGAAATTTGATTTGTAAATTTCGAAGTAGGAAAAAGAAAATTAATAGATCAAAATTAAATATTAAAAGATTTAAGTGCAAAATTCAAATAGTCAAATTGAAAATACTATATTGCAAATTCAAATCTGTAACTCCGAGAAATTCAAAATTCAAAATACGAAATAATAATGAAACATTAAAATTTGAAATTCTAAATAAAAAAGTAAAAATTTACAGGTGGAAATAAAAAATTTAAAGATTAAAATTCAAAATTCAAAATTCAAACTTTAAAATAAAAATTGGAACTCAAAGTTTATAATTCAAAGTAAAACTAAAGAAAATTAAATGTAACATTAATTTTACAATTATACATAAACACAAAAATAGTTCGCTTACCAGTGAATGAAGACATCGAAGTGATCGATAAGAATTCCTTTCTGGTAGCACTGGCACAAAATGGTGTCCGTGAAAATTTCCTACTGGGAGCACTGGCAAAAATGGCGATCGGTGAGAATTAACTCCTGGGCGCACTGCTACAAACTTCACTGGCACAAACCACACTTGCTTTTACTGGCACTGTCACAATCAACACACACAATGAGAGCTACAAACTTCACTGGCACAAACCGCACTTGCTTTCACCGCACTGTCACAATCAACACAACCTCCCACAACGAGATCCAAACCGATACTGACGGGGTGGCTCCTGGGCAGCTGTATTTATACTAAATTTTTGTCGCCAATATCCGACAGTCGGCCATATTCGACAGTCGACTATTGGATATGGCCGACTGTCAGATATGTCCGACTCACAGTGTTGGATATTGCCGACTGTCGGATATGGCCAACAGTCGGATATGGCCGACTGTCGGATATGGCCGATTGTCGGATATGGGCGACTGTTGGACATGGCCGACTGGCTGGATCTACAAAGTGCGTCTTGCAGTATCGGATATGGCCGACTGTCGGATATGGCCGACTGTCGGATATGGCCGAATGGCTGGATGTAGAAAGTGCGTCTTGCGCTATCGGATATAGCCGACTGTTGGATATGGCCGACTGTTGGACATGGCTCACTGTCGGATATGGCCGACTGTCGGATATGGCTGACTGTCGGATATGGCCGACTGTCGGATATGGCCGAATGGCTGGATGTAGAAAGTGCGTCTTGCACTATCGGATATAGCCGACTGTCGGATATGTCCGACTGTTGGATATGGCTCACTGTCGGATATGGCCGACTGTCGGATATGGCCGAATGGCTGGATGTAGAAAGTGCGTCTTGTAGTATCGGATATAGACGACTGTTGGATATGGGCGACTGTTGGATATGGCTTACTGTTGGACATGGCTCACTGTCGGATATGGCCGACTGTCGGATATGGCCGAATGGCTGGATGTAGAAAGTGCGTCTTGTAGTATCGGATATAGACGACTGTTGGATATGGGCGACTGTTGGACATGGCTCACTGTCGGATATGGCCGACTGTCGGATATGGCTGACTGTCGGATATGGCCGACTGTCGGATATGGCCGAATGGCTGGATGTAGAAAGTGCGTCTTGCGCTATCGGATATAGCCGACTGTTGGATATGGCCGACTGTTGGACATGGCTCACTGTCGGATATGGCCGACTGTCGGATATGGCTGACTGTCGGATATGGCCGACTGTCGGATATGGCCGAATGGCTGGATGTAGAAAGTGCGTCTTGCACTATCGGATATAGCCGACTGTCGGATATGTCCGACTGTTGGATATGGCTCACTGTCGGATATGGCCGACTGTCGGATATGGCCGAATGGCTGGATGTAGAAAGTGCGTCTTGTAGTATCGGATATAGACGACTGTTGGATATGGGCGACTGTTGGACATGGCTCACTGTCGGATATGGCCGACTGTCGGATATGGCTGACTGTCGGATATGGCCGACTGTCGGATATGGCTCACTGTCGGATAGGGCCGACTGACTGCTATATCCGACAGTCGGCCATATCCGACTTTGAGGGACTGACTCTTTCGATATCAACACCTTTGTTATGTATAACGTAACTGGTAAGACCCTAGTGCCAGGCCTACGCCTACACACATGAGTTTATTTTAAAGAGTTAAGCTCTTGTGTTCACACTTATATTTAAAATACTAAAGTTACCACTTAATTAGTAGAAATTAAGTAAAAGTTAGTAATAATAGTACTAACAAAAGTACTAATTACGTACTTATTAATTAATAATTACTACTAACTTTATATAACCAAAACACATCGCACTGTTCGTGAAAAGAAACAATTTGTTTTCGTACGTAAGTTTTATTGACTTTAGAGAAAGATACACACTTTTTTCATACACAAGGTGTGCAACCTAAAACAGTATCATCTGAAAAACATGAAGTTAATCAGAAAAAGTAGCTACCCTCGCCGGCATAACATATTTGTCACCACCATTTCTCATAGTTAGCTTGCGAGTTACTTGTTGTGTGATCCTAACAATTACTAACCAAGGGAACTGGATATAGCCAAATATAGCCTATGGCCTAAGTCTTGTATATTTCAAAGTATAAAGAAAAAATTCTTTGTAATTTCTATACTTGAAATAATTCTGAGCTAAACGTAAGTCCATGCTGAAACTTAGGGCACGTTCAGTAAAGGAAAAGAGATGCGTAAAATATATTTTAATATCTTCTACAATCTACACCCAGGACTAAGTAATTAAAAGTTTGATTAGGCTGATAACACAGCGAACATCAGGTGATTTGACGCACACAACTGGGAAGTCACGATCCAACCCGCAGGGTACTTGCAACATTGTCTCAAGAAGAAACTTAGAGAGTCGCAAAGAATTGAAAGAGAAAAGTTTTTATTGTGGTTTTTGTAAAGCTTCTCAATGTGTTGTACTTTACTGATAATAGTAACTCCGTCGGACTTGAATCAACTAACAAATCAACGTATCAATTAAACAGCCACGAAAGCGGCCATTTTTGTACTTAGTTTCGGATGTTGATATTGTTCACATTTGTTCGTGTGACTGTTGATGTGTATTGATAAGCGATAGGGGTTAAAATGTCCGACAATATCAAAAACCGGAAATGAGAATCACAGACGTGTTTTCCAAACATTTTGCACATCCAGCTATAACACTATCTATCCCATGTATATTTATTATTTTTAAATGTCATACTCGTATTTTCTCTAGATGACGTCTATGAGCCACAATCTAAGTTTTCAGTTTTACTTAGTTAATTAAATACAGATTCAGCATATTTTGATCCCCAGAAATATAGTTCTATTGGGTATTGTGAGTGGGTTGTAATCTTATTTAATAACAATACATTGGATACCACTAACAGAATTACAGAATACAGAATACAGGCAAGATGTTATTTGTTTTATATGCACAAACTTATCATATTATATAAATCACATATCTCATAACTGGAATAATGTTTTAAGTAAAATCTTTGTAGAATCTAAAATGGCGCAAACAATTTTACAGCTTAGCAGTGCTATATCTCTTGACAGTTTTAACTAATTAATGTCTCATTCGAAATCTAGCAGATCTTGTGTTGTCACCCATGATATCACAAATTTAATGTTTCAGTTCGTCTCTTCTTACGATCAGGCAGATCAATCTTTACCATGGTTTTTTCCCGGGGCCAAACGCACATGCGATTGGTTGGAAGAAAACAAAAACGGAAAGCGTATATGACTTCTCCTAGTTGCCTCGTACGACACGGTGAGTCAACTCTGGACCTCCCTTTGCAATTTACTTGTCAAACCAACCAAAACACCACATAATCTAATATGAAATTAATATAACTCTCTGATATGATACAAATTACAAACTCCTCTCCAAACACCCTGATTTCAGAGCTCGCTAAGGACTATCAAGAAAACAGGTGTAAATATTAAAATGAAACTAACACACGAACAACAATACACCCCCAGGGCACTCCCGCGTCTGAGAAAGGGAGCGCAGCTCTCGAAAATGTACGGACTAAGAACGAAGGATACCTTTTCGTCAAAAACCGCAGCAAATTGTAATGTTTTAATTATATCTCAAGAATGAGCCTCGATATCGAAAATCTGAAAAATAAGAATGCTGTGGTTTGGTAAGCCCTACAAACCGAATGATAAATACACTTAACCTTATAATCAGTACGACGGTGATACCTATTTTGTTAAATTATTAATGAAATAGGTATCACAGTCGTACTGATTACAATGTTATGCAGTTTGAAGCGCTTACCAAACCACAGCATCAATATTTTTCAGATTTTCGATTTCGAGATCCATTCTTTAGATATAATTAAAACATAACAATTTGCTGCGGTTTTTGACGTTAAGTGATACGGTTATTGTTCATGTGTTTATGCTCCATTTTATTTTAATATTTTCCCGTCTTGGTTACATCCATGATCCAAGGTCATCTTATTTTAATATTTCCCCGTCTTGGTTACATCCATGATCCAAGGTCTGCTTGATCTCCGCCTGGCGGAGGCTCGTCGAACTCCCCCTCCGCTAGGTGGAGATCAAGTAGACCTTGGTTACATCTGGTTACTCCGGTGTCTATTTATTCGCAATTACACTGTTGTTCGTGATAAAATGTACTCTGACTGGTGTTGGGTGCTTGCGTGTATGTTGTGCATAGGAAGAGTCTCTTCGATGAACCTTTGCACAAAACTCTTGACAGACTGTGGAGTTATCTCGGTTCCCTCCTCGAGGCTGGCAACTCTGTTTCCGGGGATGTCCACCAGGGCAACAAGAGGAACGACGTCATCGAGTGAGACAAACTCCCGCAAGATGTCGCTAGTGTCGCACTGAAAACAAACGAGAGAGTTGCAGTGGCACTTAAGGTGAATCTACCCCCCCTGAAAAAACACTTTTGCCAGGAATTACTTGTAAATGTGTATGTGTGACGTATGAAGTGTACCCCTCCTCCCCTCCACTACCACTACTCCGACCGACCTCCGCGCGCTTCGTTCTGATTTCAGTCGAGCGCAGGCTCTTGTCAAAGCATTGTACGCCCGGCGAGGTGCCGCTCCGCTTACTTGGTGTCATGTTTCCCTCCAATACTTGGATTGCATCGGTACATTTGCGCTCTCTACTACTATTGAGCAGTGCTAGGACACAACAAGACAATTTCTTTGCGCAAATTATACCTGTCTAGAGACCCGTAAGTAGTTACGGCTGGACTGCGACACGAACAAACTGGTGCGCTTTACATCCGTGTACGTATTTCACCAACACTCGAAAAGTTTTTTACGTAGGCTTGAGACTGCAAGCATTTTGGGAAGATAAGGGTCAAACGCATGATATGCACTTTACATCTTGTAAGTGACTCTTTTAATAATTAATTAGTTATGGAATAGTAAAAACAGCATATAGGCCTACTCAAGTGCCTTTTCACCGGGACACGAAAAAATTCATTAAAACAAACTGGTGACATAATTGTATTTTAAAATTGTATACCATCATTCCTAAGATAGCAACCTATAGCAAACTACATTTTCGTGTACTTGACAAATATGGTCTAGAGGTGTTAGTACATGAACGTAAAGACTTTTGAAGCTATCGGTACACGTAAAAAATAAAAGTGTAATTGTTTTAAAACCACTTTTTGCAGACATAATATCAATATTTATCAACCTTCATCAAAAAAACTGAATTTAAAAAAGTTAAGTTACCTAGATACCTTCACCTTAAGGGCACACCGACACGTGCCTCCCCTCCTAGCCCTTCAATAATTCACAGTTATGAAATTAAATATATTTACAAAAAACGACTAACTTGTATTTTAAATGGCCACAGTAGTAAAAGCGCGGCAAGACACAGTGAGCGCTGACTGTATGCACAGTCAATTGTCAAGTTAAGTACAGGATTTGTTTTATTACATACTATTTTCCGTAAGAAGAACAAACTTTATAGCAACCATAAAAAAATCACACACTGTGCACCACAAACTGTATTCATATTTTTGCCTCGGTGCAATTGCCGAACCATTGGGCTTGTGTAACTGTCTGGTTGAAACATGTGTAGCAAAGCTAGGGTTCCAATATCAATACAATTAATTCTGTCCCGCATCGGGCGTGGCTTATCTTACATCGCAGCCGACCAGGAAGAGCATCGAGCCGATGTCGGAGGTCGCGTACTTCTCGGCTGCCGGGGTCAGGACGCACTCGGCGAAGTCGATTTCGTCCGCGTCGCCCTCTGAAACAGACGGACAACGTGAAGTGAACCACAACAACAACAACAACTTGGATCACAACAACTTTAACCACAACAGCCACATGGATCACAACAGATATATATATATATATATATATATATATATATATATATATGCGATACAAATTTTATTTATTGTCTGTACCCACTCATAGTTAAAATAAGTGATTTTCCGTGCATACATTTACATTTATATATTCATTTATTATGTGCTTCGTTCCTGACGGCTCCAAAGTCACCTTTTTATGTATAAACCAGTACGATATGGATTAGAAAGAAATTTCTTAAGTTGAAAACCCCCTCGACCTTACTTACGCATAGGAAGCAGGAATAAACCCACAAGACAAAAAAGTCACACAATAATTTATTATTGTTTAATTTATTAACTGAATTTAAAGATGTGAATGACTTTAATTAGAATAAATATTAAATTTTTTTTAAATTAATTAATATACCTAGACACTATTTGAATTCAGAATAAAATGGCCAGAAAACGGGCGTGCGTTTTAATAGAGCACTCAAAATAGACTAGACGCATTCTGGTGGCAAAAGAATGAACTTCTATTAGGAGTGGTCTAGCTGTCAATTTTCATTGTTGTTTCATTGTTATTATTCATCAATGGCGCTGAAAAGAGGTTGCTTAGCAGCGCTATCTATGTTAGTTTTGAGTCCTCTATATTAGTTGTAAACAGTGATCGAGCCACATGCTTACAGTGGCAACCAAGGTCCACTAGATCGCTTGTAGCGCGCGCGCTTCGCAATTACTCCGCTAGGAGTAAATCCAGTAGACCTTGGTGTCAACAATGTCCTCTAGCCCGAGAGCATGTTTACTAGCCCGCAATCAAATATATTTTATTGATTTAAAAGGATCAAAATTGAATGTTTCTCCTTCGCCGGCTTTGACGTGCGGGTGTGGGGGACTAAGGAGTGACCGGAAACGATTTTGCACCATAATAATAAGATGACTAGCCAAAACTAAGAGATTGGTTTAATGTGTACCAGTTCATACTAAATGGAAAATTGCATGAAAATAGAAAGATACACTGAGATAAACTGTTGTCTGGATGCATGTGGAAACAATTATTGTCTTTTGGGGAACTCTTGAAAATGTACTCGCCCGGCGAGTCGGCGAGGACAACTGATTGTAAAGAATTATAATAATTTTTCCCACTCACCAATAAAAATGATCACAGCGGGTGTCTCGTGAAGCTTGGCTGCGAATCTCTCTGTCAATAAATTGATTGACTTTGGCCTCCATGGAAATTTCTGCAAACACAATTAAATGTCAATGTTTTAAAAGTTACATGATTAAGTTTGTTGGTAACAAAGAATTTGAGTTTGTTAGTACAAGGGCGTATCTCAATTCGAATATTTGGCCTGCTTCGCCTACTTCATCCCCTAACAGCAACAATTAACAACTTTTGTAATCAATTGTCACTAATTGTTACGTTAGTTGGCGAAGCAGGCCAAATATTCGAATTGAGATACGCTCTTAGTAACAAACCATTGATAACAAACTAAATGGTAACATCAACCAAACGCATTGGCTTAGTGATTGGACAGTCGCGCACTGGCGTCGTATGGTCGGTTTCAATTGCATGCACACACGGTCTTATTTTAATTATGTAAATAATAGGACTTGACACTTACAGTGTTCTTGCAAAAAACTTAAAACTTCACATATTTTTGTTTCAAAATCAGTGAATAGTGCTATTATTTATGTAATTATATACCAAACTGTTCTACTAGTTTCTTGTAATTTACTGAGTTTACTATAAATCAATAACCTTGCAAACATCAGCAATGATTCAGATGTAATAAGTCGATAATTCTGTGTCAATAATAATCATTTATCTGCGTAAAAACAGGTGTGTATATAACACAATGCAATGTGCAACAATTATTGGCATATTGAGTGGTGTATATGTTATCATAAGATCACTTAGGCCAGCATTTGTAGCCAATTATAATAGGCCACATGAAATACAAAAAAATGATTCCCAGTCATGCATTGGTTTACTGCCTGGTATCGGATCAGCCAAGGTCACTGGAATTAAAATTGTGACGCTTCGGGCCTATTGCACGGTCCGTCGACGGAGTCACATTAGTCACAACAGAAAGCAGCAACCTACTTGGCCCTAGTTTATCTGTAAATATCTGCCAACGGTTTAGTCACGGTCGTTAAGCGGTTCCCATAGGCAACCTCGGGCTAGGTCAGGAGGTGGATGGGTGACCACTCTCCTCTGAAACACTAGTTGCCGTTGGTAAGAGCAGATTGGAGGGTTCGAAAGCTTGGTTAGTGGAGGAACCTATATAACTGTTCAAAGTTACACCGTCCTTTCGGATGGGACGTAAAGCCGATGGTCCCCTTGGTACTTTTCGACAGGAGTAGGCTAAGTGCGAGTACCAGGCTTCCCCTCCACCCGTTCTCATTATCAATCATATCATCACTCATCAGGCTAAAGAGGGCATTGTGCCCTACACTGGCCTTAATTACAATAAAGTAAAGTAAGTGTGAATATCCGGCTGTGAAAACTTACGACATTTTATCGTTATTTTCCGTGTGAAAAACATATTAGCTCGACGCATCGCGCTGGATGCATGAAGAGTCAACATTGACTAAGGAAATTAAACATCTTTTAATAGATATTACAATGTAAAGAATTATGCTTGAAAGTTACTTTGGCAGATTTCAAAACTTTGTTCTTGCTTTAATCCGCTTTAATGAAACGTTTTGAGGTTTAAGTGTTAACTTATCATGTGTTATACCGATATCGAATGCAATTACTGCAAAGGGTAGTATCACTGTAAAAAATTGCGCCAGATAAAGGTTTTTTAGTTATATTTTGAGAACGCTACCCAATTATAAAGTAACACATGAGAAGGATGTGGTTATGTAAGAGCCAAAGCTGGATTAACAAGGAATCAATATTGAAATCATTACAGTTGTCACTAGGTAAGCCAATTAAATAATTAATGCATAATTGGTTGCCCTTATGACAACTGTAATGATTTCAAAATTTGCCAGTTTTTAGTTCTTACGAAACCACATCATTCTAATTTGTCACATAATTAATATTGTGTAGCATTCTGAAAATATAACTACAAATATATAGAGAATGTACGTGTCACATCAAAACAACTACCTGTGCTAGCACGTCATCGTTGACCTCTGCGCGACCTTCCCGCGTGATGAGCTGATCGTCGGCGTCAAGGACGATGAGACTGGGAATCCCTTGGACGCCCAACAGTGTTGCCAGTTCTCTCCGGATGTCCTCTTGTTCGTAAGCGACCGCCAACCACGGCATGCTGGAGTGATATGTGGAAAACGACTCTTGACTCCTGAAACACAAGTGTTTGAATTCAGACAACAATAAAGCAAATTAATCGTAGGGGTGGACAAGCCACAGGCTATCAACAAAATAACGTTGCTGATACAATGTATTATAATATAAGAGAAAATATTGTATCTATGGAGACTGCCACCAGTTCAAAGTTCTTGACGTCACCTGCACGAATACTATAATAATGATAATATACTGGGCCACTTTTCAGGCCCTCTCACACATTTTGATATCACATGATACCGATAGAGGTAGCTAAGCGGTAAGACGCAAGACTCTAATTCGAGCGGTCGCCGGTTCGATTCCGGCAACCGGCAGTACTGATTGAAGGTTTTTCCGAGGTTTTCCTCAGTCGTAAAGGAGAATACTGGGTTTGAGTCATACTATCAGCCCTCTGAAATTCCTTTATAACTATCCAACCAAACACCCTAATAAACCTAGTTAGTCACTTGAAGGGGGGCACACCAGGTAAAGCTGGTGTGCACCCTATAACGGGTATTTCGACGAAAAACTAATTATATCACATGATTCATTTTTCATTCATTCATTTTATTTTGTTGCTTTTATTTTGTATTTATTTACGTAATTATTCAATTTTCATTTCAATTGCAATTTATTATAATATTATAATTTTATAGTTTATTATATAATTTTATTATTGATTATATGAGACTGCTATATTATGTTGACGTTTATAGAAAAGAGTAAAAATCATATTTGTCTACGTGGGGAAAAGGTTATCTAGATAATAGGTAACCTATGTTTTTTCAAGTAGATGCATATAAATATAATAGAGAATATAGTTAACTAGATAATGCCCGACACTGATCGTGAAATGAAACGACACATTCGCTTGGCGGGATCGAGAATTCCCGTCAGTTAAAACCGTAGACGCGGTTTCATATATCTAGCCTATCCTACAGGAGATCACTTTCGTGTTCGTTAACCGGGAGTCCCGCAGGGTAGGTCAGCGTAAAGCTGGGATTGTGCTACTACATGTAGTTATACTTGGTGTGAACGAACCTGTCTGAGCTTACAAAGATGACCTCAAGCCGTTGTTTCTCTGTGTCATTTACTCGTCTGTACAACTCGGCCAGTTGTGGTGTGAACGCTTTGCAGGGTGGGCACTGAAACCATAAACAACAACATGTCACAGGTCAGTATAAACAAACAATAAATACATTTATATTGTATTTATAGTCTACCCACTCAGTTACAAGAACTGAGTTTCTGTGGGGGACATTTATACATTGCAAGTTATTATGTGATTCTTTGCTGTAAAGTGGTTCCACAGCAACCTTGAGGATGCTTACGTCACAGATGAGTGAGTTGGAGCCAATCATCGGGTGTTTTTTTTTTTCAAGTAGAGACAGTTGGTTGGCCAAACCTCACTCATCTGTGACGTCAGCATCCACAACGTTGCTGTGGAACGACTTTATGACGGCTCCAAAATCATCGTTTACATGTACATCAGTATCATAAAGAATAGAAAGTTACAAAGCCCAAACCGGGAATCGAAACCCGGACCTTGTGCATGGAAAAACAGGAACCAACGAACCAAACAAATACTCACCATCTTTGTTATACATCGGGCTGGAAACCATGGTTTCAACAAACATAACAGCCGGTCTTCTACCAGTCTCCAATGATTGGTCGCAGCAAATAAATGAAAATAAATAAATAGGGAAAAGGTGAGCCTCAACTCACAACTATTAAAACCACCTTTAACGAATGTTGTTATAGATTGACCAACACCACATCTCCCCTGGCCAAAACGGGCGAATCAAAGTCGACTGGAATGCAGGTGATAGCGCATAAACGCGTGCTCCTCGCACTCGGCGCGTGAACGGTAGCGGCAAAACATGGCTTCACTTACATTGCATTATTTCCGCAACATTTCAAGCTAGAGCAATATTATAAGCGGCACAAGAAAGATGACAGTTATACCTTGACGACAATAGTTTTATATTTGTTACAGGTTTCTTGTAAACCATACAAATTGCGATCGTACAAAACGTAGAAATCTTCGAAAAGGTTTCCACTAACATTGCTCTGCTTTAATGGCATTATTTTATTAACGATTAATGTTTGACAAACATAGTGGACATCATCGTGTAGAGGAAGGTTAGACAAAAGAATTTATGTGATTCAATGTTTGATGCGCGTATTGGTTATCTTGAAACCATGAGTTGAATAATGGCTGAACGTAGTTTTGCCGTAGCCTGTTGGCTACGGCCGGCCGTATAGCTCTGCCGTAAGCGCGCAGGAGAGATGTGTTCCCGACCACTGCCGATAGCAACTGACACCTGCTAGCTGCACTTCACTACCGGCCACCCCTAAAAAACCGAATAGACTAGACCCGGATGCTCGCGCAAGCTTTCGCGCGCGGAGATGTGCTCGTGGTAAATCTATTCGCGATCTCAAGGACGTTTGAAAGTGACGTCACTGGCCAATGTGGCGGCCGTGCCGGGTTAACTTCTCTGTGTGACATTGGCGGTATCGCTGGAACGTCGATCACTTATCTCCTTCTAGCTGTTATACTATTCATTTTGAAGGAAAAACTTAAAGGAAAGCGTATTTAGTTTAGATGCCAATAGTTAGCATAAAGGTTATTTCATAATTATAGACCCAGTAGTTTACTTGTTATAACAATTCACGCAAAAAATCGGAAAATTAGCAAAATTTCTTATTGTTTTCTAAACTTAAATTGTTGACAAACGAATGATCGGAGTTCCTTTGGAACATGAACCAACAATCTGAGAAAATAAACCAAGAAACTTTCTAGATAGAAAGTGCCCCGAACGAAAATTCATAGCATGCACTAACATGCAGGGTGCGTAGTTTCACGGCCAAAACCGCTGCTTTTGAGGTCCAACGGCTGCACCCTGCATGTTAGTGCATGCTATGAATTTTCGTTCGGGGCACTTTCTATCTAGAAAGTTTATTTGTTTATTTTCTCAGATTGTTGGTTCATGTTCCAAAGGAACTCTCGTCAAAATCTGATCATTAGTTTTTCAACAATTTAAGTTGAGAAAACAATAAGAAATTTTGCTCATTTTTCGATATTTTGCGTGAATGGTTATAACAAGTAAACTACAGGGTCTATAATTTTGAAATAACCTTTGTGATGACTATTGGCATGTAAACTAAATACGCTTTCTTATAAGTTTTTCCTTCAAAATGAATAGTATAACAGCTAGAACGAGATTAGTACCGCGTGGTTTGTGCGAGAATCCGCAGACAGTTAGAGCGCTAGACCCGCTAGCTGAGGGATAATTTTGTCCGCTAGGGGCGTATCGAAGTTTTGCGATCGCGAATACTAACATCTTAAGAATAATATATATTTAAAAAAAAGTGGTCACTAGATAACCAACAATTTATACCGGATTCATACAACTTCGTAGTCGTAGTCGTAGTCGTAGTCGTAGTCGTAGTCGTAGTCGTAGTCCTAGTCCTAGTCCTAGTCCTAGTCACAACCCGCTGTTAAGTACAGGTAACGTCGTATCGTTTAGCGTGGTCAAAAACTAGATTATCAAAATTTCAAATATTGCAATCATTACAGTAGTCAATAGGTAAACTAATTAATTATTACTTCTTTAATTGCCTTCCAGGATAACAACCGTAAGAATGAAAATATTTAATACTGCGGTGGTACGACGCGCTGAATGTTAGTTGTTAACCACTTTTGCAACGTTGGTAGCGTCCTCAAGATATAACTATAACACGTTAATTATGCACGGTTTTAATGGGGAGATTATACACCTTCCCACTCCCCCCCCCCCGTACCGCTAATCTCAAATTACAAGTTGCTGAAACCGGGCCTAAGTAAAACATATAGTTAAGACACATTCTGGTACTAATTTATTAAAATTTTTGTTTCATTACATAACCAACTACGTCAAAATTATCTCTGCCTGTACGGAAAATTAATAAATATAAATTGTCTGTATTTTCATCTTCATTATATTCCGTTTGGTGGTGGCTTCGCTTTATGCATTGCTACATTCATAATAATCTGTTGTCAGAAATGTGTTATGGTTAACTAAATAAATGTATTAAAATTGTTGATTTTAAGTTTACATGTTTTAAATACTTTGCGAGGGTCGTGTTGATACGGAAGAACGCTAGAAGCGCTTATTTTTCGACTTTTGTTTCATACGACTATATTAAATTCAAAATTGAAAGATCAGATAATCCGAAAAGCACCTGGGCCTACCTTTAACTAACCAAAAGAATGAAAGTGCCCTAAGTTAAAGTTTACTGCATCCTTACACATTAGCTAGATCTTTCAGGATGTCCTTCCGGACCTGCAGATACATTATCAAGGTCCTGGGGCTGTTTGAATCTCCACCCTGTCTAAACTAAGTAGGCAATTTCCTCCCGCATAGCTTATCAAGATGGCAATAAGAAGAGCGCTGAGCTGGAGGGGCTTGAGGGGCACCAGAGCCAACCCAAGGACCACTAAATCCACCTGGCGGGGTCTCGTCGAGCTCCAAAAACAGACCATCTTACCCATTTCCACAATGCTAAAGATAGCATGTTAATCAAATTTTGAGAATCATTGAGGGAAACAAATGAATTTATATCAAAAGAAATTATTGCCCAAAAAGACAAAATAATAATCCGTGAGAGATTTTGTCTTTATATGTTCAGTGTAATTCACACATTCTTGGCAAGGTTCATTTGGCGCCAACAAGCATTGTTAGAAGGGTTGCTAGTTTGAAAACCAAAAAATACTCCCTAAAATTCTCTTGGCCACTATGATTACAAGAAACAGGTGATGAGCGAAATTCGTTATCAAATACAAATGATCAACACAATTTCAAAATGGCGCCGCATTGTGCATAATACGCGTATTTTTTACTGCTCGAGTTGTCTCTCATTTTGATCACGTTAAATGTGAAATACTCGAATAACTCCAGAAACTAATTACCTTAATTCAAACACATCCATATTGACAGAGTGGTGTGAAAGTGCCATAATGTGCTCTAATTAATGCACAAGTGACTGCATGCAAACAAGTGGTTTAATTTCATATTTCTCGCTCTATTGTCAAAACATAACTTGCTATAGTCGTTAATGTACTCGTGAATAGATACATGTGATGGGAGCACAATCATGGTTCCCCCTTTTTATTGTGAAAGGATAATGAGGTATATTTAATGCACTGGTGAATGAATGTTAGCAAGTGGCTTCATTTCATGTGTGTATTTCATACATGGCCAATACTGAAGTGGTCGCTGTTGACAATTCGTACACAATAATCGACAATCGACCCCCCCCCCCCCCACCCCATGCCCCCACCTCCTCACCACACGCTCAGTGCTCAGTGCACAGCGCACCCCTTCACTATCACCCTTCGCAATTATTGCTGTGTAAGTGTTATCACATTTGATTTACTTTTTACAACATTGAATCTAGAAGCACGCGTGGGCATGGGACCCTAAGTAATGGCGTGGTCAGTTTATGAACAATTCAACATGCGACATCGTGATGTCGAGAATAGTATGTGTGAATTTATGGTCCCAAAAATAATCCCAAAAATAAATCTGTAAATTTGTGAGCCCAAAAATAATCTAGTGTCTTTAAGTTAGGCCAGACCTAAGTTAAGGCTTTTTGTGAATCCGGCCCCTGTAGTTGTTGTTTTTCTTGTGCTTCCAATCGTTTAGTTCATACGTTTCTATCAGTGGTGTAACTCAATATGACGAGACCCATATAAAAGTTGTATAAATTTATTATATTAACTTCAGGAGATACAACAACAAAAATGTCATCAATGCATGATTTCATCTAAATAAGCCTATTTACTACGTCACGTTTGACTGTAAGTGCTACGGTAAAATATTGCTTTTACTTTTGGTAACCACTGCATGAATTTTATTGTATATATGCGCCAAAGTAAAAGAACTAAAAAGCATGAATAATTAAATTTTGACAAAAAGTAAATGCAGACGAAATGTTACACGGAATACATGTTGCTTTTCCTCGTCTTTATTAGCTCAACGCACATAAAAGCGGGTGGAAAATGGTTAAAACGTGAGATGTTTGTTTGATTTTAGTCGGCTATTTCGGCGTAGATGGTGGCAAATGAAGAGGGCCAAGTCTCTAAACGCGGGAGAGATGTTGCGGCTTTCTAGTGACAGTGTACGTAAGTTGCATGTATCCCAATAATTTTAGTAAGGGGAGGGAGAGGTAGGCATATTCAGAAATACTTTTCAAATACTTTCTGATGTCACCAAATGTAAATTGTGTTTAAGATCTTATAACAGAAAACAAACTGTAAAGGCTGTATGTTGGTGTTTTGGTAGGGAACCCCGATTTATCTATTAAAAATGCTTTAAAAATTGCCACTAAGTGAACAAAAATATGGCATCCTCTATATAATGCATGTTATGTTTTCTGTTCTGTGTGTGTGTTGGTGAAATTCAGTATTATGAATGTTTCTTGATTTGAATAAATATTTGTGTTTGAAAATTTTTAAGAAAGATCGCTAACTTCTCTATGGGATGACCACTTTTTACTTTGTGGCAACTTAAAAGCAATTTTAACGCAGAAAAATTGGGCGTTACACAAGTTAGGTGGACATACAGCTTTAATTTTATTTGTTTATCTATCTTTCATGACTGTCGATTCCAGACTGGACAAATTGGTTTAATAACAACCGTACTGCAGCAACCTGAAGAATAACAGAGATATGAGTCCTCGTCTCACCCCTTTCATTTAGAAAGCGTCGTTTTATTATGGTCTTAGTGATTTCAGCCAAGCTCACAAACTTATTACTTTCCGCCTATGTTTCGCTGCCACAGTGATGAACCACCCTTCATAAGCAAGCAAGATATTGCATACAACAAGGCAAAGCAAGGTTCGTTGCAAGCTATATGATGAGAAGTACTTTGGTTTGATTAAGTGAAGAATGTTTCATAATACACGTTGGGCAACCGATAAAATAGCTCAGTATGTAGCACACGAGGCTTTAATTCGGGAGGTCACCGGTTCGATACCCGCTACCTAAAATCCTCGCTGAAGTTTTTTTCACCTAGGTTTTCTTAGTACTAGGTGAATGCTGGGATTGGATCATACTAAAAAATTCTCGGACATTCCCACAATCATTCCTGAAGCAAAGGGAGACACGTGTTTTGGGCAAAGACAATAGATTCGGCTCTAGCCATTTACTTTATTTCTCAAACCAACTTTAGTATTTTGTTTTGTAATAATTAAACTTTTATTTACGAGTTATTACGCTACTACTACGTTATTGTACGCTGGGTTTACATGATGCATTTTTGCCACAGTACATAAATCTCAAAAGGCTAAATAACCAACAGGAAACCATTATTTAGGTAATGTGCCAGCACAGCCATTATGCGATGCATAATATGCTTCCACATTTGCAAATAATACTCCATCCTTAAGAATTAAGAATTGTTAATATTTTCCATCATGATTCTCTATTATTTTCTTGCCATTGAGATGCTAATTTGAAACGTTGTTTGACAATGTATTGATTAATGAGACGACCAATGTGTAAGGAAAGTAGTTAGTGAAGTTGATATCAGAACATTATTTTCTTGCTCTTTGACTGGTTATCAGAAATATAAATAGGAAATATAAGATGATGGAAGGATAACTACAAAAAAAAGATTGAATGAGCAAAGCAAACTGACAATCAGTCAACAATAATAATCGTTAATATCTTCCCTCTGTCTCCCGCATGTTATGTTTCCCTTCTTGTTTGAAATAAAATGTAATTGAACGGCTGATATTGATCTAGTATAATAGACACAAAAAACGGGTGATAAATAAAACAAAAGATTTTAATATTATATCGTTCAACCAAGGTTGGTGGGTATTTAAATAGCAGAGGGCCAGAAGATTGTACTTTTAGAGCAAGTAAGTAAGTAGGAAGAGGGCAAATGATAAATTCCACCTGAGATGAATAAAGGAACGACAAAAGAAGATGCACGAGAACCCTCTTTGCAGGCAACAGTCACCACTAACGCACTCCATCGTAGACTTCGAGGCGTTGCCGGAAGTCCACGGTAGAGTGTGTTAGTTACCACGAGCGACGCACTTCGACCGAAGAGCAAACAAGTGTTCAAAACAAAAGAAACACTAGCGACATTCATGGCTCAATTTACCATGTCACGAACTTTACACTTTAATGTATACTGGCCACGCCGTAAGAAGCAAGGTGTCCCCTAAAATTCTGAGAAGAGACGGTCACTCCACACGGTCTATTTCAATGGTATTCACCGCGGGATTTCCCTTGTCGTGACTTGATAACCTGTGACATGTACAGGCTATTTAGGATACAGTACCGACTCTGTGCAGGGTCATTAACTGAGGATTAGATTGGAGTACAGACTAGTTATGTAGGATCTAGTGGAGGCAATGTTGCATGTTAATCGTGACGCTTTGTCAGAATGAGTGAGAGGCTATCGCTTCCTCGGGCGCTTCGCCGCAGAGCATTGGTATTGTTGTCCCATGGACGCTGTGGGACGATTATATTGGTCTCCCGGCTGCGGGACAATGGTTGACAGGCGTCGTATATAGGGCGCCGATGCCCTGCTGGTTTTAAAGTAAAATTGTCTCGCAAGTTGTTGAAGGTGCGTAGCTACGTCTGGAATCCCGACTGCGGAGTGTAGGTCGGCAGTTGGTGTGTATCGGGGGGCTCCGGTAGCAAATCGGAGAGCCCTATTTTGTAGTCGTTGAAATCGTAAAATATGCGTCTTGGCACAGCTGGCCCATATTGGGGCCGCGTATGTGTAAGTGGGTCTGATAACTGTTTTGTAGATCAGAATTTTCGTAGCTTGCGACATGCTACGCGAGCGCAATAGCGGGGTGAGGGACGCAAGTTTGCATCTTGCTCTGGCGTGAGTTGATGCGGTATGACGTATCCACCGAAGCTTGTTGTCAAGAACAACGCCTAAACATTTACTCTCGGGGGTCCATTCCACTTGTGTCCCTTTAATAAAGAGTGGGGCTTCTCTGGTTTTCTTAAAGAGGAATGGATCTGCATGTCGAGGATGTCGCTTGCGAGTAAAGATGGTCGCCGTTGTCTTTGTCGGGTTTATATCTATTCTCCATTGTTCATACCAGGGCATCACCCTGGCCATGTAGCGTTTCAGATGGCGGAGAGCTATCGCTGGGTGGGCTCCCTGTGCTAGCGCAGTGAAGTCGTCTGCGAATATACTAGCTATAACCGGTTCATCTGGAGTTGGCAATGGTATATCATGCGTGTATATTCCATACAGGGAGGGTCCGAGGACGGATCCCTGGGGAACACCTGCGTTGATGGAGTGCGTGGTGGATGCGGCTTCCTTCCACGAGACATGGTACGTGCGCCCCGACAAGTACGATTGAATCAGCCCCGTAAGGTTGGACGGCATGCCGAGTCTGAACATTTTGGTTATAAGGCCTTCGTGCCAGACTCTATCGAACGCCTTGGCCACGTCCAAGAACACGGCTGTGGCCACTCTGTTCTTGTTGAAGGCTGTCGTAACAAAGTCCGTTATGCGAGCGAGCGCGTGGGAAGTGGAATGTTGGCTTCTGAACCCGTATTGGCAGTCAGGGTGCACTTTGGTTTTAATCATTGCTGGTTGAAGACGGGCCAGGATTACCCGTTCGAAAATTTTCCCGATGGTGCTTAGGAGGCTGATGGGCCGATAATTGCCTGGGTCCCGTGGCGACTTCCCTGGTTTGGGAAACAGCACCACCTTAGCGTGTTTCCACGGTGTTGGGAAGTATTCCAATTGCAGCGCGGCGTTAAATAGTGTGATAAGGTGTTTCACTGCCTCCACCGGTAGCTCTCGAATGGCAGACATTGTTATCGCATCGTGTCCTGGGGCTTTTTTAACCGGTAGCTTAGCTACAATTGTGGCGCGGGATTTCCCGATACCTGTATTGTTGTCCACTGCATTGACTGCACCGACCGTGAATGGAATACGACCCCCCCCCCCCCCGTCTGACAACAGGAGCGCGATATTATCATATTATCACTACAATACCTGAGGCAGGAGAACGGAATGCAACTAGATTTAGGTTGGTAGTTGTCACATGCGTCACTTCACTATTACATAATCCGTGACGGTAACTCCTTGCAAGTTAATTTGACGCGACTATAGACGGTTAGTATGTTCTAAGTGAGTTAGGGAAGAGTAATTGCCTCTGTCAAGTAGAGTGCCCGCATGCACTTACTAACCCAGTACGCCGAGAAGTAGAGGCCTTTGATGGTGTCTTGGAAGCGCTCGTAGGGAACATCTATTTGGCAGGGGTTGACGAAGCGAGCCTCCCGGAGGATTTGTGACACGTTCCTCCCTGTCCAGGGATGGAGTCTTCCCTCGGGGTCTCCCTGGATCCTCTCAAGGCCGCAGGGAGTGATGACGTCACCCGATGACGCGTCCACGAGGATCAGAGTCTCCTGGGTCGGGTCTCGGATGCGGTAGCGCCTCAGAAGTCTCTCCTGGAACCAGGGGATGTAGTTTTATTACAGTATATACTATAATTCTTAGGGTAGCGAAACTCGAGCAACTTTCTTACTGCAAACACATGCGCGCGCAAGTCCTAGGCCGATGGGCTGTGGGTGTAGTTGAAGCGCCGACGAAGTAGTACTACCAAAGATTACACACTTTGGTTCTACTACAACTTGAGGTACTTTTTGTAATGGTAAGGAACCAACGAGGTAGAAGGTATAGTAAACCATAGAGAGGCTGGGAGGCCGTTTTAGCGCTGCCAAACTGTTACACGGTGAACTACGGACGGCCATGACAGTTGATGGCAAAAGCCTGGCTCAGCTGGTTGTAAACAAACGACTTGTAAGCGACACGCAAGTTTGATTTTGAAAAATTTACAAGAAATCAGTTAGGCCTTGTAGGCCTAGCATTTTTATTGGTAATAGAAATGCCTGTTTCTTGCAGTGCAATAAATTGCACGAACAGAAGGACACCAGACAGCAATCTGTCATTCTTTAAGTAAGTAGGCCTATTGCTACTTCGCCTTACCATTGGGTTTTAGCCTAAAATTGCGTTAGTGCTACTAAATCTATATCAAAAGTAAGCGTAGAAGTAATTTGCTTTTATATCCTAGATAAGATTACTTTATGATGATAGGCCTATGCAGCAATAAGCACAAATTAACTTGCTAGGCTAGGAATAGGCCTAGGCCCTAGGCCTAGTAGGCCTAGCTCTCACTGGGCCTAGGCCTAGGCTCTAGGCCAACGAGGTACTCTAGGCCTAGCATTGGGTTTAAAACCCTATATTTCAAACCCAATGGTCCTAGCAGACAATGCATGTTGCTTGCCAATTGCCAATTGTGCGCAGGCCTTTAGGGGCTTTAATGACAGGAATAATTAATTAATTTTATTGTTCTTGGCTACCTAGGCCCTATACTGATTTAGTAACTTTTTGATAGTACAAGTCCGATACCTGTAATAAGCATTAGCCTTTGCAACCTGATAGAATCAGTGAATAGGCCTAGCCTACACTAGGTAATTCGGCGTAGGCCTAACCACAATAATAATATTAATTATATAATATGATTTTTAGCCATAAAGAAATGTGTTGATCGTTGCAGATTCCCACTGTCAAATCCCAAGCTCACCAAGCAATGGATTTTGGCAATGAAGCGTGATAAGTGGACTCCAACCAAATATTCATTTTTGTGTTCGGACCATTTTGTGGAAAAAAACTTCCGTCATAACAATGATCGACGATATTTGCAGCCTAATGTAGTGCCTTCTGTCTTCAAGTTCCCTGCACACATACAACCTAAAGTATGTAAACGACCATCACCAAAAAAAAGAGCCCATGAGAGCGAGGAAGAGCCTGAACCCGCAGTTGAAGGTATAAGATTCAACCAATAATATATCTTAGCATACGTACCCTGTATAATACGAAGTACGAATATACCTGCGGTACATGTTAATCGTACACAGTAGGCCTAGGCTTGCTAGGCTAGACCTAGGGCTAGGGAAAGGAAGAAGATTTCTCTTGCAACATGGGTATGAATAATGAAGTAGGTTCTGAGGCAGCCTAGCACTGTCAACGTTTGACTTATGCTGACGATAGACGATCGAGAAAATCGCGCGAGTTGGCTCGCGTGAGAATCTCGCTATGAGTAGGCCCACACTTGATAACATGCGACTGGCCAACTTCCTGATAGACGGTTGAGCCAACTCGCGCGAGTTGAAAAAATGTCCAACAATTCCAACTAGTTAGCGAGAAAAGTTAGCGAGCCCCAATCAGAGATCGCCGTAGTATCACGTGATCATTGATGCGAGAGATATCTACCGACTACAGTTTCAGTACTATTTATGGTTGTCAAAGGCCGCGAAGAATGTAAACATTGTACCCATAACCTATGAATAATACTTTAAGAATAATTTACTCGATGTACTGCTCTCGCAATGACAAGAAAGGGGTCAATTGCTGCGGCCAACATATTTAGAATTATAATAACTCGAAAGAAGAAGGCTAGAAAAATAAAAGTAAAACAGAAGAGAAAGAATCTTATCCAATGTGCGTTGATGAAGTAGAAAACAACGCATAGGCGTACTACGACGGCAACTATTGTAACTAGTGAGTTTACAATATCACACCAATAGGTGCCACTGCTGTCAAACGATTTCTGTTGAACGTGTATCAGTGATGGTAATAAACTCTCGCGAGCCAACTCGCGCGATTTTCTCGATCGTCTATCGTCAGCATAACACACACAATTTAACTACCGGTACATCGAATGTATGGATACTCACTCTGTGTATTTTATTTCTTTACCCAAAGTCTAAACTTACATTGTATGCAATTGCTGTGGTGGTGTGGGCCAGTTACATAACTCAGGAGGCGGGGGGGGGGGGGGGAGCTTACCTCCCACTTCAGAAGAGTTCCTACATACCTGAAAGTATTTTATGCCTCTTGTATTAATGGAACCATTGTTTTTACTTCTTGTAGATGGAGGAACGCCAATACTAGTAACACATCCATCAACATCAAGTGACCATACATATCATCTTCCTAGCCCAAAGAAGGTAAAGAAGATGTTTGAAGAGAAAAAAGAAGAGTGCGAGATGCTGCGCAAAAAATTACATCTTGCAAAACAAGACGCTAAACGCCAACGAGAGAAGTGTGCGAACCTTCAAAAAGTGACATTGGGGTTAAGGAAAAGGCTTTGTGAAACAGGTGCACTAATTACTGAACACTGTTTTGAAGGTGTTTTAAAAGACTTACTACTTAATCATGCTAATGGTTTTAAGAACAATGAATATCCAGAAAGTGTCAAAACATTTGCCCTCACACTCCACTTTTATTCCGCCAAAGCCTATACTTATCTACGCAAGTTTATCAAACTTCCACATCCACGCACAATTCGCCATTGGGCATTGGCGGTAGATGGACGACCAGGTTTCACGGTGGAGAGCTTCAACAAAATTAAATCCGAGGTTAATAAGAGTAAAGTGCCAATTCTTGGTTGTCTAATGCTAGATGAAATTGCAATAAAAAAACAATTAGATTGGGATGGGAAGCAGATAGTTGGACACTGTGATCTAGGTAATGCTGCTGTCGATGACGAAAGTTGTCCAGTTGCCAGAGAGGCGTTAGTGTTCATGCTTACAGCTGTAAACCAAAGCTGGAAAATTCCTATTGGCTACAGCTTAATTAATGGCATTAATGCAGATACCAAAGTGAATTTAATTAAGCTATATCTCAGAAAGTTACACGAGACCGGTGTACGTGTCATTGCGCTGACTTGCGATGGGACTTCTACAAATAAAACAATGCTTGAAACACTTGGGGTGAATATAAATAATGACAATACAAAATGTTGGTTTGAACATCCATCAGATGCCTCTCATAAGGTATATTGTTTATTAGATGCTGCCCACATGTTAAAGTTAACACGAAACCTTATTGGGGAGAAGAAGTTGCTTGTCGATGGCACTGTGAATACATATTACGGCAATAAGGTTGATTGGAAATATTTTGTAGAGTTGGAGAAGCTGCAGAGCATGGAGGGTTTACATGCTGGTAATAAGCTCCGTCGTCAGCACATAGAGTGGCAGCGCCAAAAGATGAAAGTTGCATTAGCAGCACAGACGCTTAGCAACTCAGTAGGCAATGCAATGGAGTTTTGTAGAGACTTGGGCTTAAAGGAATTTCAGGATTGCGAATCAACTGTCAAGTTTGTGAAAATGGTAGATGTTATTTTTGATTTACTAAATTCTTGCCATCCCCATGGTATTGGAACCAAACATCCCATCACCATTAAAAACAAAGCATTGGTAAAAAAACGAGTTAGAGATGGAGTTCAATACCTTAAGTCTCTACGACTAGCTGATGGTACTCCTGTGCTACAGTCAAATCGCAAAACGCCAATCTATGGCCTGATCTTGGATCTTTTGTCTGTTCAAGCTATTGCTGAAGAGTTCGTTTGGTGTGAAAACCCAGTCTTACGATTTTTGCTGACAAGGCGGTTAAGCCAAGATCATTTAGAAATGTTCTTTGCGTCTATTCGCAATCGGGGAGGAAACAGCAACAATCCTACAGCCTTGCAGTTCCGTTCTGCATATAGAAAATGTCTCATTGCACGGATTGATCCTTCATTACATGGGAACTGTCAATTGATAGATGACACTGAATTGTTGTCCCTTGGTTTAGCCACAAAAACAGCTAGGCCTACTGATGCAAGTGTTTCACAACTTGATTTTGATCATGACTATATACCAGAGTATTCGTCTCTAAGTCTATTCTGCGAAAATGTAGTGGAATACATTGCAGGTAATGTGGTTCGCGCTTGCAGTAAAAAGTTAGTTTGCAGTGAGTGCCTCGATTGTTTGTTTGCTGATGCCAATACTCCTAAAAGAGGGCTAATTTTACAAAAAGATGTAAAAAATGGCTTATTTAACCCTTCTCGCGATGTTCTGAAATTGTGTTCTACTGCAGAGAGAGTGTTACGATCCCATGATATCTTGGCTAACAAGGGAGATGGCAAAGTTATGTTTAAGTTGATTTGTACAACAATGCGATCGCTGCCACCAAGAGTATTCGCCGATTGCCCTCACTTATATCTTGGAAGTGAGTTGAGTGAGGAGTCACATTTTTCCATCCTGACGAAATTACTTTTGAAGCAGTACTTCACCATCCGCATACACCACGAGTGCCGTCAACACTCGGCCACACTAAGGGGAACAGCAGTTCGCCAGGTGCTCACCAAACTCATTTTGTTTAAAGGTCAGTAAAATGTATGGGTAGGGACCAGGGCCATATATTAAGAGATACGTAAGTTTAGCATTATTTTCAGACAAACTGTGTTTCAAATATACATAGCGAATGACATTTCACTATATATCGCATTTTGTTTCACTGAAAACTAACTGAACTGAAAGCATTAGGGGCCTTACTAGCAGCAAAAGCATTGAATCTACCGCATCAATATTTAAACTAAATCGTATCTCTAAATATTATGCCAGTCTACTGTTTACTACCGCCTGCTGTGTAAGCTGCTGATGTTTTGACTGCATAGGCCTAACGATGATTACCTATGTGAGTCTTGGGTAAAACAGAAAAAATGATGGTGAATGTGTTACTAACACCGGAAAACGATAGTGACTGTGCTACTAACGTCGAACTGCATATGACTAACGATGATTACTTTGTGAGCCTAAAGCAGAAAACTATAGTGAATGGGTTCCTATTTCCTAATGGTACGTTTACAGCTACGCGTTGCGAGCGAAGCGAAGGCGCGAGCTCCAATCAGTGGCCGAGTTTGCGTGAAACTATTACCATCTTTGTGTGAAACTCGGCCCCTGATTGGAGCTCGCGCCCTCGCTTCGCTCGCAACGCGTAGCACATCGAGCATAAATAAAAATAACCAAATGTACATAAGATATAACATGCCAAAAAAACTCTAAAATATATTACGAATGTCCATATTTTAAGTATTTAGGCAGAGGCCAAGTCAAAATTATATTTCACTTTGTACATATTACACTCTTATATTTTTATATTGTAATTGTAATGTAGGTTTACTGTGCCACAACTCCCAGCTTGTGTAATGGTGGTGTTTTTACTATAGTTATGTTACATTGTAAATATTGTTACTGTATTAGCATTGATAAGTTAATGTTTCTAACATTGAGAATAAGAATAAATAACCTAGTGTACATAAAACTTGACAAGAACACTTGAAGACATATTATGAATGGGCCGGAATGGCCATTTCAAGTATTTAGGCATATTTAAAACTTAAAACTAATTTTATCTATGTATATATTATGCTGTCATATTATATATTTATCATATTATTATTATATTACACTGTTGGCCTACTGCCCTACTACTTGGAAGTAATTAAGGTTACTAAAGAAAATAAAACATTCATTGTGTGTGAACAATATGTGACCACTTGCTGTAACAACCTTCCTTCCAGTCACAATTTTTAGACCATGTATTGGTTTGTTTCCTAAGCACATCAATTGCTTGGCAATTGGCCTATTTGTGTACTCGGTTATATATACAGGTCTATTTTTCGGCCGGTAAGAGCACCGGTAGAAAGCCAAAACCTCACAATATAACCTAGAAGTGCATAAATAACTTTTATGTGTGACAGACATTGTCGTCTGAAAAATATATTTGCAATATGAAGATTTGGCAATCTACTTTGAATTTCATAAAAAACAAATATTAATAATTAAATCTGTAGTGTTTGAATGCACCTGGTGTATAGGGCATAGTAGCCAGGGGCGGCGAGGTCGGTGTAGACCGAGCGGGCACTATTGGTACTTTTCACATATTTCATTCTACGGATGCTAGTTCACGCGCACCCGATGCTAGATCTTGTGGTCGCACGATCTAATTCCAGTCATGAGCTATCAATCCAAAATAAGATCTATATTTTGCCGATACATCTATGATACAAATTCCCCTTAAAATGCGTTTTAGGCTATCAAACTTAATGTTAATCACCAAACAATGTCGCCTGCACCAATTTGCCTCCGGCGGCTGGGATTTACCCCAGACATACCTTGTCCCCTCATCAGTCTTATGAAACACAATGATGTCCGTACCGGTAAATATTATTTTTAGAAAAAGAGCACAATTGCAAGTAGAACCTTATAAAGAGAGCTACAGAAAATACAGTTCATTGAATATTCAACAATTTATCTATATGTAGGCCAACCTTCTGACTTAAATATCCTCATTTCCCTATCATGTTCTTCATAAAACTACAATTTGCACAATGAACTGATTGTGTTTCCTGAACATTTAAAATGTTTTCGAATGTGTTATCACAAGGACTGTTAGTAATTTCAAAACCATTTACTTTGTACTTTCATATCATTCACAATCAACTACCCAAATGAAATATCCCACATGCACCAGTTTGAATCCCCGCCAACTCTTGCCATCTACTGTCATGGCTGCCGGATTTCAACTAATATCAAACATGGCCGACCCACAGCCACTCTATGGTTTACTATACCTTCTACCTCGTTGTAAGGAACGTATGTCAACCCAATCACCGCTACGCCGCGCTAGTGTCGCCATGCGCAAGTTGTTCAACGAAGCCGAGTTTCGCTAATGTAAGAATTAGTATACCGTGTGGTTATATATTATTGCATTTCATATTGTCTTGAATATATTAATACTAGGAATCCAGCCGATTACATTAATCGATTATATAGCTGAAATCGCGATAACCGTACAATTTGATCCACGAAATGGAGATTATTCTATTGATAGTTTAAACTAAATCGTCGCTCGTATCTATCACTCCCCTCAAAACTCACATTCTACTTATTATTATATTATGTTTTTACTAAACGATATATTATACACTGTCGAATATAAAAATGTCAGCACAATTGAAAAAGAAAAACGCGCTTTCACTACGATGTTTCATAAAAAGGCTAATCGTGATGATTTAGTTCCACCACGATTAAATCGTGATGTTTTTTTAAGCATTACGATTATAGATTTTGATTTTTAAATCGTACAGCGATTAGCCTTAGTTAATAAACGTGTAAACGGTGACTTTGGAGTTGTCATAACAACAAGGCAAACATCAAATGATACTGCTCGTCAACTGAAATCAGTTTTTTTTTTAACTGAGTGATTATACAATAATAAATTCAATTTTGTTTTATCTTATTTGCATTTTGTTCATATATTTTTGTATATGTAAATACAAAATGTAAAAAAAATAAAACAAAATTGAATATATTGTTTAATCACTCAGTTAAAAAATCATGTACATATATTTTTGTATATGTAAATATATGTTATGAAATGTAAACGTTTTCTATTATCGTATACAGGTATAAAATGTATTCTTTCAGCATTCTATCGACGCCATCCTTTGAATATTTGTATTACTTCTACAGTAAATTGATGTGACTTTTCTGCGGCAATCTGTTTAACAATGTCGAGATTTGGATTAGAAGTTTTCATGCGGAGTTATACTGCGGCTTTCACAAAACATAAACCTAATCTCCACCTCGCTTAAATACTTAACATAATGTGTGATGTATATATATTATACAAAGTCAACAGCCTAGATACTAATTAAGTTTTATCAAGCTATACAACCTATAACATGCAATCGAGGCTACATAAGTAAACAAAAATACAAAAATATTCAGAAACGGATAAAATCACGAAACGCAAACGACTATTTCTTGAAAAGTGCTAAAAAAAACTATAACATGCAGTGACAGTACAATCTGATTGAATCTAATGTAACGAAATCTGCAGAGCTTGAACGCTTGACTGCATTACCCCCGTCTCCCCCTTCCTCCCTCCCTCCACCCTCTTCAATACCCCTAACGCCAAGCCAGTCTCTATAGTGACATTGCATTAGGGGTGGATACCTTAGCCGCCGACACTAAATCGAATAAGAGCGTGAGTGTATCCAAACAAACGTTATTGGGCTCAAACTAAAGACAAATACAGACAATGGCGCAATGAGACAATGTAGAATGCGTACGAAGAACAATATATATACACATAACAAGGTGGGAGACAAGACGTATTGAATTATTAGAAGAAAAAGTATGAAATCTGTTATGTGTGTTTGCCCTTGCGTGAGTCTCGACAACTAGGGGATATGACGTCGGGGGGTGATTGGAGAAAATATACAAGTAAGCGGAGGTGGACCGCATTTCATCTGGCTTCTCAAGCTCGACCAGTCTGGCTATGATGGCCCTATCAGAAGCATACGCTTCCGCCGGCATAGCTCTCGGGATCACCACAGCACGCAAATCTGCCCACCACGATAAGGTTTCAGTCCCTGGACAAGTCCTTGAGTAAATTAATGTTTGTTTTGTTGCAATATGTGGTGTGACCATTAACAGAGCGTTACGAAATTTATAATTACTTTTTGATTTCTGGAGCTTTTAAATTAAGTGCAAAAATTACGGTGCCCAATTGTCAGTATGTTCAATAAATGTACGTGGCAAATACCGAGACCCATGATTTTATAAAAAAAAAGCCTCGGTCATGACAGCCAATGTAAAAATATAATGCACTTGAAAACAATGTCATTTTTATTTGGAGACCATTTTTGTTGTTTTAGTTAATGCAGACGTAGGAGTTTATGACACAATAATTGATTACATATGCGGTAGTATGTTCACTGGACTGTTCAATTATACACCTTTCTTGTGTGCCCTTGTTTTGAAATCTACTATTTCTCTTGTCAATTTTGTTTTTAACTTAAAGTAATAATTTGTTATGTATACGTTGTTCTCCGTAAGCGACAAAGATGACAGCACGAGTTATACTCAACACTCCTGTAAACCCGCATAAAATATAATTACCCATACAAATCGACAGAGGTTTTTAAAAATGAGTATAGAAAAACTGAAATAATAATTGTGTGGCTTACTGGTCTAAAAGTTTATTCCTGTTTCCAATGCAGAAGGTCGAAGGTTTGATTTTCGGATAAGAATGGTAAATTGACTCAAATATATCTATGTGATACTGGAATTAAGTGGGGTACATATTGTAAACGGTGACTTTTGAACCACCATAACAAAAAAACACATAATAATATGGTATATTATAACTATTATGTATCCCACTGAATATAAACTGATGTAACTGAGTGGGTTTAGACATTGATTAATCAATTTCATTTGATAATGAACACCAGTACTCGTATACTAATTAGTAATTACCAATCAATAACCTGCGAAGGCTACAGATCTAAATAAACATTACCAATCGAGAGTTTAATGGATTCAATTGGCCTCTTTGTTCTTCTAAAACTCCACAAAAACAAGAGCAGTATAGATTTGATCAGATTATCTCTAATTGCTGGAGCCGAACTGCTGAGTTGGCAGTTTAATAATTCTCCGTCACTATAGAAGCGTGTTGTCATTTTATGGATTGGTTTTCAATTGGATATGAATTCACTCTCCAATTTGCATCAGTTTACAATGTAATGCAAATTGCGAGCTCATGAAGCGTAGCGGTGTGAGCTACTAGTAGTACAATCAGGAAATAATAAAGTTGACACGAATGAGGTTTTACATAAAACAATTACAATTTTTTTAGCAATAAAAACAAAAAGGTCAAAGGAATGTGTAATCCATTCCTAAACATAATTTAAAACAAAATGATTGATTTTCTTTGCGTGCAGTTTCTGTGTGTCAGCACATGTGACTCTATGCTACGATTAGGTTATTATCCTTGAATCGGAATCTGACATCAAACAGTATCAATCCATACAGTATAATTAATTCATTTATTCATTAATCCACACAACACATATATAATTCATGTTTCTCGTAATGTTTACAATATTGATTTGTTTGAAATAGCTCGTCATTATTTTCCTTATTCCACCAGTATTTCGTGTAAGTCCAAATCAATAACATTTTCTTCATCCTGGATCAGCTATTTTACGTTCACAAATCTTGGTCTACATAAGTTACCGTACAGATGTCGCCGCCCGCGGTGGCTCATGCGTTTGTAACTTACGTTCTGCTTTTGGTATCTGGGGACGTGGGTTCGAATCCCGCATAAAGCCATGGGTATTTGTAATTGTCCTTCATCTTCATCCATCAGCCCTCATCGTCTCGAATAACAAGAATGTAATAATAGTGGCGTAAAGTAACAAGAATTATCATCATCGTCATCGAAAAGCTTTGTCCAAAAAACAGATGTTCCTAACAAACTTTTCTCCTTTTCGCCGTTTTCTTTTTTTTTCTTGTTGATAATTAACTAAACAGTGTGTAATACAAAAGTTTGGCCAGTCTTGAGAACACTATGATATACTCAACTCGGGCATATTGTTCTGCCCGATCCTGTTGTTCAGATGAACCAAACAAACGGTATATAGATTTTGATTTTGGCCATGAACATCGTACAATATTCGTTTCGACCCTGTCCTGAGTTTAGTAAGGTGACACATCTATGTTTCACAAAGCTTTTAATGACAGAATATGTGTGGAACGCCACAATATCTTAATGTGTAGTTTCAGGCAACGAAAGCGCCCGGCCCATGTATGCGTCCGATGCGTGAGTAGCGATCCATGCGATACAAACGATACACTTTTAAAATGCCTAATAAAGTCGCTCCACAGTAACTTTGGTGCTGGGGACGTCACAGATGGGCGTGTCGCAACCAATCAGCGGGCGGCTTTCACTAATACTCACATTTGGTTGGCCAAGCTTCACTCATCTGTGACGTCACCAGCCCCAAAGTTGCTGTGGAGCGACTTTACATCAAACAAGACGGATAGACTGGTCCTAAATTTAGCTTTAGGAATCTTGTGACAACAGCTGATAGTTCGTCCAATGCGCGAAAAGTTAAAATATTTTCAACTTTTGTCGCATGCAACGGATCGCACGCGCCATGACATCAGTCGCATGAGATACGGGCTGTGATTGGATGAACCGAAAAGATTGATCACATCGCAAGGATCGGAAGCATACATGAGCTGGGGTTTTTACCTGCAACCAGTTGGTGGGGAGATACGGACGATCAACTTAGGCCTATTGAAACGAAACGCGTACAACTGAACAAACGGTACCTATATATAACATATCTGTTGGCCATTACTCTTGCTTTAGGAAGGGAACTCGCGTGCGTCGTTTGGCTGCAGATAATATATTTCCATTCCCCGTAATATATTCCGTACATTGTAAGAAAGATATTGTTATATACTTTCTGTTCTGAAGCCTGTATAGTCTTTATGCTTAGGACACAGTCTTCTCTTATATTTCTAAAACATGAGTATAAGTGATCAATATTCTTATATCCTTTAAAATGCTGTCCAATGCATCTAATATTCATTATATTTCGTCTGAGCCCTCCTAGGCATGATGCCCGGTCTACGAGAACGTATTTCGAACGGACCTTGTCCGATGACTCTAAAACAAGGCACCCAACCATGCGCAGTTTCTCAGATGAGTTGCGTTTGATGGAAATCTTACAAGCAAATTGGGTGTTTCAAAAATTGTTTTTTTCTTCAGCTCTTCTATAAAAGTAGGGTTATAATATCTTTGACAAAGCATAGCTCCTACAAAAACGACCATGAAAGTTGTTTTTAATGAATAGATTGCGTACTAAATAGGAATTGAGCACATAGTTCTTTCACCGTATATAGACGTTCCAACCTCCCGTCCAAATTGTTGGGGTATTAGTTTATGTGTCTGAATTCAATCAAGCCACAATTCGTCATGCATGCGCAAACCACGGTCCACAGAAACAACAACAACAAGGCTTTAATACTGAATATTCATGGTCAAAAGTCCATGTGCTTTGGAGCTGTCTTTAAAGGTAAGTGGTTTGCCAAATAAAGGGGGTGATTGACAGCATTATTCCCTAACAATAAGAAACGGTTACTTACAGTTCGCATTTTGCCGGCGTGGATTTTGAATTGAGACGAACTGTAGTTGTTTAAGTACGTTGGTAGTTCTCAACGATGTTTGAAAACTGATTCCCTTTCTCCACATTTCGCTCTCTGCCTCTCCTATAGTCTTCTCTTATATTTCTAAAACATGAGTATATAAGTGATCAAAATTCTTATATCCTTTAAAATGCTGTCCAACACATCTAATATTCATTATATTCCGTCTGAGCCGACTGTCTACTCCTTTGCTGCTGATACTGTACACCATTCATTTTGCATCCCTCCGTTATCTATATTTGTTTTGCATGTTACAAATAAGTATAATATCGCACTCTACCCTATATTACCCTTCTAATTTGTTCCGACTTAATATGAATATTCCATTTTGTTAACAAATAAAGGCAAATTGAATTTTGTATGTGAGCTCTATGCTTATATAATGAGGTTTGAGTTTCGTGCGAGCGTAATAGAGTGGTGACATACGAACATGCTGAGTGAATTAACTGAGCATTTCGTTCGGTGTCACAGTAATGATTTAATACACGCTAGCCCTCACTCACACGCATCGTGTTTATAAACCATGATTATACCATGATGATGATGATACCATGATTATTACATTCACAACAACAAATCTCATTAGTTTCATATGATGTTAGAAGGATGATAGTTAATTTATATTTAAATATTAATTAATGTCATTGTTTTGATTTTGTCTAAATATATTTAATTTAAATATTATTAAGTATAGAAAAGCTTAATTTTAAAATAAAATACAGTGTATTTTTTTTTTATATCCTAAGTCGAAACAATCCACTCGATAAACGAGGTGTGTTGATATTTTTCAAATTTATAAAACCACTTTGTTTCCCACTTTCTCACTTAAATGGGACTTATATTAATTTCAGTTATTTTAATGGGTAAACGCATTAATGTTTCAATACATTGTACCTCCGACTTTTCCCAACAAGATTTTTTTGTGTGACAAATCACATAATGCAAAATTTACCACGTCGATATTAAAAACAACTATTGTTATTTTAAGGCGTTAAAAACCTAACAGTTTCAATATATTATTAATGCTGTGGTGGAGTGCCTAGCTCCGTAAAATGTGGTTCTGTATTTTAACGGCAGTCTTTAATTTCAATTAATTCGAGTTCCCTATGACACAGTAAAGTTAATCCCCATAATTACTCGTTTTTTTGTTATTATTACTGTTTTTGAAAAATAAGCGGCCATTAAATGTGTATGTAGTTCATTATTATTTCATTTGTTTTCACGTATTCTGCATTAATTCGCATATATTTGACCCTCGAGACATGTGGATGATTCATCGTTGTTTCCTAAAGCCGTAACTTATCCCCACAGAAACACTGCGGTTTCTCCCCCCTTCCCCCTCCCCGCATTGCCACTACCCTCAGTCGCTCCCCCCAGCCCAGGACATCTGGCCATATCACTCAAAAAAGAAGTTCTAGAACGTTTAATTACACAAGATAACACGTCTAATTTTACTCTGCTGAAGTAACCGTCACACCCCTCAACTCCAAAACGTTTTCCGCTACGTTGGTAGGGGCGTTCTACCCCTCCCCCCCCCAACCCCCACCACTACGCCACTCGGTCTTCCTATCGAGTCACACACACTATAGAACATTCTGGCATTCTCTGCTCTCGATTCCATTGATGCAATTTACTCCCTAAGGTCCACAAGTGATGCAATTAAATTTCTATTAAAATTCAAATGAGCCTTCAAATAATTAGCAAGGTACGGGAAGAGATCACGTGTTTCGCCTGCTGAGGTTAAGAATTAATTAGCAGAGTCACCACCTCCCCTAGCTCCCCACCTCCCCCTCAACCCCTCCGCCTCGTGCTGGCAACTTGCAGTTTCAATTTGGAGGAAATCGTTAGAGCCGGTTTCCTGATACTGTTGAGAAGTCGGTCATACGTTATACGCAAACTGTTTGCTTTACAACTTCAGAAGGACGATCAACCCTGGCATTGAATGAATTAATGTTTATTGTACAATCTTGAGTGTGTTACACTTTTTGCGGGGTCTATAATTGCATGTTACATGATTTAGTTACATGTTGCTATAATTAATAATAATGTTCCGTTTGTATCCTTGTTGTAGGGTGCACATCAGCTTTATCTGATTATGTGCCCCTCTTTAGGTAACTAACTAGGTATATTAGAATGTTTGGATAGTTGGGAAGGAATATCCGAGGGCTGATAATATGACTCAGTCCCAGCATTCGCCTTTATGACTGAGGAAATCCTCGGAAAAAACCTTCAGTCAGAACTGCCGGTGGCCGGAATCGATGACTCGAACCGGCGACCTCCCGAATTAGAGTCTCGCGTCTTACCTCTGAGCTACCTCTATCGGTACATGTTACCACCATGATTCATGATCTTGTGTGAACTTTTCCGTGGCCGACTTCCAACAATTACAATACCCACTGTGCACGAATTCAATATCACCTTCTTATTTTAATCGATATTTATATTTCTTATTTATTAACTGTATATCTTGTTTGTACCTATAATTTCTTTATTCATTAACATCTACATACATCATAGTTTCTGAGGAACTTGCCAACACAAATTTAGCCCAGAAAGGAATTTGAGTTTTCTATGACCCTTTTTGCGATTGTGTTTCATCAAGTTATTTCTCTGTGGCCGATAGGCGTTATTTGTGCATTGGTACATTAAAGAAGTAATGATGTTGCTTTTAATTTAATTTGCTTTTTTTTTAGTTTGGACCGTCATAGCACAGACCACCTTATTCAGTGTTGAATTCAGAGTTTTGTCCCCGGGGGGGCTATTTCAAATCCCGGGGGTGTAGACATCGAATGAGCGGGGGGGGGGGGGGGGGTAGAAATGTTCAAAACCACTGCTGCTTCCACATCACATTAACTAATAAACTGTCCAAGTGTTTTGATACACAAACACTACTTAAAACACTATTGAAACAAAAATATATGTTCAACAAACCACTTGATGCCCAGTAGAATTTGAGACGGAGTTTAGATAATCCTGGCCCTTCTCTACTTTTTTCTGCTTGTTTCAGCTCTCTTGTCACATACTTTTGTAACACACAGAAAAATGTATTTACTTATTAACCCTTTAAGCATTATTTCCGTGCCATTTCAAAATCAAGAAATACATAGAGCTTGTAGCCAATTCATTCCCGGGGGGGCGAATGACAATTCCCGAGGGGGCTTCGCCCCCCCGGGATCATAGCTGAATTCAACACTGACCTTATTTGTGGCCATAGCAAAGTGACACCAAATCTCATAAAATAATACCTCACTGATAATCAGTTCTTCTAACTGAGGATAGAAAATAAATACTTATTCGTTTAGTTTAGTTTAATTAAGGCTGTATGTCCATTGTCCACCGACCCTGTGGGAACCCAGTTCTCAGTATGTTAAAATTGCTAAAAAAAAATGCGTTAAAATTGTCACAACGTAAACAAATTGTGTCTTCTTTTAGAGAAATTGTTGCTCATTCTTATAAATGTCTCTTTGTTCCAATAAATATTTGAGTTTTTAAATTGTTCCTATAATTAATTGCAAAATGGTGTCTAGCAACATCACATAATCAAGAACGTTTTGAAAAACTGAAATATTTATTGTAACAAAGAGACACTCGTAAGAAAGAGCAGCACTGAATTCTCTAGAAGGTGTCATAATTTGTTTTGCGTGGAGCTTGCAATAACGTCATTTCCGGTATCGCACGGTAGCCATACTGAGGTACTCTGTAAACATTTGTTTACGTTCTTCCGAAACTGCATTGTTGTAATATTGCAGATGTCCTTTGACTGACACATCAACTGTTTTCAAACAAAGTTTCCGTATTATGACTGAAAAAAACAAAATAAGAACTCGTAAACTCTGTTTGAAGACAATAATTTGCATGTGTTATCATTTTCTTGAACTTTTACCTGCACACATCAATCTATACGGCTTGAACCTGTGATATTTCCTGGATAACCTATGTGTCTTCTATTAACAGAACAAATGTAAACAAGCAATGTGTACCTCATAATGGCCGCCACGTGACGTCTATTGAAAGCTACCTTTTCAAAGCGATTTTACATACAAGAATAGAGGTTCCGCAGAGAAGGTGGACTATATACTTATTGGAAGAAAATTGCGAATTAATATATAATAATTTCTTTCTACACTTTATAATTGTACCGCAAAAGTTTTAGTAGAAGGCAATACGCCTAACATGTTATACATCACACATTTTATAATTTCATGGACAAATCATACTATAGCAGAAACTGAAAATAATTGTCACTGGACCATCACACAAACCAATAAAAATGAGAGTTTCGGCAACGGAGAAGAAAACAATAAAATAAAAACACTTTTTCTATAAAAGTCGTAGCGGAGGCCGTTACCGTCGCGTTCCCTAGCGATTACGCTCTGCCCTAGGGAAGGGTTAAGAGATTCAGACCGAAATCGATTTTGGACCCCTGGGATGTATAGCTCTTTGTTCTCCTCGTTACTACGTTGACTTCGTGTCCCCGCGGCTGGGCGGGCGGGCGGGCGGGCGGGCGGGCGGACACCTTTCAGACAAATGAAAATAGAAATCCACCGTCGCTGACACGCATTACAACAACGGGAGATTAAAGGAAAAACGACACTTTTATCACCAGACTGGAAAACTTTCTCCAACTCTGATTGTGTCACCTTTTCGTTGTATCTACGTTCAAGTTTTGTGTCACGATTGTGTTTTCAAATTAATGCGGTTCTTTGTTTTGTCTTTCTTGACTTTAATTTTTATTTCTTTTAATTTCTGACTCGAAGAATTTTCTATGGAATTGTGTGGCTCGCCAAGCAGAAATGTAAAGTACTTTGGAAGTCTAAAGAGAAATGTAAAAAGTAAGTTCGTATTCGCTCCGTGTGTGTTAATATTAAAATTTAAAAAAATTAGTGGTAAAACTTTGCTTCTTTTGTTTTCGAACTTAATTAACTTTTTAACGGGGGTGGATTCTACTCTGTTAATGAACCGCATGTAATTTCACAATATATTTAAACACAGTGTACATTTAACTAAAAACATTGCATAACGTGATATGGTTGGTTTCTATATTGAGGATTAAAACATAATTTACAACAAGGAAATAGATATAGTTTATTTAATTTGACAATATTACAAAAATCCATTCCTTGTGCACCATAAATCGAAGCCATTTAATTAAAAGTCTAGTTTACATGAGGGACTCAGTTCGGAGTTGAGGGAATTTTTCGTACTCAGTACTCATGAAAACACCAAGAAACTGGCACCGAACCGACTGAGTTTGGTCTGGCTAATTAGCTAATGCGAGATCGAAATCGAGTTCGGATCCACTTCATGTAAACGTTGTCATCCATGACAGTTTTCAGTTTGGTTCTAAATTCGGTCGCCCCTAAACATGGCTAATATGTTAGTTCCATACAAAGATACAAAGATCTGCGTTTCAACCAACGCTACACCAGGTTACACCCAACTCGAACACTTTGTTCCTGAATAGGACATTCACATCCTTAGTTTAAACCAATGGTCCTCCAAAAGAGGGAGTGAAGCTTTGACAGTGGGGGGGGGGGGGGATGAGTTATTACCTATTAAATATAAGTACTAGAACATTATGATTATCGACAGCTGAAAATCATAAATAATTACTTGTCCTATTTTCCCAAAGATGAATTGCAAATCATAGGTATGAGTAGCCTATGAACACTTTCCTTACCATAAGAATCACACAGTTTCCATTTTCTAATGAAATATTATGTGTTAATTTCGGATCATGTTAGTAAATATATAAAAATATCTACGAACGCATTCACATTTAACGGGCAGCGTCGCGCAAAAGGTTCTCGGTTTTATACCTGCTACCGGGAGTTATTGTGTTCAGTCTGAGCTTGGACGTCGAAGGCGAAGCTACGTCCGTTTCTTTCACGCTCTCTCGGCTTGTTCGTGGTGACACTCATACTGCCGCAGGGTGGGTTTGAGTCAGCCGAGTTGAGAGAGGCTGGCATCATATTGATAGTCCTTCTAATGGCTTTACTACCCCGCCAGACACTGTGACGAACCGTTTCTTGGAACTAGCCACTTGCGAATACAATACGAAACATGATGTTTACAACACTTTCTGTTGCATGCTCTCTCTCAACTCAGGAAGAGAACTGTACTGACTGGTAGAGCCCTGCGCAGTATCCGGCCTGGGCACTGATAATATTATTTTGGCGGGTTCGTGCCTACGATTATAGACTATAATCAAATCGGGCATTTTCGGGCTTTTATAATATGTTGTCTATTTTGTCTTGTTGGCAGTTGAGCGGGCTAATATTGGCAGGTGACCGGGCTGATACGGGTCAATTTACCTTCACCCGGGCTCGAGCCATGCCCGGTTTTTGATTAGATTACTCACTAAGGGCCCCGGTCAGGCAGGGCTCGCCATTATGCCGGGGCCGGGGCTTTAGAAGTAGGTCCGTGCAGGCCTCCACAGCATCGGTTCTGGCTTGGCTTTTAGTCCAAGCAACGAACAGTTGGACCCGGAACTAATTGGTACAGAATTTTTTTTGATCAGAAGTTGTTACTTATGTGTACCTACATGCGCATAAGAAACTTAACTGCTGTTCGATACCCTTAATTAGCATAATTAATTAAAATGTTAAAACTAATTAATGCTCATGTTATGGTTATTTTTGAAGATTTTTGAGAAGTTATATTTTCACCACATCAAACAATCTATTTTGAAATTTAAAAAATTACTAATAACAATATAAGTATTCCCGTAGTCATTAATGAATTACTATTAATTATAATAGCAATTTCAATTAAATGCTTCCCGTGTAAAGTTGGTGCGATTGAATATAGTTTTGTCAGTTTTAAATATAAGAATAATAACATACAAAACTAGTGTAGTAACTTTACTGCAATAAAAATATTATTTGTATGATAAATCAGCATAATTAATAATTATTTCATTAAAACTGTTATAGTTACATATTTGAACATAGACAAACATGGGTATAAAAAGAAAGCTGCTGATACGCTGATTTTAAAATCGGTACTCTCAGAGTCATTCAAACACATTTCCCAAGTTTTTTTGGGGGGTAAAAAGAAGGAGGGGGAGGGGGGATAAATAAGGAATATCGTCAAACGTATCAAAATCAAACGAAAGCTAAATACGTTTTGTATTGCTAGTACAAATATTTTTAGAATGATGAAAAACAATCTACCCTAGTGTTTGGCTAAAGGGGGGTGGGGGGGGGGGGGGGGGGGGTTAAAGAGCGTCCTCCATAAGTCAATTTTGGGTCGGATTTGACACTCATTGAGTCTTTGATCTTAATAAGATTAACGCAATTGTTTTGTGATTGATAGATACGATTTACTGCATCGTATATATTGGCTTAGGTCCAAATGCATAGTCCAGACTCAAGCCTTCCTCAACTCGGCCTCTCCTCAGCCTCGCCCAACCACCAATCACGGAACAGCATTGCCATGCGGACAGCTCTGTGATTGGTGGCTAGGTGAGGCTGAGGAGAGGCTGAGTTGAGGAGGGCTTGAGTGTGAACTATGCATTCGGGCCTTAGACTCGATAGTCCAGCTTCTAAAACCTTTGTGTAATATATAATAATGTAAAGGACATCAGATGCAAATATCATAAGACCAAGCATTTGATAGCTACGATAGAGAGCAATCACCAAAAGACGTCACATATTTGAAACGGAATGGTGGCAACAGATAATAATAATAATAATTTTTGTAGGAATACCCGTTCTAGGGTGCACACCAGCTTTACCTGATGTGCCCCTCTTCAGGTGGCTAACTAGGTTATTAGGGTGTTTGGATAGTTGGGAAGGATTGTCCGAGGGCTGATACTATGACTCAATCCCAGCATTCGCTTTTACGACTGAGGAAAACCTCGGAAAAAACCTTCAGTCAGGACTGCCGGTGGCCGGAATCGAACCGGCGACCTCCCGAATTAGAGTCTCGCGTCTTACCGCTGAGCCACCTCTATCGGTGGTAACAGATAGAATACAATCAAGTATACGAGTAAAATATGTCATTGTTAGTCAATATAAAACAAAGAACAACTCTCAATAGAATGATAAAAAAAAATGAAGATTCACTAAGCTTTTTACATCACAGTAGGCCTACTTTAAGCTCAAGATAACGCCGATGTGTTAATTGTAATTACAACAGTAAAGTCAACTAACCATGAAAACAGCACCCTCACTAGTGATGATTCAGATTTGCTAGTAATTGTATGTATTTCTTCAATCACGAAAATCCTGTTTATGATCTTATCTTGAAATCGGAGTTGAAAGCTGGGTGCCATCAAACAGAAAATATGGAATATGCGTTACATAAACACCAAGCTGGGTTAATAATTCATTCGCGTAATAAGTGGAAGTGACACTACTTCAAAAATGTGTAGAATGGATTAAGCTTTGCTATTCAAGACATTTGCATAAGATTTTTTTTAAATTCACATATTTCCAATAATCCCACATCTCCTAACACAGAGATTCTTGAAAGCAGTGAAAAAGCAATTGGCCTGTTGGAAAATGGTAAGCCATGACAGAAGTTTACACAAAAATTAATAACTGCTAAAACAGTATTCAGCGTGAGACTCGACCACTTATATCATTAGCGTCTCTTTATCACATTGTGAGTGTATTATTATTAAACTTTTGGCTTGTTGAAGTTTAGATGTGCTCTGCTCTATCAAAAAACAATTTTTCCTGTACCAACTGACAAGCCACCAGTCCCACTACATATTTGTTCAAATTCTACGATGTAATTGTAAAGTGGTCTGCTCTAAATTACGATGCAACTTCAAGAAGCTGCATCCGCTCTAAACGCCTGTTCGTTGGTGTTTGAAAATTATTAATATGTCGTTAGTTGATGACCCATTGTCGTAGCCATCAAATACTACAGTAATTGTAATATGATATTTGCTTTTTATGCTCTTCACATACTATAACCCTTCATAAGATATGTCTCTGGACCAAGGTATGCGATGCGTCTAAATCATCCTCTGATGACTCTCGAAGGACACTCAAGAGTTGTTGGAAAAGCAACAAATGATCAACTTCAATTGTATCTCCATCAACGTTCGCGGCTTTAATTTTTGTACGTGGTTGACAAGAAGTGAAACGTACCAATCTCATTTACATAGGAATTAAGTTGAGTTAATATATCGTTGTAATAATAAATGCAATCACTGTATTCGTCAAATAGTCATCAACTAAAACTTCGTTTGGTTACACTGGCACAATCTTTGCATTATACTGTTTTGCTTAGGTACTTAGTTAAAAAAACTACGTGGTAATGACAGTACCCATTTTGTTAAATTCTGATATTTGAGCCTGGAGTTTTGTATCAGAGTAATCGGACCCCATCTCTAAAAAGTGAAATCAGTGTAAAAAATCAGACGTAAAATTGGGAAATGATAACACTGTTTACCGCCCCCCCCCCTCCCCCACCCCCCATCCCTCTATTAGCCCAACACTAGGGTAGGCTATATCGTATTTCATCACTCTAAAAGTATTTCTACTAATAACCACGTAATAGCTTTCGTTTGATACGTTTGAAGATATTCTTCATTTATCCCCCCCCCCCCTCCCATTCTTTCTGCCCCCCTATAAAAACTTTGGAAATGTGTTCGAATGACCCTGAGAGTACCAATATTAAAATCGACGTATCAGAAGCTTTATTTTGATTCCATATTGCATAACATATTGCATATGTTCAAATTTGTACAAATGTCAGTTATTAACGTGATAACTAATTATTATTTATGCTGATTTATTTATCATATAAATAATATTTTGATTGCAGTAAAGTTTCTACACATGTTTTGCATGTTATTATTCTTATATTTAAAACTGTCAAAACAATATTCAATAGTACCAATTTTACACGGGAAGCATTTAATTGAAATTGTTATTATAATTAATGATAGTTAATTAATGATTACCGGAGTACTTATATTGATGTAAGTAATTTTTTAAATAACAAAATTAATTGCTTGATGTGGTTAAAATATAAATGACCAATAATCTTCAAAAATAATCAATATGAGCATTAATTAACTTTTACATTTTAATTAATTACGCTAATTAGGGGTGTCGGACAGAAGTAAAGTTTCTAATGTGCATGTAGGTATACATAAGTAACAACTTCTGATCAAAAAAAATTATGTACCAATTAGTTCCGGGTCAAGCTTATTTATACGGTGCGTATCTTGGTCTGTCTGCAAAACAACTGTTATAGAATGGATGGGTTGACCAGGAAGTCTGTCTGTTGTTATTGTGCGGTATGACAAAACATCCTCGCATAGACCAGTCTATGCCTCGAGGACACACCTTCCTACCCCTACGTGTGGCATGCCATTCCACCACCTGCCAGTGATGCCTCTCGCTCGAATCTTGTCTCCCGCTCCGCTCGCGGAGTTGAGCTTCATGAAACTGCCACCGCGCGGAGACACTCTCCACACCGTTACGCACAGTTACGCACAAACAGTTGCCACTCGTTTTAAAAAAGACTAAATAAGTTATCACCATAGAAAACATGTTATAGCGCGAAGAATTCACTCGCCTACATTTGTTATGTTTTGCAACTCTGTACATTCAAAACTATTAAACCTATCGTCAGAAAACTAAAATGGACCGAACACACCGTACAATTTAACTGACGACACGTTAAACATGGATTTTTGAAACGAAAAACTATAATATCCATAAGAAAGGGCATTAAAATCTCTGAAGAATGATCATATCGTCGGCTACATACCATTTCTTTGGAGCACAAAAAAAAAATGGTAAACACGAAGTTGTGTTGGCGCATCGCTGGTCTCCGCGCGCGACTCGCACAGCCTGACAACACCCTAGTTTCCGAATCAAGAGACAGAAGCGCGCCAGCAAATGTTGGGTTCAGAAGACGACTGATGTGTTGCTCTCATGTTGACTGGTTCTCCGAACTGTTAGAAGGGTGGATGCATAGCTTCCGAAAACAAGTGGCATCCTATTATTTTGCTCTCGAAAGAAATATATAAACAGGACATTATTATAAACCACCGAATTTGAGTATTAAAGTCGCCTAAAGTTATAACCAATGCTTGTGTTTAAGATGCGGTAGTTGAGGGTCAATATGATTTTAAGTTGCCTTTACTAAAAGGGATAGGTAGTAGTTTGCGGAAGAAAGGCATGATATACATTTATGGTCAATAACAATACAAACAATTTTACTTTGAGTCTGCATTTTACAGGCGTTTATCTTGATTCAGAAAATAGTATACTATAAATGGAGGTTCGACCATTGAAGATTACTAAGTTGTAGTTTTATACCATTCAAGTTGACTTTTATTTTCCACTGTAACTGAAGCTATTCTACTCATATCTCCACTTTAGACAGATCTTAGCATACCTAAAGCAACCCCCACAAATCCACCCTATAGTCAGAGCTCTTAGCCATACTTGAAAATATCCCACTTATAACCTAAAGGTATCCCCACAAATCCAGCTTTTTTTCACAAGCTTTAACGGAAACTGAACAACCCCTAAAGCTACCCCCACCGGTCTGCAATAGACTTTTTTAACCCCACCTAAACCTCGGCTGTCATATAATTTAATGCCATCTTGATCCAGGCCTGTTCAACTTGATATTATGAAGACCATTTAAAACTCGTAAAAAAATGCCTTTTTAAGTATAGTTATAAAAACGCAATCTACTATTTAACGCAAGGCGTTTCTAAAAACTTTTATGTACATATGTAAATTCTTGTGATTACGGACTTTGATAAGACGGGCGTATGCGGTAGCGTGATCCGTGTCGCTTTTATGGCCGGGTAGTTAATTATGTTATTCTAGTTTGTAATCGATTGTTTGGTTGAGTTGCCGCTACCGGATGTTGATGTTACGTTGAAGGGTTGATAATGTAAACATTGAGCCATGGTTGGGATGTGGGAGATGAGTTGACGCTTCCAGCTACGGTTCAAATCTTTGACGCTATTACGTAGATGACCTTACTGCATGCGCAAAGACAAATAAGCGTTCACGTTTGCTTGCTTGGCTGGTTAGTTCAAGCAGCGCGGACTCATTGCATGGCTGATAAATAAGGAAGGGTACAAAATATGCTTTAACTATATAAAAATGTACATGATAAAATGTATAACCGATATAATAATATTATAGTCGATAATTGGAGGAAAATTAGTCATCGATCTTATAAGAGAATTCATAGTTCCCACGTGACGTCACAGCGGCCATGATTGCGACACAATTGAAGAGGACCAATCCTAGATCATTGCCAAATACTATTCAGATTAATAAATAAGCCTAATTTAGGGCATAAAAAGTAAACATTAGTAATACAAAAATAAAAAATTACCACACATACCAATTTTATTTGAAAAACAAGCTGGATTTTAAAGAACTAAGAATGTATGTGTTCTACCACAACAGCCTTCAATTGTTTCTCCATGGCAACGTCAAAGTTTGATCACAAATGTGGCCGCCACGCGCAAAGATGTGACGTACGTGCAACCTATGAATTACATTCTTTATTCGAGAATTGATCGAATTAGGTTAATTTTAAACCTTATTCAACTATCTCCAATCGTATTTTCTATGTAAACACTGAACGGAGTACAGGCTCTGGATTGACAACAGGTTCAAAAATTGCTACTGGTCTTACAGTTACTTCGGAATGCGGTACCAGAAACAGATTTCGGACCTCTTGTGAATTCAGGCCCAAGACGTGGCCTTGTTACGATGGGCTCCTCCTATATAGAAGGCTTCGGATGGATGGTTCAGCCCTAGGTGGACCCGAGAGTCCAAAGTCAGTCGCCTCTGGGTGCTCTGCCACCAGTGGTGTATTTGAGCATTGGCGGTCTTAGGCGCCGCCTATAGGGACTTTTATTTGGAGGCTGGGCTAGCCTAGGCGCTTTTTCGCAGTACTGCTGTTTAAATTTCAAGAACCCATCCAATATAGTATTAACAATATCTATAATTGAGAAAAAATATGTTACCTCAACGTTTTCATGTATTCAGGTTTAATTTCTGTAAAATCTTTTTCCCGACACTTAAAACAATCGCCATCCCCCCCCCCCCCCCCCCCTCCATGCACAAGCAAATTCAACCGCCTAGGCACTTAATATTTTAGGAATACACCTCTGTCTGCCACCCCAGCAGGGACCTCCGTATGCAATCTCCATTACTATAGTAATATAATATAGTAGTAACTGATTTCTGATAGTCATAGTAGTTCTCCTGCAGAATCGGAACACTAGTTCCCCCGAAAAAAATCGAAATGTTAGTTTCAATACCATTGTTTCTATAATTTAGAAACGAGTTATCTCCGCACATACACAACACTCTTCTAGAAAGTGTACAAAAAAACACGGTATGGAAGTCAAGCATATAGGCCAAACGGGCGTAATGTACTATCACAGACAGAATTAACACAATAGCCAATCCTCTCATTCAATTACGTGCATGTAACTTGCAGTTTAGATAATATGTATGTAAGTGTACATGTAATGCTAAAAATGGTAAAATTATTGTTATTATCATTATTCCATATAGATAGGCAAACCAGTAGGTCCTAGCCATATTTGATATCAATTGAAATTCGGCAGCTATGATGATATTTAAATCCTTCTTTATTTAATTGATTCTGTTATATCAATGTCCATGCCCACAGAAAATGGAATAGGCCTACCATTTAAGTTGAGCTAAATATGTAACTAAAATATCAAAACATTTCAACTCCTTAACCTTAGTTTTATTTGCATTTTTCACAAACGGAAACATAAAAATAAAAACTAATGCTGACAAGCTGTCAGATGGTCTGAGAGCTACCACGATCACTTTCCTCGTTTGAGCCCGGGCTGGAATCGGCTGAGGGTGACTCTGTTAGTCGTACGAGGCCACAAAAGGAGACCCGTCTGAGTCCGGAGAATAATCGTCCTAGGGTGACTCTGCCAGTCGTAAGAGGCGAACCCCTGAAGGAGACCTGTCCATTTTTTCCCCACGGTATTTTAAATATTCCTCCTCTCACTTGGCCTTGCCCTCCCTTGCCAGACTCCCCTTATGACGACCCCCGCCATGAATAATGAATCCGATTTGGAAGACGTCATATTATAACCTTAGCTGTCGAGTACGTTATCAAACAACAAATAATCAATCAATCAATTAATCAACCAATCAATCAATAGATCAGTCACTCCCACTCATCGCCTACACCTATATGGTTTAATATATTCTAAGTCGTGAGTTATTGTTGTGATATTGTAATTGTATTGTATTATAATTCTGTAAACCGCAATTTTGAATAGTCAAATGTATTCAGTATAGTGTATCGGATGTGCAGGTTTCATGCGACCTCTCTTCCAAACCCATGATCCAACAATATCTTGGATCGTGTTTTAATTAATTCTACAGACATGAGTACATTGATGAGGCCAAGCATTCAGGTTGTGGAGCCAATTACGTTCCCTTGGTTGGGGCTTTGTTTGTACACAGGCCAGAGACACCTCTCAATAGATTTATACTCTCCATGTAAATTCAAGCTGGTGGATTATTATTAATGTACTTCCAATATAGACTACAGATACCGAGATCACAATGGAAAACGTATTTTGAGGAGAAAAACATATGAAAGGTTTATCCATATCTTTACAAATCACATTTTATTTATTTTTATACGTTGTCTCGTGTGTAAACCAGTCACTGCTCTCTTGTTGTATACCGTGAATAGTATTGACATTTAATAAATAGGCGTTCACATTTTATTGCTGCATATTGCTCGCTATAAAATATTGGGTTTAGTGTCGAGTACAAATGACATACATGCACGGGTGTAGCGTTTACACGATTCAAAACACTTCTAGAAAGTTCACGAAAACAAATTGTCATTATTTCTATAATAGTCGCTAGGCTTGAATACCAATTTTTACTTTCGACATAATTTTTCCTATGTTAATAAAATAATATTTTTTGCATATTCAGCCATATTATATTATTATTTTATTCGAGGATATTAATATTTACGTTTGTTCTTTTCACATTTGAGTGTATTTCGGTATGTAATTTATTATTTTCTTTCTTTCTTAAACATCTTTGTTTGCCTATATTTCTTTAAATTTTTAGTTTATAATAGTTCTATAGTTTTTTCGTATATTCTTGTATGGGTTATTTTAATATTATTTTCATTATTATAATTAGAGCTGTTATAGTTGTACATATTGTCCTCCTTTATAAAGTTCTAAAACTAGATACAAAAATGCATTTTCCGAAGTCATACTGCGGTTTTATACACTTGCATAATATTATTAATTTTTTAATGGCAGAGGCGCGAATAACTGTTTCAGTTCCAGTACAATTTCCACTCCACTCATTGTCACCATTGCCGATTGGGGTATACATCTGTGTTTGTCTGTTGTAAGTTATTTCCCTGGTTTTGAAATTAGTCCTGTATATTGAGTATACCGTTACCCCAGCTTATTAACCCTAAGCCCATAGTGCCTGGCTGTGGCACCTAATAAATCTTGATAATGAATTATGCAGAACCTCATATTGCAGGCAGACAAGTATTACCAGTGTTTATTGTGCACGCGTAGCAATCACCATGGGGGAAGTTTGGAACTGAAGAAACAACTGTTGGAAGTGTAAAATCTATCGTAAATAATTTTGAAACCATTTGCAAATTATTTCGTCATACAACTACAAGTAAGATACTTTCGTAACCTGTACACAATTAGTAAGTTTAATGTATTTATTTAAGCTTGTCACTAATATAAATTATACACCAAATTAAAAGACGAGTATACATGTTACAGTATTTATTTTATCATCGGCAATATATAAAAAACGTTGTATCAATATTGATTTTTTATGTTCTACTATTACTGTCTTAATATTTTGGATGTTGAATGTTAGAAATGGAAGTGATCATTTTGTTTCGAATCTTGCTTTATAGAGAAATCGTATACCATACACTATTATGTGGAAATTTGTTATCAAACGTATTAGTTTCATTTTCATTTTCAATTAAAATGTAATGTTTAAATAAGAAAAAATAAGAAAGAAAATTTCTATCAAATACACTCTCCGTCAAAAGAGCTGATATTCCGGAAATATAAACATATCATGCGCCTTGTTTGCTACGAGGTAAGTTTTATAATATCTAATAAAATGCCGCCAATTTTATCTCTTCATGTCGTCACAATCTCATCCTCGCATCAACAAAATCTCAACAAATACAAAGTAGGCGCATTAGTGATCATAGACGTCGGTTATCAACTATTTAACATTTTAACTTCATTTATTGTATAGGTTAAACTGATAACATACATATAAAACGGTTCTACAGTGATTGCATTCATAATTAAAGGTTACAAGTTTTTGAAAAAATTTAGATATGTGGCTTAATGACTATAATATGCTATACATTGGGCTTTTAAGACCGTTTGAGTGTATCCGATTTCTTCATTACATATATTGTAATACACAATAACATAAACATAATATGAACATGAAACATTCATTGTATTTGTATATACATATACTACTTTCATCCTAGATGTTACGCAGATGTACGCAGATGGTATTACTAATTCTAATTAACAGAAAAACGTTGTTAACTTCAATTCCAAGAGCTATTTTTATAATACAAGTACCGGTATCACTTTTTAAAACGATGTGATTATTCGAATACTAAAACTAATAATGTGATTATTCTATTCTTATACTAATACCAGCTCTAAGTATAGAAACATGAATTGTGTAATTACTCGATGTGTGTGCCAGTATTAATGCAAATACTACTTTTTGTGAAACTCTTTCTATAAAAAGATTATAATACCAATGCTATGTTTGCACCGAAAAATTTCACTCCAAAACAAATCCATGCAGTAAAATGCTTGAAGAAAGAGAAAATACCCCTGCGTGTACCTAACATACTATCATGCACACGAAATACAAGCGGTAAATGACAATGGGCTATACTTACCAACCCCATTCTATAAACTATAATGTGCCTTACAAATATGTATTATACAAGTATGTCAAATACCTACGTTGTAATATCAATTATAAACAAACAATCACAATAACAATCCCAATATAAGATATAAGAGATTATATAATTATATTCTTATCAGAGTAAAATGTATTTGGGGTAAACCATAATATTGCGTGACTGTTCTAAGTGGTGACTCACCCTTCTCTCGCTAAGAGCCGAAAACCACGGTAGGTCCTGAATCGCAGAATCCTTAAGCCCATCATTGTAAACAACCTGAACAATTTCAAACTTCTTCCTCGTCTGTCCACATTTATTCACATTATTATAAAAATTCAACACCAACTTTGAAAACTCGCTCCCTTCCGTCGAGACGAATACTCCAATCACGTCGGCCGCCTCCACCACCGACGCCGTCGTCACGACGTCCACGGCGTCGTGGTCACCGCCGAGATTCTCGCACTTGACGAGATTCTGCCCGAAGGCGCGCTCGTACCACTCCGTACCGTGAGAAGCCATCGCACTCGGTGGACGTCGGGACGCGACTGAAAGTAGCAAACTAAGCGTCTAGACGAGCGGCCGTCCCGACGAACACATGGGTCCTCTACCTCCCCTACATCCCCTCCACCGCCTGTTAACCATTGATCTGGTCTAGCATAACACGCTAACAACGGTTAGTTAGTTACATGTGAGTTTACTTCAACAGGGTGGGCTTACTACTGTTTACAATTTAATTTTAGACATAAATTTATGTTAATTTAAATTATATTTTTATTTTTTCTTGTTTTGAGTAGAAGCGTATATAACTCCCTTTATTCGCAGGTGTGAAGAGATTTTTCCCTTCTCACGCCGTAAAGGCGGAGTACAAAACTCTCCGAAAGTGAAGTTGGAAATTATTATAGCGTCATTATACGCGATGTGGGGATTATTCTTTTCATTTATGAGACTGGGGCGTGAAATTAGGGTGTCGTCCCCTCCAGGTTATCTCTCCCCCTACCTCCTCCCCCGCCCCCTCTCCAGAAAGTAGAAACATCATCCCCTCCTGAAAGCATGTCGTTTAAAACATTGATTTGCCATTTACTCTCCCCTGCAAACTTGTGCATAGACGAGCTGGCCTATTCGCGCAACGTGCGTGTGTGTTGGTCGGGGACACGAGGTGAGCGCGAGGGGGTTGACAATGAGCGCGACGTTGGGGGATGAGCGATCTCTTCAAATGTGTCTATGACGAACTAGCTCCGAGGTGTTTGACAGGCGCTTGTGTCAATGTTAAACACATTTTGACTGGGGGACTCGAGGGCAAGTTTGAACAATGGGACACAAAGATGTTTCGAGGGGTGGCCAAAGTCGTTAAATTAATTCAACATCTAAGATAATTAAGTTGTCTTCGAAGATGATCTCCTACCTTAGAGCCGTACATGTCATATTTATCTATTTCATGTGTAGGCCTATATTCGGCTATAAAACGGATTTACAATGTTTGTTTTATACCTGCATTTACTTATGAAGGACATACCGGTACGACTTATTAAAAAAAGTGTTTTACAAAAAAATAAGTAAAATGAATAACTTCACACAGACGAGAAGGTTAGAACTTTTAAGTGGAAAAAATTGTTTCAATTAAAAGTGTTTTACTTCTCTTCTACAATTTATTCTTTTCTTGTGTAGTGAATATTAATTTTGTTAAAAAAAGCACTGTGTTTATTAAAATGTTCAAGATGTTGTTGAAACACGCACTAAAGATTAATGTATCACGTAAAAACAAAAAAGACTTGAAACAAACGAGTCAATATATTGATTAAATTATGAATTATTATTAATTATTGAAAAAATAATAAATATGTTTTGGGAAGAGGGAAAGTAACAATGGCAGTGTGTTGGCTTATATCAATTTGATCGGATCTGCTTTCTCGCTTGCAAGCAATATTGTATACGATACAAAATGTTTCTCTCAAAGTAGTCAAGGAAAAATCAAATAATTGTGATGTTCGTATAATATATCATTATTTATATTTTTACATAGTGCGGAAAGGGAATCAAACCCTGGGCGTTCTGCATTGAAATAAACCCACAAGATCAACGAGCCACACTGACACAGAACAATACAATATATTGCGTACGTTGTAACCTAAAACTTTATTATATCCCGTAATTCAAAATAATAGCGCTCAACATATCATTTGCAACGAGCTATATAACTCTCGTAAGCAATAAAAAACAATCGTTTTTTCCCGAAAACATTTCAGAGGGATGAAATATTATACAGTAACCATCGTTTCGGTCGTGATAAAAGTGAAAAGTGGGCGACCTAAAGATCTTAACCATAGAATGGAATATGAGTCACCGCGTACTGGGTCGTGACTTTCAGAACGGGTCCGCTCGATGTGACGGGTGCTCGGAACATATTATCAAGCGCAATGGAGAGCGGCCATTTATTTTATTGTAGCTATCGAAGAGATGCAGGCAAATAAATATTGTTATCAAAGCTACTGCAGCTTCCATGATTCGCACAAACCACGCTGATATGTGAGCGGGAAGGTTTTTAATTCAACAAATCCGTAAATAATATTGAGATAAATTGTGTTTTTACATAAATATACCATATAAACATTACCGGTATTTATTTTTTGTGGTTCGTTTTTCCTGTAGGTTTGATCCTACTACGTATGCAGGAGATCTAGAATTCGATTCCTGATTCGGGTTGAGGTTTTTACTACCAAAATATATGGCATGGCCAACGGCGTTCTATATAGCGTACTTTATACTAACAAACAAGCCAGTGAAGCCACGTGCTATATGACCAATTGAATTTGAATAATGTTTTTCAATTATTTTTCAATAGTTTTCAATAATTTTTCAATAATTTTTTCAATAATTTTCAATTATAATCAACTATTTTTCTATAATATATTATGTGTATTGTCAGTGAAAGCTTCCATGATTTTGGGATGGGTGTAAACCCCGTACATGTAGAAAATCATATTTTCTTTGTGGTCCTTCATCCGCGTCCACGTTGCGCATATACGGCCAGACCGATGACGTCACACTTGACACCTGATTCAACCTCACTCAGCGTCTCATGTTCAAGAACTAGATCACAAATCTACCAAAACCGATGTAGGCAGTGATGATTTCAGACATTTTTCCTAGGGGGGGCTGATAAAAATCTGGGGTGTTGCTAAATTAGTAACTCATATTATGGCTTTTTTTTGACGCCGTGACAAAAGGCAGGGGTGGAGGGGGTTACGGTCTCTGTTGATGCCATCCTTTCAGTTTACGAATATGAGGTGATTCCTATTTGCCATTCTTACCTTTACTTAACATCGTTTAAATAGAAAATAAAATGTTGCAACATTTATAGATGAGTTTTTCGTGGAAATCGATTTATTTCCTAGTCCTATATGAGGTGGAAAAATATACCTCATTTTCTTGTATTTTGCATTTTTTTTTTTTTTTGCAAATTTACATTACGTCATGTGATTTTTTTAATCTGCTAGGGGGGGCATTTACAACTGCCGGAGGGGGCTCCGCTCCCCCCGGTATATGCCTGAAATCATCACTGGATGTAGGTATATATACTGGTAAGAAGCATGACGTTCTAAGAAGTGACGATCGCTCCCCGCGGTCTATTTCACGATATTCGCCCCGGGATTTCTCCATACCTGCTTGTTATTGTCCACTGCACTGACTGCACCGGTCGTGGTTGGAATGCGACTGCAACCTCACCACGCCTGGCAACAACGCGAGATATTATCAATACAATATATGAGGCATGAGATGAGATGCAGCTATACATTAGGTTGGTATTTGTCGCGTCACTTCACTATTACATTATCCATGACTACACCACATTCAATGATGATGATTATATTTGGTGTTTTACGTCCCATACTTTTGCAACGAGGCTAATCAAGACGGTGAGTGGGTGATTATGAGGGTGAAAAAACGCCACATTCATTCATAGTCGTGCCTGATGATGACAGCAGAGCAGCTGTCGAAATATTGCGTGACGTGATGCTGAACAACATCAATACAATTTTAACTGTGTAAGTCCTATACAGTGTTTTTATGACATTCATGCCCAAGCCAGGATTCGAACCTGGAACGCAAAGACCACGGTTTACTAGACCAACGCCTAATCGACCTTGGCCAACTGCGCCGGCACACCACCTTCAAAGATAATTCGGCGGAACTTGTGTTTATTTTTACATACGTTTGGAATTTAAAACATGGTTTGACACTGAATAAAGCTACATTTCTATCAAATGTACTTTCTCATTTAATTTTACACAATAAGAAACACAGTTTCATCGGTCTATCCGAACTGCCGAAATGATAACCCGCCATCTCACTCTATATAAGTTAGTGGGACTCTATACTCTACTGCACTCTACCCCACTCTACAACACAGAGTTACAATAATATACTGTATTATGGTGAGAAGGGTGCGCTTAATTTCACTATTCGAGCAAACTGGCAGAGGTCTGAGCATAAATTATACAACAGTTGTGAGAAAATGTTCAAATTTACCCTATCCCCCACCCCCCATTTACCCTATCACCCCATCTCCCCTACACCCCGATCCCCTACACCACCACCAAGCGAGCACCACACCGCGTAACAGTTGTTAGCGAAACCATGCATATTGCATCGTTTCGTCGTAACAAAGAAGGTAGCAAAATAAGATGTACGCAACTCCAACGTAAAATTATGCAATTTCAGAAATTAGGGATGGTATTAGGATATAGAGTTTTGAAACGTGGATTTTTTTGCGAAATGGAAATCACCACATAATAATGTTTCGTAAGAAACCTGCTCAGGGACAATCCATGTCCCTCTTTAGAACCCTTGCTTACCTCGCGGTGACATAAATCGAGGCCGGGTGACTAGGTATCGCGGTATTTGGAACGGTTGGGAAGAAATGTTCGAGGTCTGTTAGAGCAATGATTAGAGGCCTTTCACACGACGCCACTCAGAAGCGCTTCCGATGGTGGAGCTTTGATTCCAATGGGATCGTCCACACCTGTGACGGAGAAGCGTCGTAGAAGCGGACAGTCGCGTGTTCGTGCCGGAAGCGCTTCCGATGATGGAGCATTGATTCCAATGGGAGCGTCCACATCTGTGTTGGAGAAGCGTCGTAGAAGCGGACAGTCGCGTGTTCGTGCCGGAAGCGCTTCCGATGATGGAGCATTGATTCCAATGGGAGCGTCCACATCTGTGGCGGAGAAGCGTCGTAGAAGCGGACAGTCGCATGCTCGCGCCGGAAGAGCTTCCGATGATGGAGCATTGATTCCAATGGGAGCGTCCACATCTGTGGCGGAGAAGCGTCGTAGAAGCGGACAGTCGCATGCTCGCGCCGGAAGAGCTTCCGATGGTGGAGCATTGACTCCAATGGGAGCGTCCACATCTGTGTTGGAGAAGCGTCGTAGAAGCGGACAGTCGCCGCTCGCGCTGCACCAGCCACGTTGCAACGTGCAACTGCACTCGTCACGGATGATGCAAAGCATGAAATAGGAGCTTTCGCACGGTGCCACATCAGTGGCGCAACCACGCAGACAGAAACAGCGCAGGAGGGGTGGGGGGTTGAGGACATTACATAGGCAGTACTTGATTTGTTTTTTGTCAGTGAATGATATATATGTCACACTTTTAATTAATTTAGGAAAGGAAATCCTCATCAAACCACAATCGAAAACATTTTTAATTTTAATTTTTAGTACACATGCAAATATCTACATTGCATCTAGTCAATGAAAAGTTACTGATAGAAATTTTATTCAGGATCTTTATAATCGAACCATCAACCTCGGCACATTGGAGATGAACGTTTAAACCAAGCAATTTCGTTTGGATGATCTAATGTTTAAATTGATTTAATTGCAGGATGTTTAATATTTGGGGGTGCTTCAATAACAGGCAAGTTCATACATTGTGTGGAATATGCTTTATTCTCGCTCCTATTTTAATGTTAACAAAACTTTTTTGTACAGTGGTATATATATGGAAATCAGATTAAAGCATTTGACTCGTATTATCTAAATCTACTATTCCGCACACATCTGTTATTCTTAAGGCATATATAGTTGGTCGGACAACGACGTCGTTAACAAGGGACGAGTTCATCTTGAATTACTGCAGGTGATCGACGGTTTCTTGGTAATTGGAACACAATTTGCGATAGATCGCGTTCATTCCTGTAGAGTGATCCCTGACCTAGCAGGACTGACGGTTCTCTGGCTAGGAGGCTCCGCCCCTTCTTGTTGTTAGCGTCGTAGGGCCACGCCCCCATCCCCAGCAGTACCACTAGCAGCAGGAAGGTGCATCGCCAAGAACCACTCATACAAACATTTCTTTAAGTTAGCGTTGGATGCAATTCAAAATACTACCAATTATCATGCAGTTAATTACTTGTATATTTAATTTAACCTATTTTATGATCGTCATTTTACATGATTTCTCTTTTCAAAATCTTTACATCCAGTAACAAAAACACTAATGGTACGTTTTCAGCTACGCGTTGCAAGCGAAGCGAGGGCGCGAGCTCCAATCAGCGGCCGAGTTTCACGCAAAGAAGTTAATAGTTTCACGCAAACTCGGCCACTGATTGGAGCTCGCGCCTTCGCTTCGCTCGCAACGCGTATTAGTTATCTGTGGCGTAGCTGTAAATCGACTATAATGTCTATCAGAGTGAATGACACATTTGTACTTTTAAAAAGCTTTGTTGTGACGTAATGCACACATATTTTAATTCAAGATAGAAAAAAGGCAATGTCTCGTACCAGACGACCTTCTTGATACTAGCAACCCTAGCGGCCGAAAGTGGAACTGCTACAGCCTGTCTGGTAGAAGTAAAAAAAGTAGGCTACCGCTTTCATTCTATTTAACACTTCTACATGCATTCTTTACAAGCGATTGACGACAATGTATTATATAACAATATATCACTTATATCGATACAATTTTAATTCTTTCTTTTGGTTTAGGCAGTTATAATTAGTTATCTGTGGTTTAGGTGTGCCGGGAAAATAGATATATATAGATGAGGCCGTATGCACAGTGTCAAGTCAAGTACAATATTGTTGCTATGGAATTGTTTTATTACATGCTATCTTCCATAAGAAAAACAGACTCCATAGCAACCATAAACTTAACTACATACTTGACTCGACTGTATGGTTTCGGACAACGCCATGCTGATAAACATTTCACCAACTATGGTTAAACTGTAAACAAAGCTCAAGGAAAACGCAGTATTTGAAAACTGTATGATAATTATTTTGTAAACATTAAATTGTGCCTGCCTTCTCACTCATTTCAAGTGTACAGCGAATCCTTGTTCAAAGTGGACTTTATTATAATCTATTGCATTGGCCCCTCAAAATAGACTAAAGTCCATTCCTACAAAAGAACGATCCCAGGTAGCAAGGAATTTCCCCTCCTCGTTACCACCACCACTCGGCACGGGTGACACTGCTCGCGAGGCGTTGGAATGCGGTAGACAGCATGACCCATTGTCCAGGTGTCATTGTTATAAACGCAATTTTTTGATGTAGTTGAAATGATACAATTTCTAATTTATTTTCAGATATATGGAATAATGACGTAATATTAATATAAACTGAATTTTGTATTTTTAAAATAGCTTGAAAACTGCCGTATTTAGAGCAAGTAGTAACTATGGTTACGATCATGTTAGAAAATATAATAATACAAGAGACTAAGAATGACTGCAGAATAAACACGTAAAATTAATATAAAATAAGGTGTATTTTTAAAATAACTTGATTACTGCCCATTTTAAAGCAGTGTGCTCATCATCATTATGATTTTCAGACTTAAATCGTTTATATTAAAAGTATATTTTCAAATTCAAAATTAAATTTAGATTGTTTTCTCGGGATTGTATAATATAGCTAAAAAAAAATAATAATAATTACTAACTGATAATACTACTGATAATTACTAACTTTTGACTTTATCCGAACTTTGTTATTTTTAGAACCACACTAGTTTTCAGGCGTCTTGCCTCGGCGAGAGTGATTGACAGATGAATGAAATACACCTTTGACTCATGTTTTAAAATTGGCATGATAACTACCGTATTTAGAGCAAGTATAGTAACTTTATGGTCACGATCTTGTAAATAAAGAATATAATAAACATAATACAACGCCATTAATAATAACAATAATCCTAACAATAACAATAACAATAATAGGATATTATCAATAAAATTATCATATATTTTATTTTAATTTAATTTTGTCCCTCACACTGCTTTAAAATGGGCAGTAATCAAGTTATTTTAAAAATACACCTTATTTTATATTAATTTTACGTGTTTATTCTGCAGTCATTCTTAGGTTGGAATTCATTTTAGTCTCTTGTATTATTATATTTTCTAACATGATCGTAACCATAGTTACTACTTGCTCTAAATACGGCAGTTTTCAAGCTATTTTAAAAATACAAAATTCAGTTTATATTAATATTACGTCATTATTCCATATATCTGAAAATAAATTAGAAATTGTATCATTTCAACTACATCAAAAAATTGCGTTCATAACAATGACACCTGTACAATGGGTCATGCTGTCTACCGCATTCCAACGCCTCGCGAGCAGTGTCACCCGTGCCGAGTGGTGGTGGTAACGAGGAGGGGAAATTTCTTGCTACCTGGGATCGTTCTTTTGTAGGAATGGACTTTAGACGCATTCTGGTGGCAAGAAAATGAACAAGGCCTACTACAAGGTTGAGTTTATCTGTCAATTGTTCATTGTTGCTTTATTGTTAAATCATCAATGGCGCAGATAAGGGTGTTGCTTAGCAGCGCTATCTAAGGTTGGAATTCATAGTCGGCCCCTACACCTAGGGGCACCCATTGTTGCTATGGATTTGTTTTGTTTATGGGAAATAACATGGAAACAACTGTTACCTTGGTAACAATGGGCGCCCCTAGGTGTAGGGGCCGACTATGAATTCCAACCTTAGTGTTAGTTTTAATCCATACCTACAGATCCATAAGAAACACAGTTCACATTTACATGTTCATGCAAAACACAAAAATAACCAATAAATCACAAAAAAATTTCAAGGGCCGGGGTATCCGCTTATTTTTTCAGTGACGGATATGTTACCCAGATGTCAGAGTAATGTATATAATATATTGTGAGTAAATAAGTAATTCCACAAATAATTCAATCGCTTCACTGATAAATGTACTTATGGATGGGTAAGGTTAAGCTGTATTTACTATTCATAGGTTGCACGTACGTCACATCTGTGCGCCTGGCGGCCACATTTGTGACCAAACTTTCACGTTGCCATGGAGAAACAATTGAAGGCTGTTGTGGTAGAACACAGACATTCTTAGTTCTTTAAAATTCAGTCTGTTTTTTGAGATAAAATTGGTATGTATGTTAATATTTTTTGTTTATTACTAAGGTTTACTTTTTAAGTTCTTAATCAAGCTTATTTATTAAATTTTAATAGTAGGTATTTGCCAATGATCTTGGATTGGTTCGCATCAATTGTGTCGCAATCATGGCCGCTGTGACGTCACGTGGGAACTATGAATAATTATAATTATTGTACAGCTTCTTTCAGAGTGACGAATGCATTACGCCTATTATACGCCGTAGTTAGTTAGCTTGTGTTTATCAACAAATTATTTTCCAGTATCTAGAATGAATGTTAAAAAGAGGGTTGAGAAGGATATTACGGAGTCAATCTGGACAAGGTTTTGGATTCACAGATATCTTGCTTTTACCTTCAGTACTCTGTCAGTCTTGTTTGTTCGGTACAGTATAAGAACCCCAGCAACAACCACTGCCGTCAACTCTGATTCACCTTCAAAGCCAGACACGGATGTTGTGCTGTTGTCCATATATTATTGTGCATAAGTGTGTGCAGCGCAACGCTACAAGTAATATTTATGCAAGCATTAGGTACCGGTAATGAAACCTGTTTGATCGCTCTTCACGTGCATTCTTGGGGGAAAATGTTATTTCTCATTGGCCATGAATTAATAGAGCCGATAAAGTCGTTTGCAGAGGAAAACATAATGAGAACAGTAGTCTTGTGCTTAGAGGTCATAATTATGTTCACCTGATCAATACAGAAGAGTTTATTTTAGAAATAAAATAGCATCCCTATTTCGGAAGGGGGACTTGAATCATTGCTTTACTTGAATTTGGTTGGCTATCTTAAAATTGAATTTATTAGAACCTTCAAACACTGTACGATTGTATTATGTATTTTGTTGTTGTCTATTAATAGTTCTTAATTAATATCGAAACAAAAAATTGTAACAATACAGAACAGCAGCTGTCAGCCGCCAATAACGTCTTCGCGCCTTTTTCAAGGTATATTTTAACAGTAATACCACATTTAGAATATGTGGATGTCAAAACATTCAAATATTGTGCTATCTACTTTATATAATGTTACTACCATTGATGGAATTTAAGTGATTAATTTAAAATGTAATAAATGTGCTTTATATTTTTTAGTTGACTGAATGTGAGGTTTTTAAATGTAGAAATATAATTGTGTGATATCAGTGTTCTCGAGTTGTTGATTGGTAGTCCTGCTTCTGTTTATGCTTCGCTTCGCAGTGTTGTAAAAGCACGTAAGAAACAATTTATTCTTTGTATTTTACTAAGCTTAGTCTTATTTGTTTTACTCAAAATGCCTTACACTGATGTGCATCGATTGTATTTACAAATTATGATGTCACATAGTGTACTCACTGAAAAGGAGGCTCTAGAAAAGTATAACCAAGCCGAAGCATCTCTCATCAAGAAAGACAACGAAACAACCACGATTGTACCAAATTCTATGCTTAGGCCTATGCAAGACTTAAAAGTTTTAGTCGACGATATAAACAAGAGAATTAAACGGTTTAATCTTGAAATTCGTACAGCGATTTGTGAGGTTTCGACGAAGCGTTACTACGTGTTGGTAAATACGGTATCCACCGCCCTTAACCTCACTCTTAAAAAGTACACCGTGAACGAACTGGAGGTGTTCAAAAAAGTCCTTGATCAAGTTGTCGATTCTGATACCGGTAAGGCGTCATCTATTGCATGTATGAACGTACGAGTTCCTGAAATGAATAAGACTGCCATTGAAGGGACGATCCAGAAATTGGTCAACGACAAGTGGCTCGACATTGTTGACGGCAAGTATAATCTCAGTGTACGTACTATCACAGAACTGGGACCATTACTGAAAAGTATGTATAAGGATGATGTTAATGCGTGTGAACTTTGTAAGGAGATCATTTTTCAAGGTTATCGTTGTGGCCAGTGTGGTTCGATTATCCACAAGACTTGTTTTAGGAGATACTCAAAACGAGTGCGTAATGTTGACGGGTTACTTAAGTGTCCACATGCTGAATGTGAAGGATTTATTAATGCTCCACCTATTGTTGACGATTCAGAAGACCGTGAAACTCATGATGAAAATGGGCAAATGGAGGTTGATTCGGAACCTGAACCTGAACATGAACGTCAAACCAAGCGAGCCAAGCCTGGGCCTAAGTCTAGGCGCCGCTAGTGATAACAATAAATGTGATCATACCTTGCTCCATTGTTGAAAAACGTGTACCTTTCTTACATCAATTATCGAAGCCCTGCCAGTATGTTGGTACCATACTTCACTTGTGCATGTACCTTTAGGCTCGTGCTGAACTTAATACCGTACTAGGGCCTTGTTTAGTCCTAGCGTACTTTGCTCACTCGTAGTAAATGCTCAAGTAGATATGTGTAGCCTACATGCAACACGTTAAGTGTAGCCTAGGCCTAGGAGCGTGTCCGAATATTACTCCAGGTGGCGATTCTTGTTCTTGGTATTCTAGCTCCATTTTTACCAGCAATAACGAAGTTTAAAGGTGTTGTAAAGCAGGGCTCAAAAATTGTATAAAATAGTGCATGGCCAACTGGGCATGTTATAGATAGTTTAACATGCCCTGCCATCTAGGTAATAGTACTTTTTATGATTATGATTATTATGATTATGACAGAACACTCATTTCTTGTCTTTCTGTAGATGTTGGAGGTCACAATGATTTCTTTACAGGGTGACAACCTTTGAAAAAGTAATAGGCCTACGCTCTTTCCACCCAAATGACTGGTTATTTCGCACGAAACGCAGTATGTTTAGGCCTATATTTCATTTAGTTTTTCCAGTTGCCTGACATCCTTTGAAAGTGAAAGGTTCTTTCGCACAAAGCGCAATACCTACGCCTAGGCCTATGTTTATATTTCATTTATTTTTTGTCGTGATCCGCGAGGTAGTTGGTGAATTAAATGGAGGTTGGCATCACGTCACACATTGAGGTGTGTAGGCCTAATGATCGCCTTTTCAATAAATTTCTCGCCTGGGTCGCATTTAATTACGTTTTCCATAATGATGCGGACGATAATCGTATATCAATATGTATCAATAATATCGTATTACGATATCATCATGCTACGTCATATCGCGATATTTTGCACCCAGTAGGCCTGTCATGATAAATTAATAATACGTCGTATTATCGTTGTAGTCGACAACTTTGTGCTGCGGTTATTTGATAATTTCTAAGGATGAGTTATGATAAGTTTTCAATAATTTCAAATGATGACAATGACATCGCATCAATAACTTAAGGAGCATTTAATAAACTATAAACCAGTTATGGAAGATATTATTAGGCCAACTTTGGAAACGTCTTCATTCGGCATGATTTCTCGATAATATCGTGTCATGATATATTGTGAAAAATGTGATTATCGATATGAATCTATTTATATTTATAGCAGGCCAGAAAAGGAAGCAGTTTTATATTGGATAGTAAGACAAAAGAATGGCTGAAGAAGCCATCTTGGCACAAGAAGGAAAAAAAAAAATTTATCATAACCCATATTTACTTTTTCGTCACTTTCACACTTGTCACATCTTCAAAACATGCTAAATAGCATTGTTCTTGCCTTCTGGGTATTTGCTATTACATTACCTTTAAAGGATGTCATTGTTAACAAATTTTTGCCCACTGTTGCATGTGCGTACACAATGCAAATCTGTACGCATGATTCCTCTAGCCTCCATGGTCAAGACCTAGAACAAGTGTGCACTTTTAATTCTAGTTCTAGTTCTTATTCTTGGTAGCAAGGTCCAGTCGCGCATTAGTAGGCCTACTCGATCATTACTTGAAGCGTCACTGACGATGCCGACATAAACATCCCTAAACATAAAGAGAGCCCATAACCGGTAAACACGGGCGTAGTCAGGATTTTGATTCAGGGGGAGGGGGGGGGGGGGGGAGAAATCTTGCTCAATAATAATGGTTCATTTATCATTTGGAGTTATTAGACCTAGGCCTAGATTGCAAGTTTAAAATGGTTTGTAAAAAAAGGGTACAAATTATTATTAATGTTATGGATGAATAAATTATATTGAATATTGTCCTTTCAATTTTGGGAGGGATCGAACACCATGATTCCCCCCCTCGCTACGCCCCTGCCGGTAGCCTACAGCCACCCTTCATAGGTTGCACGTAGGTACGTCACACAGTGGCGTATCCAGGAATTGGGAAAGGGGGGGGTTTTCAACCCATATTATAGAGAGTGGAGCCGAAACATAATTGGGGTTCCGGGGGGGGGGGGGGGGGGGGAAGCTTGCCCGAAAAAATTCTCGTCAAGGTCATTTTAGTGCACATCTGTGCGTTTTACAGCGGCCAACTGAAACATGATTACTCAGTTTCTGGCAACACATTTTTTCCTTAGCACCGCTAATAAAAGGATTTGCATATTTTTCGTATTGCTTTTGCTTTTAATAATTACAACAATATACAATAATTATTAAGTAAAACATCTAACTGTCTATTGAAATACTGTCTATTGAAATGTAAACGGTCATTTTCCATGTTTCCTTTGCAAAAGGGGGGGGGGGGGGTTGTCCCCCCCCTCCCCCCCCCCCCCGTGAATACGCCACTGACGTCACATGTTCACATGACAACTATCTTATCTTTGTGTTTGCGCCTACCTTTTGACAGCGTGAATACGTATCATGATGAAACAATTGAAGACTATTGTGCTTGACTCCTATGATCCTTAGTTTAAAATTCAGCAGGTTTTGGAAATAATATAGGTACCATGGATAGTAATTTGTGATTTTTTACTTTTTAATTCTAAGGAATGCTTTTATTCAATTTGCAAAAATTAGTCCTACCTGCCTATTTTCTAGGGCCTAGGCTATGGTACATCTTAATGAATGAAGTAGTTCTAGTAATATTTTGAGAACACTACAGAACATTCAAAAAGTGATAAGCTAGCATGTGGTTTTGTAAAGAACTAAAAACTGAATTCAAAGGTTTAAAATAGGTTCATCATCAGGGGAAATGAAGCAATTAATTTACATTAGTTTACAAATTACCAATCAGAACAGTAATAGTTGAACAATTTGAAACTTTTTAAATCTAGTTTTTAGTGCTTACAAAACCATATCATGCTCATATAGGGTACATTCTGAAACCTCCTGAAAATGATTGGGTTCCAGCATCAGCTAGCACGTCCCAGCGTCACATTTTGTCAAGTGTTTCGGAACGCCTACAAGCGAAAAGATGGAGGAAATGTGCGGTAAAAATTTGTAATGAAATTAGAAAAATAATATTCTAATCGTTTCCCAATACGTAATAACAAATACGACATGAAAGATAATAAAACCCTGCAACGCGTGGTATAAATAACGGTCAATATATAAAATTCCTGGCAATTTGACGAGCTTTTAAATTATTGCATTTTGAAAATGCCACCATGATTTGTGAATGCTGGCAGATGCCCTCGCTCGAACCGGCTGGCGTTTTCATGATGCTGGCGCAGGAAGTTACGGAACGCCCAGCCTAAGATATTCAGGAGGTTACAGAACGGCCTCAGCGCGGAAATGGCATATTCAGCTAGTTTCGGAACGTACCCTTGTAGTGTTACCAAGATATTACAGTAGGCCTACTACAAAATGTTACTTTTAGCGAGACTACTTTTCCACCTTAAAATCTATAGGTTTGCCACTGTCGAGTGCTGCTATAGGCTATCTCGGGAGATGCATGCTTATGTGATAAAGCCCGCTACTCTTCTTAACCTAGAGGTTTTGCAAAGAAAGCCAAGTACAAAGTTAACCAGGGATCATCTTCCTATGTGGCTAGTAAGTGAGGAAATTGTACAATAATCGGGACCCTGAAAGTTTAAGCCACAATTTATAATGGAAAGAAATGTTATTAGTAATTGATTTATTATTATGATTATTATTATTATTAATATTATTATTATTATTATTATTGTTATTATTATTATATTATTATTATTATTAAATAGTGCTGTTAAGACATTTATATGGTGCACAGAGCACCTGAATATTGGAAGTAAATAAATTGCATTTGATTAGCCTACAATACTAATGTAAATCAAATGTAAATTTCTTCTTGCCAATCAAAGTTACTTGAAACAGGTGATTGCATACATATTCAGCAAGGTCCGTAAATCCCCTGGCTCGTTGGGACTCGTCGAACCCTTTCGAACTCCCAAGTCAGGTCGTCCCATCCATTTCCACAATGTTCAAAATCACGTTATTCAAATTGGAGAATCATTCAGGAAAACAAATGAATTGATTCGTCAAAACCACATTACATCTAGAAATCAAATTTTGCATGATAAATTAGTAGATTTAAGTAATAAACCAGTTTTTGTAGTGGGCACGAGAATGGCGATTTTCGTGCCCATGAGAAGACCTTATTTTGAGGTTTACGGAACCTCCGCCAGGGGATCGACGGACCTTGCATTTTCGGTATTATGTATATTAATTGAGCAAATTATTTTAAAAGTGATAAATTATCCGTCTGGTCTATAGGGAGGGATGCACATGTGGCTTCTGTCTTGCCCTAGGCCCTAATGTAATGTAACTGTTCCATTGTCCAAAATGTTTTCATGATAGTAACTTGGCCTAACGTAAGTACTCTCATGCTTGCAAAGTAGTCGAGTCCAATGTTACCAACGTAATGTGTAGGCCTACTTCTCTAGTTCCTATTCCTACCATCTAATTGAAACAGGTCCATTAGGGATAATTTGCGATCTTCACAAGTGGTTACTGTACCTGGAACGGTGGGCTTGGCTAATTAGTCTTGTGTACTCGACTCAGCGGAAGACGAAATGTTCGATGCTGACATTACGGGCTCACAAGGTGGTGCGCTTTTACTAGAGTTGTTTGTTTTTTCCGAGCTGAGAAATTGTGAAAAGTGCTAATAATTAAGGAAGGTGTAAACAAAGTGTATACTACCTGTTGATTGGCACCTCAAAAACACCGAAATCCACCGCAAAAATACGCCATTTTCCAGTCCTAACATCGAAATTTGTACTAGCTAAATGTTTGTGAAATCGTAGTTTTAGTTACCTTGTAACCTTTCCATGTGTTAACAGTCTACCATTTTTTTTTGTATATATAGGCCTACTGTACATGTTTTTTCAATTTTATTGCAGATGACCGAATATGTATTATTTTCTGCTCTGTATGTTTCGTGAGCATAATTATATGGCTACATCACTGTATACATATTGTAAATTGGTTCCTTTTAAATTTCAAGATGGTTCTGGTGTAATTGACTGTCAAAATCACCAAAAACCCTTCACACCGCCATAACATCGAAATCGTTAAATCCAACCGAGCTATGAGAAATAAAGAAACAATACAATACAATAAACCATATTTTAGGAATCATTGCACCATTTACAAACACCTCTAGCTATAACTGTAGAGCATAACTTACCTATAATGTAATGTACCAAGTACCAACGCTAATGTACCTACCTACAGTATTTAATTGTGAGTTGCAGCTCGTTTCTTGCGTCTCTTTCCGCACATCTGTTGGTGTTGAACGAACAGTGAGCATATTAATAAGAGAAGTTGTCACATGATGACTTGAGTGTCTTTAGAAATCTGTGCATGGGGCTAGGGATGTGGGTTTTCTGGAAAAACTAAATTTGGAGAATTTCCATGGAAAATTTCTGGAAATTTTCCAAAAAATGGAAAATTCATTTCTTGCATACTGCCTACTTTGCATGAATTAATATAATTATAATAATAATAACATTTAACAATAATAATAAAATTTTCTTATAAATAAATAAATACAGAACATATTGAAAACAACTAGCCAAGCAAATCAAGTCAACCAGCACAATTATCCTAGAACTCAAAGATCTTAGTTTTAAATTACCAATAAAAGGCATAATTGGCAAAAAAAATCGGATTAAGTTAATATTTAAGAAGTAGGAAATTTTCTGAAAAATTGGTTAGAAATTTTCAGACCCACATTCCCTACATGTGGCGAATGCTCACACATACCAAACCAACAATGTTCAGGTATATCTACAGGTGCAGTATGTTGTCAGAAGCAGACTTCTTTCGTCATGAGCCATATTATCTAAGATTGTGTAGTATGATAGTCGCTGATATTTTAAAATAGCACAAATCACAATACTTGGTTAATTCTAATGTTTGGCAGAATAAACGTTATCGATTGAAGATTGATTATTTGTAAACATGGCATAAAGTTTCCTAATTACTTGAATAGAATAAGAAAATGTAATGGCCTACTATTTTTTTTAGTTAATGACTAGTGTTAAAGACTTGATACTCGTGAGTAGTTGACAGCTTGTCGACATGGTACTCGAGTTCCGGCTCAAGCTAAAAGAACTAGGAAATTTGTTTTATATCGCATTTTGCAATCTTATATTATCTGTCTCTTTTACATTCTGTAGAGTAGATCCTGTTATGTAAGAGATCACCTACCTGTTGCATTGTGTTACTTTCAAATAAAAACATTATTGTATGATATAATAAGTTTCATTTTAATACCAGCAGGGCGATTCTCTAAGATGCGCGGTAAATTTAACCTTAACGACACTTGTACTAAACTTACCACACGATAAGCTACCGCGCGATTCCCAACTACCATTTCATAACGTTCGATAACCGTATCGAAAGGACGTAGCCGTTGCAGCAGAGCAGCGCCTGTTATATATTAGTTTGTGGATGTTTTCGAGATGGCTGTGTACACTATAGAAAGTTAACCAATGACAACGCGTGAATAAATGGAACGTTTGCCATTGGGTGCGTTTGATTTCCGGAGACCTTCTGCACTTTTTTCACTTATTGCAGCATTAGGGTTCGTTTGATTTACCGGCACCTTTTGTACTTTATGCCATGTATCCCATGAAATAACATGGAGTGAGTGCAAAGAGTATAAAAGGTGTAGCAAATCAAACGAACCTAGTGTTTGAACTTAGAAGTAGGCCTAGGGTTCTAGGCCTACCCTACGTGCCGTGACGGCACGGCCAAACTAGGAAAGTAGGGTTATGATACAAAATTACTTCTAGACTTTTGTTACATAACTACAAATTATATTTCCTTACTCACAAACATATTTTTAAATATAAATATCGTATATTTGTATCGATACACACAACACATTTCTATAATCAATTAGTTCAAATGCTGAAGTGAACATGAGACGGCTTGAAAAGTCCGCCATGTTTTGTTATCGCACGTCTAAAGGCAGGGTTTTGGAGCGCGCTTCTTTTAACGTAGGTGGTAACGATCTTTGTCGATAAAACACGGTAGAGAATCGCTAACTCAATGCGGTAAGGCTCGTAACGTCGAAAACGGGCGTTCAATTTACCATGGACCTTAGAGAATCGCCCTGCTGCAGGGCGATTCTCTAAGGTCCATGGTAAATTGAACGCCCGTTTTCGACGTTACGAGCCTTACCGCATTGAGTTAGCGATTCTCTACCGTGTACGTTTTATCGACAAAGATCGTTACCACCTACGTTAAAAGAAGCGCGCTCCAAAACCCTGCCTTTAGACGTGCGATAAGAAAACATGGCGGACTTTTCAAGCCGTCTCATGTTCACTTCAGCATTTGAACTAATTGATTATAGAAATTTGTTGTGTGTATCGATACAAATATACGATATTTATATTTAAAAATATGTTTGTGAGTAAGGAAATATAATTTGTAGTTATGTAACAAAAGTCTAGAAGTAATTTTGTATCATAACCCTACTTTCCTAGTTTGGCCGTGCCGTCACGGCACGTAGGGTAGGCCTAGAACCCTAGGCCTACTTCTAAGTTCAAACACTAGGTTCGTTTGATTTGCTACACCTTTTATACTCTTTGCACTCACTCCATGTTATTTCATGGGATACATGGCATAAAGTACGAAAGGTGCCGGTAAATCAAACGAACCCTAATGCTGCAATAAGTGAAAAAAGTGCAGAAGGTGTCCGAAAATCAAACGCACCCAATGGCAAACGTTCCATTTATTCACGCGTTGTCATTGGTTAACTTTCTATAGTGTACACAGCCGTCTCGAAAACATCCACAAACTAATATGTAACAGGCGCTGCTCTGCTGCAACGGCTACGTCCTTTCGATACGGTTATCGAACGTTATGAAATGGTAGTTGGGAATCGCGCGGTAGCTTATCGTGTGGTAGGTTCAACACAAGTGTCGTTAAAGTTAAATTTACCGCGCATCTTAGAGAATCGCCCTGCTGGTACTGATTAATGATTATTTATTTATTGACATTCCTTTCCCTGCTATAGGAAACCCTTGTTTTTAATTTGCGTTTTATATAGCAGTACATTGAGAAGGAAAATAAATAAATAGAGAAGAGAAAAAGAACTTTTCTCTTTTTTCTTCTCACTCTCATTTCCACTTTTCTCTTATCAATTAGCTTCCTGTTGTAGAAGGACTTTATTATTTTTCAGTCTTCAACTTCCCAAAATGATTGCAACATGGGAAGTCCCATGATTTACACACTTTCTCTACTTCTGAAAATGTAATTTTGTATTTTACACTTTTACTTGCTACAGGGCCCTACAAGACTCTTATCACCATGTTAAGTTCACTATTTTGAAAAAATAAAAACATACCATTCATACGTAGCAACGAGGCTCATGTTAAATTGTATAATAATATACCCCACTGAAAATTATAGATATAAGCCAATAACATAGTTATAATGTTAGTATCTTTGGATATAGGCATTCAAATTTACACCATACCATGAAAAAAAATATGGTTTGTAGCAAACTGTTCTGCCAAGAACCACAACCTTGTGTTTGAAAACGATTTTTATTATTAATGTATGGAAAAAATCGAAAATTACATTGTTTAGTTGTGACTTGTGAATTGCACCCGCTGTACACATTTGGTTTTGTTATGAGTTGAATTACATTGTTTTAGGCCCCAGAAGCAGCAATCAAATTGTCCTAACTAGGCCTACATGCTAGCATTTCAGTGGATCAAGTTTGCTAGAATTCGCAGGTTTTTTCTTTAGATGTAACATTAATACTAGTCAATCAAAATAGTCAATAATGTAACATCAATAATATGATGAAACATTTTCATTTTTCGTATTAATGCCTGTAAGACCTCGGTATCGACTCTGCTAAGAAGGTGACTGCTGTTATCGACCACCGATGTGTCTGGCGGTGGCGCTACCTGACGTACAATTGAGTAACTTCGTTAACTGAAACAACTGCGAAATTTAAAATGTGTACGGAACATTCAATTTTCAAAGTGGTTTAAAATTTTGTAATCAATTTAGCATAGATTACAAAATAAATAAGGTAATGGAGGTTGGATCAAGTCCGCTATAGCAGCACGCGCAACGAGCCTCCGTCAGGCGCTGTAAGTGTCGATACAGAATTTATATCCTTAATGGTAGACTTTGTGTGCCATACCACTTTGTCCAGCCTTGATTCTTTACTATTACCGTTGAGTGAGCAATATAATATTCTCACTCAACGCTACTACAAATTGTTTTCTAGTTTGAAACATCGAGTTTATTCCGGCTACAGTTGGTTCGATTCTCGAAACGTCGAGAGTGAGTTGAAATTATTTATTTATTTATTATTTTTTTTACTTTTTTATTTATTTATTTATTTATTTATTTATTTATTTATTTATTTATTTATTTATTTATTTATTTATTTATTTATTTATCTATTTATTTATTTATTTATTTATTTATTTATTTATTTATTTATTTATTTATTTATTTATTTATTTATTTATTTATTTATTTATTTATTTATTTATTTATTTATTTATTTATTTATTTATTTATTTATTTATTTATTTATTTATTTATTTATTTATTTGTTTGTTTATTTATTTATTTATTTATTTATTTATTTATTTGTTTGTTTGTTTGTTTGTTTGTTTGTTTGTTTGTTTGTTTGTTTGTTTGTTTGTTTGTTAGTTAGTTAGTTAGTTTATTTATTTATTTATTTATTTCTTACTTTATTTATTCATTTAATGTATATCCAATTCAGTTATAAAAACTGATTATTGTTACACAATTTGTTTCATGAATCTCAAGTATGGAGGAGTTGATTGAATATTCTGCCGATAACCAATAAATTATTCTACGGAAAACTGTATAGGATTGTGATGCAAATTATTATCATGGTCGGTGGTTATAGAGGACTCAAAACTTACATAGATAGCGCTGCTAAGCAACCTCCTTTCAGCGCCATTGATGAATAATAACAATAAAACAACAATGAAAAATGACAGCTAAACCACTCCTAATAGAAGTTTAATTTCTTGCCACCAGAATGCATCTAGTACATTCTGAATTATTACTAGATTTTTTATTATTATTATTATTAGATTATTATAGATTATATTATTATAGATTTATAGATATATTATTATAGATTATTATTATTAGAAATTTAACTTCTATTAGGAGTGGTTTAGCTGTCATTTTTCATTGTTATTGTTATTCCACTTCGATACTCGAACTCACATGAAGCCTCCAGAGTGAATCCTTGAATTGATCGGTTATGGATATTGAAATTAACAGCAATCAATTAGATCGGCATGTGACAAACTTTTTATAAAATACAGGCATTGATACGTTGAAATCACAATTTCCTTTTTTTTTTCAACAAATACAAATTTATTTATTTTTATTTAAGGTGCTCAAAAATGATCGGGACATAAACGCGTATAGATTGATCTATAACGCTAAGCAACCATTAGTAGGCTAAATAAATCTGTTAATCGTATTCTGAAGCCAATTTTGTACAACCCTTTCCTTGTGTTAACACACTTTAAGTTAGAACAATCATTTAAAATGAAATTATAACAACTGCTTTCTTTCTTTAAGTAGGTATTTTTAACGTGGGGAATGTATGTATGGCCTGAGACCGGACGAGCCAAAGAACCGCGGATTCTGGCGTGAAGTCAACTAGGAAACAACGTCTGTGGACGAGCGGTAGCCTGCCAAACTAACAGCTGACGGAAAAACTTGATGCATCATTATTTCTCACACAAGGGGAAATACAATTGAGGTAGCTAAGGAACACCCGACTTACTATCGGATTCAAAAAAGTGTATCTCTCAATTTAGAACACAGTCAATAAAATAATGACTAATTCTATGATCACTTCTTGTCGTAGGAATAAGTAAACGCCCTAAACGGTGACTTCGTAGCCGTCCTAGCAACGAAGCATCAAAGTTGTTCTGAATCGGCCTTGTTGATTCTGGCACTTGTCCGCGGGTGTTCGCACTGACCAATCACTGGTTCATATGTTTCATATTAATTGGCATGTTGATTTTTGATTGGTTATCAGTTATCACTTACTCGTCGATGGTGTTCGGAGCCTACAGGGTTGGTTTAGTCGCTTTAAATTGAAGTCCCGCACTGAAAATCAGTCTTGTTACTGAGCATGGTAGACTCTAAATGTGAATGTATTTATATATTTATTTATTTAATTATGTCGCATAGTTACACAATACAATACAATTAAAACACTTTCAAAATTATTTATTATATTCTTTAAAAATATAAATAATTTTTCGTAGGAAAGCTACCAATGGACAGTCCATATCCCCCTTCAGGTGACTAACTATAGCTATTGCGGTATTCGGTATAGTTTGGGAGGAATGTCCGAGGGCTGATATTCTAACTCAATCCCAGCATTAATTGCCTTGTAACTAAAGAAAAACAAACGATGGCCGGTTTTGAACCGGTGACCTCCCGAATTAGAGTCTCGCATCTTACCGCTGAGCCACCTCTATCGGTATCTTAAAAATGTACCTAAGTTGAATAATTACTTTTAAATCTTTTTGTTGTAGTGCCAACAGTAGTATAATGGTAAACCGTGAAATATCTCGATGTTAAGTTAAGCTATAGGTTTCATCACATGCTATGGATGCAGTGCAGCTAATACTCCAACCATTTTTTCCAATTTAATTGGTATGTAACCGTTAACCAAGAAACGACGAGTTATTTTACGGTGGTTTCCCTACTGTTCCATCACTATTAATTATTGTTTTGAATGTTCAAACTCGAGGGAGTCACCTTTTTGAATCCGATAGTAGTTTAGCGTTCACCGTGTGTCTATGGTTCACCGTAGTTGTAAAGGTGCGTGGACTGTTTGCCTGGTCTAAAAGCATGAAACTCTGTATTGTAATAGTTTTAAATCAAATAATTATGTACTTGATGATGATAGTATAAGAAATATAACGTGTGTTACGTGCGCAGAATGGCATGCGTCTATATTTGAGTCACACAACAATAAAGCAACTACTATTATATCTAAAATGGTTTGGTTGAGTTGGTTTTTATTAAACCGTCAAACGAGAAAAAAATAACTATTGTGTATATTTGATGTAAAAACGTTTTTATTTTTTCAAAGTGAGTCGATTCAGCCATTTAACATTAGTGTATACATTGTTATAGGACAGGTTGATTTCTAAAAATGTAATTAACAGTTTTTACTTTCTTTTCACAACATATAAATAAATCCTAACCCTCGACTGTGGAAGTCGTCCAAACACAATTGACTTTGTTTCAATTTGTAACGAAAAAATCCTCTCAAAAAAATTTAAACGCCAAACCATTTATTTTGGTTCTATATAAATATGTTTTATAAATTTGTATCATGATATGTGTAAAACGTTGCTATGTATAGCAGTGACATGTTTAAGATGCTAAGCATGATCGACACTCAAATCACGGTTGCTGATAATGTAAGGCTGTATTTATTTCATAATGGCTTGCAATTCTGTCAGACATCAGCATGGCAGGTGGTTGATCTAAAACCCCATCTCGCATGTAGAAACGTATAAATATAAATCTGGCGTCTATATTGATGACGCTGTTGATTTGGTTTGCTCTCTTCTCCCCTACACGGGTGTAGGCCCTATGGTTGGTTTATGTGGGCGTCGAAGGCAATTGCAACGCCGACTTGTATCACAGACGCAGATGTTTGTTAAGGTAACGGGAAATTGAAGTCATAATCCTTCTTCCACATACTTGCCGGCTCTCTTTGTGATCAAAACCACCACCAACCCCACACACGCCTAAAATCTCTCAACCCTGCACATTTAGATTCCCTTATGACTACCCCAGCGATGTACAATGGATCTTATTCGGATGACGTCATAAAATAAATAAATTCGTATTTACAGTCTACCCACTCAGTAACAAGACTGATTTCCAGTGGGGGACTTTAATTTAAAGCACCTAAACCAACCATGTAGCACCTGTAGGCTCCGAACACCATCGACGAGTGAGCGAACACCAATCAAAGATCTCTATTTCAAATATGAAACACATGAATAAGTGATTGGACAGTGCGAACACCTGCGGACAGATGCCAGAATCAACAAGGCCGATTCAGAACAACTTTAAGTTTATTGAGTGCTTCGTTTCTAGGACGGCTCGAAAGTCAGCGTTTATTTATTCCTAAGTCAAGAAGTGATGGATTTGAATCCATATTAGAAGTTAAAAAAACTTCTGCCTGAAGCCATATGACCCTGTCGAGTAGCCAATACGTCGTAAAACACCAAATACTAAACCTAAATCGCTAGTTAAAACCCAACGAAATTAACTTTTGTATGACAATCTTGAGAATGCTACAGAATATTTTAAAAAGTGCTAAATAACCAAAATTTGGACTACTCTTTCAGTACTTTCATTTTACATGTTTGAATAGTGAGGCTACCCTCCGCAATTAGGGTAACGACGCAGTGGCCAATGTGAAATTATTTGACAGGAGTAGGCAACGTAACGCTGTCATTATCATCCTCACTCATCGTCTCGATAAACCTCAGTTCCCCCTTAGCTGGAGCAATATAATAAACGCAAAATCATGATATTTTCTTGGCTTATTGACACATAACCGATAAGCAAAACTGAAAGTTCTTAGGACCCCTATTCAGATTCTATAGCTCATTTCGTATTGACCGAATCCGATTCTGACAATACTATCGTGTCGGTATCCGTTTTTCTGGTTCTGAATCCGATCGGCAGCCTTTTAAATGGCGAACTGAAAATACCCGTAGTACTAATCATAGAAAATAACTGTTTATACACGTGATGTTGTGTTCCAAATACCATTCAATAATAATTATAATGCGGTAAGGCGCGAGACTCCAATTCGGAAGGTCGCCGGTTCGGTACCGGCCATGCACCGGGAATCCTGACTGGGGGTATTTTCCCGAAGTTTTCCTCAGTCACAAGGAGATGCTCGGGTTTTGTCACGCTATTAGCCTTCGGACATTATTTCCTATAACTATTCTGGAAATACCTATATAGTTACCTGAAAAGGGACATAGTTTTGATCGACACTTGGCAGGTTTCCTACCAAAAGTTTGTATAGTACAATGATCTGGAAAAAACTAATTAACGACGTGTATATACCAAATATACACTTTGCATCTAAATGACATTAGCTGGTTCTGATGTGGCTCGTTTCTTAGTGATGTCCTCCCAAAGCGTAACAAACCCATTTCAGGTGACATTTTGGAATCGCCGTTAAATTCCGTTTCGTCCATCTTTGGCGACGGCCGAACGGGCCAATATTCTTCGACATGACATTGGATTCGGCTGTTTTCATTTCGGGCAACAATAGGAATATTATCTAATAGAGTCGAGGCTCAATATTTATTGGCATGGTACATGTACATGTTATTTACAATGTATTGCATTTTAAGGTAACATATAGTGACACGGAAGATTAGGTACACACGTAGGTCAGAAGACTTGTGCCATGTATTTGGCCTATTTCTATTTTCTAATAGCTAACTATACTATTAAACTAAACTAAAACAATGCAAACTCTAAATAACATAACAAAACAAGATGGAGTCAGTATAATTGTTACATTTACACTACTGAATAATTGTAGACTAATTATAAAATAATGATATAAATGATAACAATAAAATAAACTAGTAAAGATAATTTATAGATAGAATCATATTGTGATAACAAACTTATAAGTTACTATTTAATATTTGTAATAGGGTGGTTACGTTAGCTCATTGTCAATGTAAATGCTCGCCTTGTTCATATTCTGGGTAACGTGTACATATGTGTTATAAAAACTTGCTGTTGTCCGCGCGGACAAAACCTCCGAGCTCAAGCGCACAGTCGGCGTTCTGTCAGGACACTCGAAAATTAACGAACAAGTTTTAATTTCCCCAAAGAGTTTTTGCCTGCGTTCCCAGGAGGACGAAAGATTACTAATTTTCCACGAAAACAGTCTTCTGTAAATTTATACCCGTCCGAGGCGAGTCGTCCAATTTGTGTCGCATAAACGGGCTTATTTAACCATCTAAATTTCTCTTTAAAAAGTTTGCATACATTTGTGTTTATAGTTGAGGCGCTAAATGAGGGTGTGTTGTTTTAAATTTTACTCATTGTTATTTAAATACGTCAATTTCCTAAGTGTTTATGTAAATGTTGTTTTAACGGAATGGAAATTCAGACATTGTGCAGGTTGAGGTTGAGGAGGGAACTCCAGACCTGTCTCACATCCAGTGAAGGATAACAGAACAATCCACTTAACACTGGCTAGAATAAATGCTAATCACAGTCGGTGTCTACGTTGCATGTGGGGACCGGCCAACGCAAGAGGGTGTAACTATTTCTCATCATCCCTTATTTCGTCTTCACTTTCATCATATCCGGAAAACACTTAGATTTGTCTGAGGAAATTTATTCTTCAAACGAATTACTACATTTATACCGATAGCCCTCTGTTAGCCTTCCTCGCCCTGCAAAGAAGAGGTGGGTGCCGGGATCCGTCCCAGGCCCTGCGCCCGGATGGTTCAGCCGTAGTGAATTTGTTATCTGTGGTTCAGCCCCAGACTGAGACGGCCCCCTCGCACGTACTGAGCACGCATTCAGACTCCTCGCGTTTTTCACAATTGTCGTCGGACATCCACTGTAGCATGTCCTACATCAATTCATCTCATAGTTTTTACTCTTATCAACCCAGCCCTCGGGCATACGCGTTTTAATCCTCATCTGCTCTAAAGGGCCAAGCCCGGGAGAGCGTTCTTATAGCAAAGCTCGAAACAGAACTATTGCACTCTAGTAAGTAATAATTAGGTAAGTAAGTGAGTAAGTAACTGAGAGAGGGTTATATGCCGAGTAACTAAGTAAGTAAGTAAGTTAGTAAGTAAGTAAGTTCGTAAGTAAGTAACCAAGTAAGTAAGTAACTAAGTTAATAAGTTAAAGGTAGTAAGTAACTATGTGAGTAACTGAGTGAATCAGTAAGAACTGAGTGAGTAAATGAGTAAGTAACGAAGTAAGTGAGTAAGTGAGTAGGTAGGTAAGCAAGTAAGTATGCCGATAGAGACTGTTCGGCACGCTGTAACAACATGTTACAATTTGATTGTGGACACCGGCAATCCTGACTGAAGTATTGTTTAGATTTCCCGCATTCTATAATTTTGCGAATGTATGTTGGGCTGACATCTGTAAGATAGGCCGTGGATCTTCCTTGCTAACATCACAAATAGCCTAATATACCAAGTTAGTCACCGGGGCACATCAGACAAATCTGGTACACTACCCTTACTGCAGGGATAAATATTTAAATAATATTAATATTTTCTACTTTTATAAATACGTAAAACAGCAACTTTGTTTTGGGTAATGCGTTTCTTAGTACCCAAAGACCAGAGCCATTAGCCAATGATCAAGGGTTTTATGCAAATGATGTGGAATGCTTGACCTTCAGGGATAGATGGGTGAGCCCACATCCAACCACCAGTCACTAGGGAGACTGCCCAGCGGTCAACCACGCTGTGTCACAGCTCGACGGTGTCGAGGGAGAGGGGTAACGAGTGGCGAGGAGTGGGGGAAGTAAGGGAGGGGTTTGTAGCAACAGCAGCATTATGTATAGTATGAGAAGATTGTGTTTCATATGTAAATATGTAATTACCGTGATGTTACCACTTTTGGGTATGTATAACCTTATTCACCACGAATATGTTAAATTTTGAACAAAGTTGGGATTAAGTAAAAAAAAAAAAAAAAATAGAGTAAAATGTATGAAAACGTAGAAATACATGAGTAAGTCCAAGATGTTGTATATTATAATATTTATACAATTGCATACATGTATAAACACAGGCGGAGGCCAGATAATACAGTGATATGACTGCGTCGAGAACGTTTTCTTTTAAGTGAGAACTTAAATTTTATCAATGTTAACATTTGTTTATAATATTTCCAGAAATATCTGTATAGACAATATAGACATATTGTGTGACAAGGAACAGTGTACAGTCCAATTACTTAGTCTTATAATATCTGTACAGGTTTTATACCATTAGGTGAGAAGTCACGTCTCAAAGAGTACATATACTATATTTGCACATATACAAAAAATTCCTCTCCATCATGTTTGTATGCAACCCCCTATCGGTTTAGTTTCAATTGCATGACTACAAATTCCTGCGACACACGCGCGATATCTTAATTGTATTTCTTGTTTATTTGAATTATCCGTGATTTAAATAACTATGCTTACAAGAAGTATTGATTTTCAATATACAATATTTGTCTTATCGATCTGTTTTTATCAGGAAAACACTGACATCAATTCGTTTCTCGCTTATGATTATTTTATTTTATTTATGCATGTGTAAATTTTAGATTCAGATTCTTTGTTCGTTGTCTCTATTATTGACATCATACTATTTGAGACAATGAGATATGATATAAAAGAACATGTCAAATAACCCATGCCTTATGCGGTTTACGGTTAGGAACTGCACTTCGTTTGCATTCGATGCTAGATTTGTGTTTATACGTTGTCTAATCTTGGGTCTAACCTGCAAAACTTCATATCAATCTCGAAGATTTAAAGCAACTGCCAGATGTTTACCTGAAGTCAAGGCTCTCTTACCCCCACGGTCAAGGTCAAGTTACACTGGACGGAGTAGTCCTTGACCTGAAGTTGAGGCTCCCTAACCCCCTACGGTCAAGGTCAAGTTACACTTAAGGGAGTAGTCCTTGACCTAAAGTTGAGGCTCCCTAACCCCCTACGGTCAAGGTCAAGTCACACTAGACGGAGTAGTCCTTGACCTGAAGTTGAGGCTCCCTAACCCCCTACGGTCAAGGTCAAGTCACACTAGACGGAGTAGTCCTTGACCTGAAGTTGAGGCTCTCTAACCCCCTCGATCAAGGTCAAGTCACTAGATAAAGTTGACCTCGAGCCGAAGTATGTTCATTATTAAAACCTCTGTAGAGCTTGACTGTCACTTCTTGTGATCATTTATATTCCAGATCAATTGCTCAGTGTCTGCCTAGCCCGAACTGCTCACAAGCATCGACCATTAGGTAATTAATTACACTCTACATAATTTAGTTATTAATCAAATATTTATGAGGCTAGGTTCACAAACCGAAATTGAAAGATTAAAAAATGCACAAATATTGATTACGCGTCACGTCAGCATTGTACAAGTTTCTGCCTTGCTTTGCAAAAATGATCTATGTTTAGGCACAGATAACAAATTACCTACGAAGTAAATTTGTTATCTGTGGTTTAGAGATAGCAGAAATCAACCTACAAGACCAACGTACCACAGACCAAATGTTCCAGAATCTAGTAACTCAAGTAATCTTATATATTTATGGGTCTTTTATGTAGTAAATGGCTACTTTTATTATACATTATTGTGGTAAATAATGTTTCACTTCGAAATTCAAAAATATCTACCAGACATGGTAAATTATGGGAGAAACATCCTCGCCAGTTGCAAGTTGCACGTGTGCTTGACAGGGGAAGATGTGGCATCGATTGCCAGGCGAAATATAGGTCTCGATCTGTCTGGGGCAGATTCTATCTTGTAAATAAACTCACAAAGTTTGTTTTTTGAGATTCACAATGTTTCATATTTTAAGCATTCGTGACCCGGGATAATTTGAAATTAAATAATTGTTGATAGGGACATCTGACCAGTGAGCAGTGAGCAGTGAGCACATCGATGTTAATAATCGATAAGAATGTTGATAGATTCATTTTGGCATAATGCTTTCAACAATGATGATTTAAATAAAAATAATAAATGTTGTGGTTCGTTAAAGACAGGGTTCACCAGTTAGGCCTAGGCTAGCTACTTATCAGTATATTGCTGAGAGTAAGACCAGAAAGAAAACTATATTATTTTTTTAAGTCAGTTGTTGAGAAGAGATGTATAATTTGCGAGTAATTATGAGAGATTATTTGAGAGGTTATATATTATAATTTTAGTTAGATAATCAAAATAAAACTCTAAAATACTTCGTTCTGTTCCATAATAAATAATAAAAGATCCCCAACAAAAAATCAGTTTACCTTAGTGGGTAGACAATAAATACATTTTTTTACTTATGCATTTATTTATATATTTATTTTTGTATTTATTCATTCATTTATTTGTTTATTTATCTATTTATTTATTTTGGCATCACAGAGTCCAAAGATAAGGAAAGAGCGGCAACGCAGCACAGCTCCTAGCCGAATGGAACTACAGAAACTGGTTCGAGTCCCGCTTAATGCATGTCTTCATCAGGGTGCACCTGTCAGTGTTGTGTAGCCCCTACTCATCTCATGTGAATAGAGAAGACAACACACAATACATTGGGGATCTGCTCCCTATGGCGCCTGCATGGTTGTGACAGCTGCGCGCTCTATGGAACCAGGTAGAGTTTAACCATATCATTGTCACTGTCATCAGCATCTACCCTTAACCCATTGTCTTGCACAGCATTATTGCATTGTTACAGATAAGTGAAACTAGATCATTGAATAATCAAGTAAGCAGACAAGCTGGTTTAAGTAACATATTAATTTGTGTCATAGTGTTAGACAGAAATAGCTGGAAAGCATGGTTAAATTCAATATGCTCTACCAACATTTTGGAATGTGTTGGGCTATACTGTCATAATCTACAGATATTATATATAAAAAAAAAAATGCAAATTAATAGTTTTTTTTGTGGTGTAAAAATATCTAAAATTCTCTAATCCGTTCAAAACGTAATACATTTTTTGTTTCTTTTTTTTCAAAGAATCTTAAATCTTGATAATAGCCTTGTATCATTCCAAAATTTTGATATTGAATGTAATTTTACATACTTACAAATGTCTTTTAATTTTTAATGAATTGTTTGGATAAAATTAGACAATCTGAGATCGTATTGGAATTATCTCATGTAGCTCTAATTCATTTATAAAACTCATTTACAAAGGAGGACAATAAGGAATATACAATAAAACACAACACCCATTAGATGATGAGGTACTGTCTAACTTAACTTTTATTATTGATTGATTATTGTTCAACGACGTACTCGACAACTATGATCATAATGACGTCTGGGGGTGTCTGACATATAGGACGTAACGTTGAGTAAAAACTAAAAAGGAAAAGGAAGGATGTGGACTGCCTTTCGTCTGGCTTCTCCATCTCGACCTGTCCGGCTAGGGTGGCCCTACCAGAAGCATACGCTTCCGCCGGCATAGCTCTCGGGATCAACAAAGCACGTAAACCTGTCCACCACGATACGGTAGCAGTCCCTGGGCAGGTACTATCAAAGAAGCACCCTGCCAATCACTAACCTCAAAGGGAGGCGATTGTGGAGATCATAAATGTCAATCACCCCCATTATTCAGCAAAGCACTCACCTTCTCTGCCGGTACCGACAGTTGAACGTGTAGTGAAGAATGTCGCCTCGATTCGACTACGGAGTACGAACGGGTATCGCTCCCAGTATATAGATAGGGGAAGGTCCCCTTTTTGTATGTGTCCACCACGTTGACTGCCGCTTGAGATTTTAGACAAGATTGACATTCACAACAGCTGTCAACAAAGGAGGCGACGGCTAAGTCACCCTTTGTGTGTAGTGATGGGCAGGCAGTGGCGTAACTAGGAATTATTTCGGGGGGGGTTATTAGGGAAAAGTGAGATGAGGGGACTGAAAGGGGTCTGGGGCAAAGCCCCAGCCGCCGGAGGCCATTTCGCCGAAGGCGAAATGTTTTTCACTTCTATAATTATTTCGTGCCTTTTGGACTCAAAGAATACTACTCGAACCACTACTTGTTTGTTTGTATTATATTGATGTTACAGTGTTACAGTAGAATAGTTCTAAATAAGAATTGCATAGAAATTGTGTTTTTAATGTTTTATGGTTGTTCAATATAGTCTCAACATAAAGCGATACATTGTGGTCACAAGTCACATAGGTACGTTATTTAAATTTTAATTCACAGACCGTGATATTGTAATATTAGATTTATGCATTTTTATTTATAGGTACCCTCACTTTTACTGGTTCGAGCGAAAGGTGTATTAGTTGTAGATGAACACATAAATAATATAATTGAATTATTGAAAAAAATAATATATCTTATCTAAGTGAAGTGCATGGTATGATAAATGTAATGAAAATGTTGTTTGTTGCGATTGTTATACACTTAAGTGTAAGGAGCTTACAATATAGTATTAATCTCGATGTAGTTTCGGGGGGGGGTTTAAACCCCCTAAACCCCCCCCCCCTTAGTTACGCCACTGTGGGCAGGGTGCTTCTTAGGTTGGCACGCAGAGTAGATTCTAACTTATGGGTAGTGTAACTGTCATCTACCCGAAACGTCAACCAGGTATCAGCAATCGTTGTGAAGATATCCGAAAGCCTATCAACTCGGGCTGCGAAAGCCACAAAACAACTTTAAAAAAATTTAAAAAAATTAGTACTAAGATATGAAAGAGAATTATGAATGAAAAAATGACCCCGTTTTTCACCTACGCCATAGATTATGTGTTTATAACCTTGACACGTTTCTCTGGGAGTAGACATCGCCATCGTTTGAGCCAATGGCGAGCTTCCCTTTCTCTCGCCGCATAATTCATGAAGGACTTCGGCATCGCTTCATACGAAACGTGAAACACATCCCTTAACAAAGAACATCGTAGAGCGAGCTAACAATTAATTTATCCACGAAAGCATAAAAGGCCCCCTTGCCTACGTCATTGAATGTCAGCAGTAGGTCAACGTCAAAAGGTCATTTACGTCTATGGCATTAGAATATAGATAGAGAGCAAATTTAATGGCCCTACTGAAATTTTATCGCAGTAAATTGTGTAGACATTTCCATTACATATTTAACATTATCTAGCTCAATAGAATAACCCTGGTTCAGACATTAGCGCCTTTATTAGGGAGTGTTTGGGTCATGGTCAAAGAGGGTGGGTGGGGGAGGGGAAGGGGGGGTTGGTGGAGATGTGAATGTGGCAAATAATGTTACCACTGGGGATACTTTATGTTTTCCTCGAAAGGGTATCAATATTCTTGATCTGGCTGAAGGAGAAACATTTCTCTTGGTAACGACCCCCCACCCCCCTTCCACCCCTACACACACGAATTCTTCACTGAGCATACCGAGTATTTCTCGATCATCAGGCTTACTTTTTTGAACCTCTGGGAAACACCTTTTCACACAAACGCATCCATTCCGTAACACAATTGTTACTCTGAAACATAGTAGGAGTATCATAAATATTTACCCCCTTCTACAGCTTGTCATACATACGCCATATCTACGTATGGGTGCGTCGAAAATTTTGATTTGCATGATTAGAAAATTAGTATATTATTTTTTACCGGGTGTACTGCAAATGTACTTACACCCATACGTATAGATTCACGACAATTCTGTAACAGTAAAGAATATAAGTTAAAGGACTACCGGTACCAAACATCAAAACTACTACCGAACGCTCTTAAAGAACATTTTTAATTTAAATAAAATGTTTCTCAAATGTTTTTAAATTTTTGTATTCTATTTGAACATATCAAACTAAGTTGTACCCATATATCGTATCCTACCTCTTATATGGAAAACTTTGACTAGTTACATTTTTTCATTTTATGACGTACTCGGCACACGACGTTAGCCGAACCAGATCCATCACCCATCGCCGGGGTCGTCGTGGGAGTAATAAAAACGCGTAAAGCCGGCTACAGACTATTCGCCATTCGTCGTACGCATTCGTCGAACCTTCAGCAGGTAGCGGTTCGTGGCCGATTCGCGAACCGCCCGGGTAGCCCTACACACTGTGCGTGTTTCAGTTGGAAGGCAGATGTTACTTCGTGAGTCCGTCGATCATGAGTGATGAGAGTGATGATGATATTGCAGTTGCGAGTGTTGCAACAGATTTAAATATTTTTTGTTTATCTCCTCCTGTGTACACTCTAACTTAACACTTATCTTTTTCAAACAATCGTTCCTTTTGTTTTTACTCTTTCTGTCTTTATCTTTTGGGTCCCACAAACAACGGAACTCTTTTATTTCTTCAATTAAAGCAAGCATACGCTCATCCTTCCACTCGGACTCCATGTCTGCAAGTGGCTTGTTTGATGAGCAATGCCCGTTTTGACATTTCAAGCCCTTTGTTGTAGGCTGGCGCCGAGGGTGAAACTAGGCGCGTGACCAGGTAGCGATTCGTGTACTTTGATAAATACCGCTCCTAGAGCGAACCACCATGAATCGCGAATCGCGCACGGGTTTCGACGAATGACCCCCTACACACTATTCACGAATTGGCCACGAACCGCTACCTGCTGAAGGTTCGACGAATGCGTTCGACGAATGGCGAATAGTCTGTAGCCGGCTTAAGAGGGAGTTCGAAGAATGGAGGGTTTGGAGGAACCGTGGGAGATTTGGTGGCGTTCAGGTCGCCAAGCCCTAATATCAGAATGAGAAGAGACTTACGAAAAAGTGAGCAAAGCCAAAGCCCATGATAAATTAGCAAAGAGGTGATAATAACATATGTTCGAGAGGTCTTTTTGCGGTCACCGGTCACCACGAGAAGGAACCCACTCCAGTATGAGCTCGCTGATTGGCCACGAACCTCTCGTCTATGGTGAAATCATCTGTACGCGTAATTCCTTAAACGTCAGCGTTTTTTTAAAATAAAATTTGTATATGTGGAAATTTGTGACTTTTAATTATTCTTTGTCGATTTGAACATAATACCCGCTTTATTCTACTCTAGGCCTAATCACAATCATGGCCGCTGTGACATCACGTCCATTAGTCATCCACTGTAATCCACAGGATGGGACGACGCGTCTTCAACGGTCTTCAAGCAGCACGTGGCTTTGCGTTAGACGTCTCAATGTCATAAACTAACGACGTTTTGATTGTGACACGTAAACAATAAATATTACATCAGAACAGACGACCGTTGGGTCTGGCTTCAAGGTCAAATGAGTCGACATGGGGATGAATTTCGCCGCATGACGTCATCAGACAAAGCAAGTGTATACTCGTTGCCAATTACGTAGAGAGGTTTCTTCGCCGTCATTGTCTACGAATTATACGCCCAACAAATTTGTTGAAAGGAGTTGGAAGGAACAACATTTTTTGTGGATGTGACGTCATAGACGAGTGAAGCATTGGTCAACCAAATACCGGTATTTGAAAAAGCAACCCGTTGATTGGCTCCGACTCACTCATCTATGACGTCACATTCACAAGGTTGTTGTGGAACCACTTTATTATAGACAGACACAGCGCCATAGTCGGTCTCTCCCACAGATCGAAAGCAACAACAAAAACATTGACCATACTCTTCAAAACACTGAACACAAAACAGATTCATGGGCATGATTGTTGTTTTCATTGTAGGTATAGTAGAAACTCCTGCTTTGTCAAAAGCATCTTTTATTCCCGAGGCGGCTATTTGAGCGTTATTGTCACTTGAGAACTGCATGAAGGTATAAAGGTTTCTAAACACTTTCAAGAAGTGTGGAAAGAAAAAGTAGGCGCTCCATGAAACTGGCTATCAGTATGGGTTATACTAAACGGTACTTCTGTACATATTTCCACCACACGAAGTGAAATGTTGTTAATGTTAATGGTATTATCCTCATAGAGACCATACGGACATCGAAACAGCTGAAGTAAGATGGAATTCCCACGTGACGTCACAGCGGCCATGATTGCGACACAATTGATGTAGGCCTATCCTAGATCATTGGCGAATATCATTCAAATTTACTAAATACGCATAATTTAGAATTTAAAAGTAAACGTAAGTAGGGCCTAATAGAGAAATAAAAAATTACCGCATATATTAATTTTTTTTGTTTTAACAGGCTGCAATTTAAAGAACTAATGATTACTGTGTTCTACCACGACAGGCTTCCGTGGCAACGTCAAAGTTGGTCACAAATGTGGCCGCCACGCGCACAGATGTGACGTACGTGCAATCTATGATACGTAATCTTTCCTCTATACTATTTTTATGATCGATATACTGTTTTGTGTTTTATTTGAAGAAACTCATTTCTGACATAAATCATGTTGCATGTCTTGCTGCCAGAAACTACGATACGCCCTTTGATTGATATGTGTCTTTACTTATCATGTTTATCTAGTGGCGCTACTTGTGGCGAAGAATGACAAACCCCTTGTGTAAATAAGGGAGGAATGACCTTGCGCAACAATCCGGGACTTGCCTACGCTTAATCTAAAAGCCCTTAATAGCAACCTTGCGCTATAAAGACGGGAAACTGGAAAAATTTACCATCAGCAATAAAGGCGGCGACATGAAACGGTGCTTGATAAAGATGTTTCCCTTTCAAAAATTTCTATATCGACTTTTCAGGGCTAACCAACTCAGATTAGAGCCTCACCGCTAGGATCGCTATCAAAAATTAGTTGCCAATAAAAGCAGGTAGTTTCCATAGACATTATCTCTATGGTCTTAGCCGCTCGAAGGTGTTTGAGTTATCCTAAGATAAGTCCAATAATGTCAACTAAATTTATCACTAATATTGTTCCTCACATTGTCATTATGGTAGTTATTTTTGTATTGTGTTCACAGGAGTGATTACTGGACATGGACAAATTAAATTTCAAATAATTCAAATACAAATTAAAAATGATGCGGTTATTATTAATTCACTGTCTAAGTTTCGTCACGTTTCACAGTTGGTTTTATTGGAGTAAGTGTGTGACGAAACGTTCCATACAGCCCAAAGTAAAGTTAGCAATTCTACCGAATCGGTGAGCTTCAATGATTCATACTCTAGAGCCGATGCTACACACATTGGTCTAGACGCATCAGCTGTGAGTAGTTTCACCCACCAACGAATTTCTCTCAACCCCACCTCAAACCTCACCCTCTTGACAAGATATTTATTTTTAGATAGAGAAAAGTGTCATCTGACTTTGGAGGTAAGACCAAATTCATCGCCTGGCTTTGGGCGTTTCCGACCTAACACGCCACACAAAAAAGTCAATTTCCTGAGTTGAGTAATTCAACAAAGGCTTCGCTAATGGCTTTTATGAAACTTTTTCTTCGGGGGAATCCATTAGAGATTCACTGTGATCTATTTGAACTAGTCGTTTTATCAACATGATTGATACAGATGATTTATTTACACAGTGTGCGTCCTACCAGTGAGAGAGAAATGGTTTCTCAGAAATACGTTGTGTACGTAATGCCTTTCTCATTGAGTAAGGTTGGGTGGGATTAGATTAGAATGGCTAATGGTATTGGGTTCAATTAGTGAATTGGATTGCTGTGTAGAATTAGAACCCATTGATTATGTAAGATAGGATTAAAATAAATCTATATGTAATGTGCCTCCACGTGGTTAGAATAACTGATTTCCAGTGGGTTACAGTAGTAGTCTAGACTCTAAATGCTGACGGCTACTAAGTATCGTTTAATATTATGTGCCAATATCTTTTTGGTGAAGTCAGTACTCGTGAAGTAAAAAATTCCAGCTCGAAGATGAAATTGAACGCTAACTTTTCTGGACTGGTAGCAGAGTAGGTTAGGTATTGACCTACAGACACAAAGAGCCACCTCGCAATATATAAAACCACATGATTGGGATATAATACTTGAACGTTTCAACATATAGCACTGAAGATTATGTTGAGTAGGTTTGTACATGCACGAATACATAAACAATGAATAACGATAATTTTGTGTAGAAATACATAACTGGATAACATAACATGGATTAATGGTTACAGGACTAAGCGCCAGTTTCACAAAACTTGAATTCGGCGAGTTTCTGTAAATCGGACATAAAAATGGCGCCCGGTAGAAGCCACCATGCATGTTGTGTGTAATGTTTGTTAAAATCATGGTAACCAATCACATATTAGTAAATCGGCCGATTAAAAAGTTGGGTGAATTCGGACCTAACAAAGTTTAGTAACTATACATATATTTGTCGGTTAATTTTCTTTTGCCAACTTTATTTTTATAACGACTTTTGTCATATTATAATTTCCACTATTCTTAGTAATTAAAATAAATGTGTAGTTTTAAACATGAGTAATTTGTAAAACTTAACGCGTTACTCGTTTATTAATCGGTACACAAAAACATTAGTAGTTAGATCCCTGTTTCAGCTACAGCTATGTAATTTTACTGTCATTATTTCAAATGTTTCAAATCGAGAAAAATATTTAAAACGTCACATTTAGTATTTTGTAACCGTGGAGCCTACACCGGAAAGTCCTAGACGGCCGTGACCTAACGTGTCCTAGACATAACGTGTTTTTGTTCTTTTTCTTCTGATCATACTCGGGTAAAGATCTAGTTTTTAAATTAATATGTATTATGACTGTCTGCAAAGGGGAGGAATAGCCTTAAGAAAAGAATATTTACAGTAGAACTCGTTCATGTCAAGACTTCAGAGTTACCATTTGGTTAAAAGACTAATATTGATATAGTTGAAAGTTGTTTGCATTTCTGTCTGAGCTAAGAACAGATTATTGACGTTCTTATTTGAATGAAACGTAGACGAAGACGGTTTCTGTATAACAAGTAACCAGCCATATATTTGTATAAACTGACTAATTGCAGCAAATCCTGCGTTATAGAAATCAAGATAAAAACAAACTAAAACCTTATATAGTTACAATTAGCGAGATGCCTTCAGACACCTACCTTGATACATAAATTTCTCAAAAATATAACTTGCTTTACGTAATAATGTTTTTGGAATTTGAACAGAAAACGAAAATGGAAGACAAGATCTAGAATGAACGTAAGAAAAACTTTTAACGTTCTTCTTTTTAGAATAACTGTGTGTTTCATATTCCTTTCAACAGTTGTTCTGTGCCAGTCTCGTCTATCCTAAGTTTATTAATGATAGTTCTGCACTAAACTAAAACTTTAATCACCACTATTTCATTTACATCAACTAAACGTGTACGCGAAAAATCATGCCTTACCTCTGCGAGTCACGAATACAAAGAATTAAAATCTCAAATCAACGAAACTACAACACCAAACTAGAGTAATCGGACTGCGGTTGTCAAGTTTTTGGCAACATCCTAAATGATCCATCATTCTTGTGTAACAAATGAGTGATATAACCACTTAACAAATGAATACAAAAAAAAGCGAAGCCAACAAAAATTGGCAAAGGGATTGTACCGAACAAGACATGATAAACTATACAAATTCGATGGCGAAATCTACCCACGTTTCTTTCAGCTATTCCGATGACAAACTAGAAGACAGCCGTAACGAAGTTTGGAACATTTCCTAACGTTCGCGGATGTTCTTGGCCGTTCGGAAACAATTGAGTTCTCACGTTACGTCACATCGGCCATATTGGAGGCCACCTATAGTACTATTTCAAGTTTCATTTAGCTGTCAATAAATAAAGAATAATATTGTTTACGGGGAAATATGACAAGATGGAACACGTATATCCCCCGATAAAGTGTACGTAAATGATTATTGTATGCTTTTTTAAACGGTTAAAAGAGTAATCGGGACAAAAGTGTTTGTTTATGTTGATTTTAAGTTATATTAGCAAACCAAAGATAGAGAACAGTTGAATTTGCATCAAACGCCAGCTGAACTGAAACATAGTAACAATGAACTACCAATCACATGCCATTGTGGCCTCCAATGTGGACACCATGCGCAATACGTGAATGTACGATAATAGGCTCGACCAATCGCAATGTCGGACGAGAGGGATTCCCACAGACGAATGCAACACTGTAGCTCAGCAATGATGCCGCATCGAGCCGACCAATCGCAATGTCGGACGAGAGGGATTCCCACAGACGAATGCAACACTGTAACTCAGCAATGATGCCGCATCGAGCCGACCAATCGCAATGTCGGACGAGAGGGATTCCCACAGACGAATGCAACACTGTAACTCAGCAATGATGCCGCATCGAGCAGACCAATCGTAATGTTGGACTAGAGAGATTCCCACAGACGAATGCAACACTGTAACTCAGCAATGATGCCACGTCGAGCCGACCAATCGCAATGTTGGACTAGAGGGATTCCCACAGACGAATGCAACACTGTAGCTCAGCAATGATGCCGCATCGAGCCGACCAATCGCAATGTCGGACGAGAGGGATTCCCACAGACGAATGCAACACTGTAACTCAGCAATGATGCCGCATCGAGCAGACCAATCGTAATGTTGGACTAGAGAGATTCCCACAGACGAATGCAACACTGTAACTCAGCAATGATGCCACGTCGAGCCGACCAATCACAATGTCGGGCGAGAGGGATCCCCACAGACGAATGCAACACTGTAACTCAGCAATGATGCCGCATCGAGCAGACCAATCGCAATGTTGGACGGGAGAGATTCCAACAGACGAGCAACAGTCGTTGCTGCATATGGTTGACCAATCGCAACGTCGCAATGGAGCGAGGCCACTTTACACTTTTTAACGATGACCATGACCTCAAGTGGAAAGATTCCTTCAGACAAATGCAAACAAATGCAACACTGTAACTCAGCAGCAGCGTTGCGTCATCGAGCTATGCAGGGGCTATGTATCAGCTAATTCTCCCATAATTCTTGGTGTTACTAGTTGTTGTGATTGTAGAAGTAGTAGTTGTATTGCTATTAAAAAACTGCTTTTGGCATCTTATAATTAACATTAAAATTTTCAGTTGAACTTAAATCTTTGGGAAAAGGTTTCAACACAGTTCTGTGTGATAGTAGAGGAGCAAAAGGTATCTCGTGCGCCTTTCGTGGAAGAGTATTGCGGTAAACGGTATTCTGTTACGGCATACCATACGAGTATTTTGCACCTACCTGGCAGATCCTGGCAGGCTGCAGAGGGCGCCAGGAGCGTCGTGACGTCATAGACACGTTTTAATTAATTACTTTTGAACGGTTTATGTCACAGAAAATATAAAGAGGACAATTTTATGATGTCATACTAGATGAGAATTTATAACCTATCTGCCACATTCTGGCGGGCTGCAGAGGGCGCCAGGAGCGTCGTGACGTCATATACACGTTTGAACTAATAACGTTTGAACGGTTCATGTCACAGAAAATATGTGGGGTACAATTCTTCTATAAAATACTATACGAGTATTTTGCACCTACCTGGCACATCCTGGCACGCTGAAGAGGGCGCCAGGAGCGTCATGACGTCATAAACACGTTTTAATTAATAACGTTTGAACGGTTCATGTCACAGAAAATGTCAAGGGAATAATTCTATTACGAAATACTATTTGAGTATGTTGCATCTACTTGGAACATCGTGGCACGCTGCAGAGGGCGCCAGGAGCGTCGTGACGTCATACACTTTTTCATTAATAACTTTTGAACGGTTCATATCACAGAAAATATCAAGAAGGCAATATTATAGAGAATTTAAATACAAATCGATTGATATGTACCAATAGGGTAATCATGTAATATTTAAGGGAGAAATGGCTAACAAATAATAATAATTAGATGTGTATATGAAATGCAGGGCATCCCTCATCGTAATATCTATTTATTACTATTTCGGAGTTATAATTGTATCACTGTGAAGGACTTAATAATCGTAGTCATCCCAACATACCCATGGGTATCTGTTGTTTAACAATAATAATAATAATTATTATTGTATACTAGTCACTATTCATAGACTGATTAGTAAAACTCACGTTTGCTAGAAGTTCTCTTCATCTTCATCATCGTCGTCTTCATCCTCATCTCCCGTGTTGTCGGTATTCAAGCACTCTTGTTCCTCGTCTTCAGTAGAACAGCCACAAAGCTCGGTGCACCTCATGTTATTTGCTTTGCAGCTGCATCTTGACGCACACCTTGATTTTAAGCAGTTCAATGACGGCAGCCGGTGCAGGTTTGAGGGTTATCATGACTGCCACATACTCGTTGCTCTCAAGTAGCCATCCGTAGTCTTCGGGTAATAAGTTGATAGGGTTGGCAACCTGGTCATTATGCCACACCCAGCATTGATGGTGAGCACCTAGTATGGCTTGGAGATATGCGGCTTTGCTGGGTGGAAGCTTTTGGTGGGTGCTTGGCAAGACTTTTTGTGAAACATGCGCCATCGAAGGTCAGACACTGATCTCAGTTTAGTGAATGGACAGTACAGTTTGCAAACAAACTTCTCTAGACCACTTATCACGGAGTCTTTTAGAGCAACAGTTTAACCTAGTTCTTTAAATGCTGAAAATATTTCATAGTCGGATTCTTCCACACACCAGCACTTGTGAGGATCTAGCCAAACTTCTTGTCATGCGCATTGACAACAGTTATAGTGAGTTTTCAGAGGTCCACGTGGTATTTGATAGATATGACATTCCTGTTTCATTAAAATCGGCTACTCGAAAGACTTGCAAGGAGGAAAAGCTGCTGTAGCTTATCGCATTACAGACAACACGCCAATCGGGCACTTGAGCATGTCACAACTACTTGGTCACACCAAAACCAAGTATGAGCGGACAGAATATTTTTCACAGAAGATAATTCGAGCCTCACAGGCCATGGAGCGACAACCAGTTGTCGCATGGAGTAACAAGACTATAAGTACAAAAACACTTCTATCACACTTAAATAGTGAACAGGAAGAAACCGATACTAAGATGTTGCTTCATGCATTAGATGCGACAAAACGAGGAGCTACTCAAATATCTATTTTTTCCCCAGATACAGATGTCCTTATCCTGGTACTGCGACGTTACACCGATCTCTGTAAAAATACTGTGTTCATTACAGGTAAAGGGGAAAATAATAGAAGGATAGCACTTGGGTCACTATACAACACACTTGGGCAAAATCAAGTTTCAGGACTAACTGGATTTCAAGCTTTCAGTGGTTCCGACAACACTGGGGGATTTTCAGGAAACGGAAAGCTTTCGTGCTGGAAAGCTTTCAGAGAATCCGACTATGAAATATTTTCAGCATTTAAAGAACTAGGTTTAACTGTTGCTCTAAAAGACTCCGTGATAAGTGGTCTAGAGAAGTTTGTTTGCAAACTGTACTGTCCATTCACTAAACTGAGATCAGTGTCTGACCTTCGATGGCGCATGTTTCACAAAAAGTCTTGCCAAGCACCCACCAAAAGCTTCCACCCAGCAAAGCCGCATATCTCCAAGCCATACTAGGTGCTCACCATCAATGCTGGGTGTGGCATAATTACCAGGTTGCCAACCCTATCAACTTATTACCCGAAGACTACGGATGGCTACTTGAGAGCAACGAGTAAGTGGCAGTCATGACAACCCTCAAACCTGCACCGGCTGCCGTCATTGAACTGCTTAAAATCAAGGTGTGCGTCAAGATGCAGCTGCAAAGCAAATAACATGAGGTGCACCGAGCTTTGTGGCTGTTCTACTGAAGACGAGGAACAAGAGTGCTTGAATACCGACAACACGGGAGATGAGGATGAAGACGACGATGATGAAGAAGAAGAGAACTTCTAGCAAACGTGAGTTTTACTAATCAGTCTATGAATAGTAACTAGTATACCATAATAATTATTATTATTATTGTTAAACAACAGATATCCATGGGTATGTTGGGATGACTACGATTATTTAGTCCTTCACAGCGATACAATTATAACTCCGAAATAGTTATAAATAGATATTACGATAAGGGATGCCCTGCATTTCATATACACATCTAATTATTATTATTTGTTAGCAATATCTCTCTTAAATATTGCATGATTACCCTATTGGTACATATAAATCGATTTGTATTTAAATTGTCTATAATATTTTCATCTTGATATTTTCTGTGATATGAACCGTTCAAAAGTTATTAATGAAAAAGTGTATGACGTCACGACGCTCCTGGCGCCCTCTGCAGCGTGCCACGATGTGCCAAGTAGGTGCAAAGTACTCAAATAGTATTTCGTAATAGAATTGTTCCCTTGACATTTTCTGTGACATGAACCGTTCAAACGTTATTAATTAAAACGTGTCTATGACGTCATAACGCTCCTGGCGCCCTCTGCAGCGTGCCAGGATTTGCCAGGTAGGTGCAAAATACTCGTATAGTATTTTATAGTAGAATTGTCGCCTACATATTTTCTGTGACATGAACTGTTCAAACGTTATTAGTTCAAACGTGTATATGACGTCACGACGCTCCTGGCGCCCTCTGCAGCCCGCCAGAATGTGGCAGATAGGTTATAAATGCTCGTCTAGTATGACATCATAATATTGTCCTCTTGATATTTTCTGTGACATAAACCGTTCAAAAGTAATTAATTAAAACGTGTCTATGACGTCACGACGCTCCTGGCGCCCTCTGCAGCGTGCCAGGATGTGCCAGGTAGGTGCAAAATACTCGTATGGTATGCCGTAACAGAATACCGTTTACCGCAATACTCTTTCACGAAAGGCGCACGAGAACTTAAATGTTACCTTTTGCTCCTCTACTATGAGTGATGATCGTATATTCAGAAATGCAGCTAAGCTGTTGATTCCAGATGACACAAGACAGAACATTATTATGCACTGTAACTTAATCCAGAGTTAGAAATGTGACTTTACAATTTTAATTAACTATAGGCAACGAAGCGCGAGGAGACGTGACTTGGGGAGGGGGGAGGGGGGGGGGGGGGGATGAATATGGTTCGTGTCTCTTCTCGGCGGTAACGTTATAAGAGATAAGACTGAAAACTTTTGCGGCAGAATCAAGAACTAGTCTTCTATATTATATATTCTATTTTATCTTTTAGCTATTTCTAGAACACTATAGGCCTACTATTGTATTGCTTATTATTGTACATGGAATTAGTTATTTTTTTAGTATCGGGTGGCCGTTATTGTAGTCTTTCACGGCCCGAGTCACTACTGATTCCTGGCTGTCGGGTTAAACCTCGTTAGCTGACGTTGCGGACTAAATTCAAAGTCTTTCTTGAGAGTAATTGAGAGGAGACAGTCACTGAAAGAACCTCCTCGATCCAGCTCTTCCCTGCAACAATAATTCGGATATTAAAAATTAATTTAAATACTAGAAATAAGGGTTAGTTAAGGCCTAAGGGCACCCAAGTGCAATTTGACTATACGAAAAAAGGGCTTGCGGTATCGGGTATAGCCCTATGTCGTCAGATATTAAACATTAAGTGGTACTCTTGTAAAGAAAAGGCTAAAAAATATGCTCTTGTATATGAAAATGCTATTATTCTGTTGATAATTTTAGATCCGCTTGCCTTACACAGATTTACCGATGTAATGATGTAATTGCCCTAACGTTGTAATATTGTAATGCATAATTTTAGTTTTTAATCTAATGTCTAAATAATTTAAGAGTCTGAGTACTCAATGTTCAGCTCATTTGTATATTTGTATTTGTGAATAAATACTAAACTACTACTAACAATCTGCACTAACAGTTCCTCGGAATACCTTGAGTCAGGATTATCTGTGGCTGAAATCCAACCTACCACCTACCGACATACAGTCAAGCGTGCTAACGCTGAGCCACCTCTGTCAATGTAGCCGATGTAACAACCTGTGACAGCATTTTGCTGTATAAAAGACAGTGACAATATGTTCGTTTACATGGCAGGAGTGACATTGGGTTCTAGTTGAAATGGAATTGAACTCAATTACCAACTTGTGTTAAAAGACAAGATTAAATCCATCTTCCCTCCCATACTATGGAGTCCTATGTTTGATTTCGGGGACTTGCTAGTGAAGTGGCAGGTCCCGGGATTTGGGATTCCTATTCCGGCCATGTTCGATTCTGTTTACATGAGGAGATCATCTGAAATCGAATCTACATTATCATCATCATTGTAATTGTCATCATTACCATTATCATTATCATTTGACTCACTCCCTCATTTTGTGGGAGTGAATCTAACGAATCCAATCCTCGTCGGAAAGTGTTCGTGTGTGGAGTGAACTGGGATTGGATTCAATCCAAATCAATCCCTATTTCAATCCTCCATATAGACTGGGCTATTATTCCCCCCCCCCCCTCCCCCCTCTTATTTCTTATAGCTGCAGACGTAATTCAAGGAACTTATCTGAATAGTTGGAAACGTCGCTAACGTGAAAGGTTATTTTTGTAACACGCGAATAGGAAAATATTAAATTCGACGTTCGCAACCTTTTGCGTGTTTGAAATCACCCATTGACATTCAGAACTGCCTTTAACCTTTTCGCAACCAAAACTAGAACACGCGTACCCTAGTCCATAGGCCGAGTGAAGAGAAATTCGTACCAAATCGATAGAGATGGCTCAGTTCTAACGTTCATTATAATGTGAGTGGTAACTGCGGTTACGAAACTACCAATTAGGCAACTTGAAACAGAGATGTTTTTTAAAAAGTTTTTCTGTCATATAAAGCGAACACGTAACGACGTCCTTAAAATTAACCTTTGCACGTTAGTTTCCCTAGAGTGCGCTGAATAATGATGTTATTTGGGGCTAAGGCTGCTCGGGACGGACATTTTTAGCTTTTGGCGTTTTGCGCCGGTGTCGGGTGTGGACACGATATTAACATTTTGATAGTTCCTGAGGATGAACACTAAGAGCACCGATTAGTGTATTCACACAAAAATATAGTACATGCCAAACAGAAAAAGTAACCATTGTTGTTACATTTTACAAATTTACGAATTTGTAAAATACCAAAAGAAAACAAAAAACAGCATTATCACGACCCAAAAAATTGTTTTCCAACTGTTTTATCAAAATGTACAAACAACAAAATCTAATTGTTTATATTTCAGTTAGAACCACTTAAAATTTAAGATGGGCTCAATTCTTCCCGACCCGACATCAGAAGGTCAAAAGCGTCATGTCTTGTAGACTTTGTCAACGATGTCTATCTAGTCGATGAATATATTTATTATTAACTTATAATGTAGTAACTTAAAACAAGTATACATTTATATCAGTTATCACAAGTTTTACACAATGTGACAGGTATCTACATACTCTAGTACACTGTTCTGTAACTCTGGTTTGCAAATATTACTTGAAAGTTAAAAGCAACATAAATAAAGTCTTTTGTCTCGATTACTCTATTATTAATCCATTAAAATGGCATATAAATCATTTTCTTAAACTTTATCGAGGGATATACGTGCCAAAATTGTCATGTTTGTGGCAAGCATATTAATCTTCTATTGGCAGCTCAAATGTCAACACAATTACTCTCTCCATTATGGACGTTGTGACGTCACGTGAAAACTCCCTTAATTTTTTTTGTTGGTACCACCAAACTTTTAGTTTTAAAATTTTCTCCGAACAATCATGGCGCCTGGTACAAGACATCCTGTCTTGCGTATGTAATGTGAGTTGAAATCATGGTAACCAATTTACAAAAATCTACATTTAAAATTTAATTTAAATAAAAAATAAAATAAAAAATAAAATTATAAATTTATTTAAATTTTTGGGAAATTTATAAAATTTTGTGAAACCGGAGTTAAGTTTGTTCACTGCAAATAAAAGTAAGTTGCGAGTGTATGTTTGTGGAACGTGTAGTAGAGAACTCTCCAACGCTCGATGCAATGGCGAAATCATCCCACTTGTACAGTGTGGGAAGATGTGTATTTATTATCTAATCCGTGGTGATTCAAGTTGTAGTTTACAACTTCGTTAAGAGATCGTTCTCAATCTAAACGTGTTAATGTTCGGATGTGACCTGTGATATTTTCCTAACTGTTCCACTTTTATTTGTTATATTCTTTTCAGAAGTCGCTCGAGGGAAAAACATTAAATGTTCGTGTTTGATGTGCTGTTAATTATACCAATAATTTCCGTGACTTAATTTGAAAACATTGTGTACCGAACTACACGTTCCGAATGGAAAACTTAAGTACCTATTTTATTTTTAGTAGAATAGATTTTTTTCATTAAAGTTAGATGTTAATCTTGCACCTCTTTTTTCAATAAAATAATTTCAGAATATGTAAAACCAATTCATAAATATAAGTAATGTTTTTTTACATAATTGACGCCATATGCAGTTATATCAAGAATTCAAAATTTTCATTATTGCAATTATAAAAAATACTTATAAAAATAAAAATATGATTCTTTTGTATAATCTAATTTATGTACAAATCTTATTATATTGTTAATTAACGAGCGTTGGCTATTTTAATGAAAGGTCGAATCTGCTTTAACCAACGGTAATTCTAGTGTTTCAACGGAGAGAGGTCACTCTTGACCTAGCCCTATGTTGCTTAACTTGTGTTCGTAGAAACCGGCTAACAGACTGCCGGTAACCGTTGGATAAACCAGATGTACACCTCACTCTTGTGACTAATCATAAGACACTTATGATAAGAATGTGGACTTAATCCTAGCAATCAGCTTGTGAAAGGTAAAAAATTGTGAAAAATTGTCAAGTTTGTTGGTGTCCTGATCGAACAAGCGACCTCTCGCGTGTTACCACTGAGCCATCTCTATCAGTGAATATAGTCTGTGAATATACATATTCATGCAAATTAATAGATACTTCCCCAACCCCCCCCCCCCCCCCCCCACACACACACCCGCAGCAACCCCTCGTGTCAACGCATTCCAATATTTGTAATGCGTGCCGTAATGACTAAGTCATGACTGCCTACATCAATAAATCAATACCCTGCTCACACAGTATACTCAGTTCCGTCGTTATTTGCTCTAGTGCCTTTTATGGTCTAGTTTCGATCAATGTTCTGTAGTTTTTATTACGTGTTGAATAGGTCAAAATATGTTCTCGGCCGCGACTCTATAAAGTTGCCCCAACGTAAGTATTCTCATGCTTACGACATAGCCGGGTCCAGTGTTACCAACTTAATTTTATACTTCTCTAGTTTAGTTTCTACCATCTAATTGAATCAGGTCCATTAGGGATAATTTATTTACATCTGCCGTTCGTTGGTTACCTGTAACGGTGGGCGTGGCCAAACAGGCGTGTGCACTCTACTCAACGGAAGATAGCATTTACGAATGTGTGGAAGAACGCCTGCGGGTATATTTTGATTGTCATGGAATTTGCGCGGTTGAAGGGGACCGTTGATAAGAATCTGAGGTCGAGATGAGAATACTGACTCATAGCTACCTTAGCCTCACCTACTGCGTCGAAAATCAACAGATTCCTAACGTGCTTTTAAACTCCGAATTCGTAAAGGCAGTCTTCCGCTTGGTAGAGTGCACATGCCTCATTAGTCACGCCCGCTGTGTTTGGAAGTTCCAGGTAACCAATACACGGTCGTAAATTATTCCTAATGCAGCCGTTTCAAGTAGATGGTGGTCATAATAATGGTATTATGTCCACCGCTGAAAATCAATTCCGGTAACTGAGTGGGTAGATGGTATATTATTTTGTTTTATTTTATTTGTCTTTATTTACTTATTTATCCATTCATTCATTTATTCATTCATTCATTCATTCATTCATTCATTCATTCATTCATTCATTCATTCATTCATTCACTCACTCACTCACTCACTCATTCATTCATTCATTCATTCATTCATTCATTCACTCATTCACTCACTCACTCACTCACTCATTCATTCATTCATTCATTCATTCATTCATTCATTCATTCATTCATGTATTTTTTCATATATTCATTTATTTGTTTAAATAATACGGGATTTGAGGGTAATTTAAGCTTAACATAGGTACAAATTTTCTTAAAATTTCCACCTGACTGGTGATCGAACCCAGATCCTCCATCCCTACAACTAACCTATACTACCCCTTCACCATGTATACATGCAAGTACTCCACGACAATCATCACCATGTATACATGCAAGTACTCCACGACTATCATCACTCTGTATACGATTACATTACTAAAGTATCACATCCGACCGACCGCCTGTTCTCAACTGAATCGATGTCTATTTTCGCATGGCCAGACCGGCCCATGCGCACTTCGCCTTCCCCAACCTCACACCGGTAACGTTGGTCCTATTTTAGTGCGCCGGCAAAACTCCGCTCCGCTGCATCCTCTCCGTTCGCTGTTCGCCATCGCAGACCAAGACACACATCCCCACATTCTATTTATACTATAGACACTCGCACGTGTGACCGTGCGTGTAACCGACGTTCTGCTGTGATATTACGCCCGTTTAATATTAAATACACGGTCGTTAAATGGTGCGTTTTATATAGTTTAAATTGTATGGTACGTCTTTGGGGAAGATGGCTGCCCGGTGTCGATTGTTGACGTTTTGTGGTTTAGTAAAGTACACGTTGATGTCGTTTATATTTCGCGAGGAGAGTCTAAATTGAAGTTATGTTTTGTAAATGAACAAGTGCGACGGTCGGGGACTGTATACTATTGATTGCGAGTGATTCACTGTGGTAGATTCTCATTGCTGGCCAGTGTGGGATCAATATACATGGGGTAATGTTGGCTGCGTCTCCGTAATCGATAGGGGAACACTAGGCCCAACGTCAGGGAAGCTCTCGTGTTTTACTATCACGTTGTTTGTTATTAATAACAGTATTAACTAATTGTTCGGTGGTTATATATAATAGATTGTTTATGTATACAAAATGACGTTATGAAATTATGATTGTTGGAAGTATTTTAAAACTTTGAGAGAAATAAATATTTGTCCGCACGAGTGTTGGCTACCAAAAGTCTGCTGTGAAAACGTGAGTACTGACATTTTTTATTTTTGTTTCTGTCGTTTGGGGAATTAGGAGTGTGGTTGTTGGGCGCTTTATGGGCGTGAGCCCTGATCGGTGACACGAGGATACAGTTTGCATGTTTACACTCTGAGCAGAAGATTGTTCTGAAATTGTGGCATTTTTATGCGTTTTAGTTTAAGAATAATGTTTTATTAGAGAGCACAATTAACGTTAATTTATACGGGTATTTAAGAAACGTGTGTGTTCGTTGATAAGCAGTGTTGACTATACTGCGACATGTGTGTATGTATATCAAGTAGATTACATAAATATTGCATTACCCATACACTGCAAGTGTTATCAGTACAACATTACACTGACTTTGTAATTAACCTAGTTTTGCATCTTTCATTTGCAATTTCATTATTACTCCATCTGGTTAATTTGTTATATTTTATCGTTATCGTGTATATATTTTAAAAGTTAATTCTCATTACGATTACAATTAATAAACGTTGAAAGTGAATAATGTACTTACTTGCAATGGAAGGGGTGAATTATTTAGGTGGATCTGTTCGTACTGTGGTGTCCGGGCCAGCGATTGTACATGGACAAATCTGTATTCGTCCACGTTTACTTTTTTAATGAGTTTCATTAAAAAACAACTCATGTCCCCCCCCCCCCCCATCTGATCATCTTACAAGTCTCCCCCAATCATCTCAATGCAGGGTTTAGCCCTACAACTGAAGTACCACCAGTCACTCGGCACCGTGTGATACTGATATACTTCTCAGAATTACTGTTGGCGGGAGTCAAACCTGCAACCCCTAATTCGGGAGTTTTTGTGTTCGATTCTCGCCTCCGGTAATCCTCAGTGAACAGGTTTATGCAGGTTTACTTAAGTGTTCGTTGGGATTCAGTTGATATTATTAATTAATTGATATCTGATTGATTGATATTTGATAATTATTGATATTGAGCGATTATGAACTAATAAGTACATTCTGTATAATATGATGTATCAAATGTTTCTAAGAGGCTAATAAATAATGACGGTAATACTAATACTAATAACGAATCGATCGCGATATGTTCTTTTAGTTCATCGCCAAACTTCACTAAACTTTGCTTGTAGAGGAAATAAAATTAATGATGCTATATTTCCATTTTCAAAACTTTCGCTCAGATAAATGCTTATAATATCAAACCTCGGAAGCAGTTACGAAGCAGTACAATGTTATTTCAATAATGTTCACTTGCAGCTGAAAATGTCACAAAATTAAACAAAAATAATGTCATTTTCTAATATAAATTAGTATAACTGAACAACAAAATTTGTTGGTTTCGTGATCTAGTTTAAAATGTCGATTGCTTATTTGCTGCACACAAAATACTTTATCGTCATCACATATTAGTATGTGGTACAAGATTGGATCATGAATAAAACAGCTCTGAGAGCTCTTTTACCGTTGCTAATTCAGTAATTCTAGGTCTAGGTCTAGGTCTAGATAAGCTCTAGGTCTAGGTCTAGGGAAGGCGTAACAAGTGCACAGAGAGCGTAGCGAGCGATCCGGCCAACGGTCACTGAATATTGGATACATTGCAAAACTATTTGACTTCTTTGGAATCTTTGGATAAGTAGTGCACTGCCTCCTCGATGGGGTTTCGGTTAATTCTAGCAGGCGGAGATCAGTGGCCAGAACGCTCGCAGCGCTGCAGTGTAGTCGTTTGTTGTACGCCTACCCATGGAGCTAGATATAAAACATAAATTATGACTAGCAATCGAAAGTGCACACTCATTATAATTATTCCAAACAATGCCGGTAATAACAGTAGGTGTTCAACCATCGACCATCACCCATCACTTTGAGGTTAGGTATGTTAAATGTTATTATTTATACTTACCCAGAAACAACCTTACCGATGCTTTCGTCATAGACGGTGGCTCGTGACCATTATTGAATTATTATTGCATTACATTATTGACTATTATTGGTGTTGAAATGAGGGTTTGCAGGTTGGCCACGAATAACTATTCTATGATGGAGACACTGGCAAGATAGTTTCGGGATACCTTTTGGATTCGTTGAATGTGCACACAAAACATATTGCCATTATTTGCATCGTATTATTCCTAATTTGTGTGCCTCTTTGGTCTGAATTAAGCTTGTTGCACTGCATGGACGTCGACGAGCGCCGAGCGCCCGAAGTGGATGATCCGACCAATCAGGGCGAAGCGGCGCTTGCAAGCGCCGAAGTTGGTTGGTTCCAACTTCTTCGGATCATCTACTTCCGGCGCTCGGCGCTCGTCGACGTCCATGTAGTGCAACAAGCATTAACCATTGCATGAACATCATGTAAACAATAATATGTCATCTTATTATTTCTTATATTTCCCCAGCTTTATCGTAGATTTAGTACTGCCCGAAAGCTACTTTGAATAACAATAACATGCTAATGTGCCGTAGTTAGGAGACCCCAGTGGTTGCTAAGAAATCGTTTTATAGACGATATTCTCTATAATAACAACCAGTTTTTCAATCGGTTTTTCCCTTATACATGGGACACACGCACCCAGAACTAGATTATCTTTGGGACGCGCAACTGTCATTGGCCGACAGTCATCCAGCGAAGCATTGTTTCGATTCACGTCCTGCAACCTTCAACCTTTATAGGGGACAATTATATGACTCCCTTTTTTCTCATAGCTATATTCGACAATAAATATTAATTTATATGTGCATTTGTATGTAAATGTACAACAACTAGGTACCTAGGCTATGTGAACCGTAATCGTAACTAATGTAAAATCGCTCCACAGCAACTTTGGGGCTGGAAACGTCATAGATGAGTGAGACTTGGCCAACGAAATGTGAGTATTGGTGAAAGCCGCCCGCTGATTGGCTCCGATCACGCCCACCTGTGACGTCCCCAGCACCAAAGTTGCTGTGGAGCGACTTTAGGCTATCCTTCATACATACAGGATCGGTTAATTAAAGATTGGCAGTTTAATCACATCACATTACATGTTACCTGTTTGCTTTCAAATATTGTGCCCGCCAGATAGGTAATCAAGTTACAGACGACTCACTTTCCTCTAGCTTGTTTGGATGTTATGAGATGTTACCGAAACCGTGTTATTTTGTTTTGAGATTTTAATATTTATTTTTAAGACAACTTGGGGTCAAAAACCCACCGAGTTCCAATGAAACCGTTTCGAATTAGATTTTGGCCCACTTTCAATCTTGCCGGCACTTCGTGCGAGACGAACTTTCAGTTTCACGATTCTTAAGAGCGTATTTACCTTTATTTACGCTCATAAATAAACACTTAATAATCAGTTAACAATTCTAAAGCTACTTAAAGTGGTGTAAAGCTGATTGATAAGTTCTATGGCCTAGACGTCAATCTTGTTTGTTTAACACTTAACTCGAGTTAAGAATCGCGTCGGAACGATGTAGAAACTTCATTCATAAAGTAGAGATCAACAACTTCTCTTGAAGAAGGTTACCGTACATTAGGTCTGTGCGTGTATTTGTACGTACTACAAGAGAAGACGAATAAGTGCAATAAGTGCAATAAGTGCAATAAGTGCAATGATTGCAATGAGTGCATGTAAAATACTACACTTGCTCGAGATACTTTAGTGTAATGAATGAACTTGTTCAAATGTAACTTGAAGAGATAAGCTACTGATTTCTTTCCACGAAACTGGCATTTATTTGTACCTAGGCCTAATAATATACATTTCGTCAGTGTCTACTCTTAGAAGCAGAAGTCTCAGCCCTAGGTGACGAATCTCGAATACATCTAGTCAACAGTTGACAGCTATTTCGTTCACACTGGATTTAATATATTTGTTATCTAATTATGTTATGTCGTATGTTTTATATTATGTATGTCTCATAATTAATATTAATTACTTCTTGTTTGTTTCAACTTGATTCAGTGCATGCAATTAATTATTCATTTATTCAGTACTCTATCACTCAATGACTTATTCATTCATTCATTCATTTATAAAGTTGTTCCACATAATATTTGTGCGTGCTGACGTAATAAATGAGCGGTTCTGAACCAATCAGCGCGTGGCTTCTTCAAATATTGACGCGTGGCTAGCCAAAACTTAACTCTTCATGACGTCAGCATCAATAACGTAGCAGTGGAACGACTTTATATGAACATACATAATATACAATACAAATTATACAATCAAATTATTGTGTTGGTTATGTAAACCTTATTACATTAGTAAATAAAGAAAAATACCTCCAAATTAATTTCAGCTAATATTTGGTCATTCAATCAAAACCATGTTCACACGCACAAGTGTGTGTTTACGCGTGCGCCCTTATCGTCGTGTAATGCGGCATCTACAAAGCGGGTCAAGTTCGGTGTCTGATCTGATCTAGAACAATACATTAAATTGTGCGGTTAATTATTTGGCTGCTCTTCAATCAAAATCCGATGCCATTAAATACAATTAGCTAGACTATCAGTTAATTGTCTGAAAACATGGAACACATTATTGGCGTATCGGAATTTGGTTAGTTTCTCGCTCGGCCAGGCTAAACTGATTAATACGGGTGTGCGATAGCGCCATGTTGGCTTAGAAAATAAAACATGTTGACGTTTGAATGATTACAACAACATCACATCGGAACACTAGCACTTATAAATCTCGTTAAATAAAAAATACGCAATTATGCACGCCATATATAATCGTTTTAGAATTCAACTTTTTACCGTAAAGTTACTTGAAAATATAACTAACACATCTTATCAGAATATATTAATTATGGACTCAAATGATTTATTCTGATAATTTTTTTGTTTTTGTTTTTTAAGTGTGCATTTTGTAGTAAATTCCGTGGAAAACAATGGTTTGAATACAAAGTTAGAATGTCACAAGCACATACCTTCTGTTTTCCATCGGGAATTCGCCACTGCATTTTCTTGTAAAAGAGACAGTTTCCTGACTGTGACATAGAAAAAGTAAAATATATTTTACATATTTTGTGTTAAAGTCGTTTTATTTGGCGTGGAATAAGAATTGGTGTGCATATTTATTAAGAATTGCTTTGAAGTTTGATTGCTGGAAGAACTACTTTACTTTCTTGAGTTACGCTCATTTGTCTATATGCTCGTAAACGTAAGCATACACGTAAACGCACACACACAGTCATGTGTGTTTGTATAGGTATAAGAAAGGTGGCCTCTACGCGTACCACTGTGAACCACTTGAATGTCTTATCCCTGAATGATCCCGAGAGGTAGTTATATGAAGTGATCGAACAGAGGTGCATATTGATCGTCTTAAACAGGATCTTGAAATATTGATATACGAAGAAAAACACATGCGTCACAGTCAAAGCTGCTTTCAAACACACAAACACATCACATTCATATGTGTGCACGTCCTACACACACACTCAAAAACAGAGTGTTGAAATGTTGACGTTCGGAGAGTATCACGTTTATGAAAGTACACAAATACACAAACAAGTTGTACATTCAAAAACAGAATATTGAAATAATTTTGAGCTACAAAGAAAAGTACACAAAAGCTTTCAAATACATGAACACGCACATTCATAACGTTGATCGTATTCGTAGGCTACATCCGAGCACAAAAACAGTATATAGTATTATTGTAATTCGAATAACGAGTTTACTTGGAAGCGTACTTCAAAGATACAAACACATTTAACACATATAATACACAATACACATTTAACTGCATCTGTTTATTAGGTTAAGAAATCTATGTTAAAACTTGCGTTATTCTTGCGCGTGTGTTTCAAGACATTAGATTGAAAGCGATCCTGGAGGTCGGGTATTTTGAAAATGCTAAATGTGTCTCCAAGTGCGAAGGTGATCATGTCGGCGAGATACTCTATCTATCTTGCTGCGCGCCCTAACGTGTTGCAAACGTTAATCGAGCACGACAGGATCGCGGGAATATTAATTTAAACGTATGAATTATCGTGAAAGAGAAAGATAATTATTTTCGCTTTTCATAAAATGGACCTTATTGATGTCGACCTTCAAAAAAACCTTCGTAAAATATTCTGTAAACATACGAAATTTATTCCGGTAAAAATATCTTTCACAACGAAATTTTCTTTACGCTTTTTCCTTTAAGGTATTTGCTTTCAATTTTGTCTGTCTATGATCTTTCTCTTCTTTCTCATTTTGCTCCATTCTATTGTCTGTGTTCACTTTTTTAACGTGCTTAGAACAACCAACATTGTATACATTGTATTGTGTTGTGTTGTTTAAAACTGTGTCTTGTATAATCGTGTTATTGTATATCGATTTTGATATATTCATATTTTTTTAAATTAAACTCGCCGACTCTAAATATTTTTAACAAAATACTCTCATAGCATAGTTAGGTCCCATACCGTTCCTCTAGTTGAACCTAGACGGACTGTACATATAAATTACATGTCCATATTTCCAACAGTCAGCCGTGACACATGAAACCTTTCGACGAACGTCATTATTATTTTCAGTTATGAATAATTACCAGTAGATTGGTAGGCGTGTGCGGCACACACGCGTTAGATGACCAACGTTGAGCACTCAGCGAGTGAGTCACTTGTCCGTCTCTATTACGTGTTGTGTTAGTGGTAGACCAGCAATACTTGGTCCCTCTGTGACGTGGCCAACACTCTGGAAGCGTCGCCCAACGAAAACTTGGCATCGGACAACGTTTTCGTTCTGAATCGTTCGTATGATATTATAGAGACTTCTACTGCATCACATTGAGGGAAATATTTCTTCAACTCACTTTTGGTTTCGGTTCATGTGGCCATGGTTGATTGGCCATTAACGCCCCCCCCCCCCCCCCCCCCGTCCCCATATTATTTTAGATTCCCTTATGAAAACCCCGGCGATGTGCAATATATCTGATTCGGCCGACACCATATTATGACCTAGCTGTTGAGTTCTTCAACTTCTCTATATTGACCTGCTTCGCCTACTTCGCCGACTAACACTACAACTTAACACAACAATTAACAATTGTTGTATTTAATTGTTGCGTTAGTCTGCTAGGGAAGCTAAACCGTCAAGTTGGAACACGCCGATTAAATACTATCTATAAGTAACTTAATAACTAACACGGGCAGTGAATCCATTTCTTTATTTGCGCCATTGGTGATTTCACAAGGAAATGTTCGCGTGACAATGCATACTAGTTTTGTGTACTGATATGCTTACAGAATATGATTATGTGTGTATTTCTGTCTGTTGATGCATAAAATGTTCTAGCTATATTTCGCTTCTCTATGTTCCTCTACTGTCTACAACGTGTAAAATAAATTTAAGCTTTACAAGTAAGCTCGTTATTCGTATAACAATAATTACAATATTCTGTTTATGTGCTCGGATGTAGCCTACGAATACGATCAGCATTATGAATGTGCTTGTTCATGTACATTTGAAAGCTTTTGTCTACTTGTCTTTGTAGCTCAATATTATTTCAATATTCTGTTTTTGAATGTACAACTTGTTTGTGTATTTGTGTACTTTCATAAACGTGATATTCTTCGAACGTCAACATTTCAACACTCTGTTTTTGAGTGTGTGTGTGTGTGTGTAGGACGTATACACAATATGAATGTGATGTGTTTGTGTGTTTGGAAGCAGCGGTAACGTATGTGTTTTTCTTCGTATATCAATATTTCAAGATTCTGTTTCAGACGATCAATATGCACGTCTGTTTGTATTTCTGTCAGTCGCGTGGGTCATTTTAATGTATATTCGCGTTACTGGTAGGCCTACATAAGACTGTGTCAAATAAGCTAGATAACAGAATCGACGTGGTACTGACTACTGAGTACTGACCGGTCTCACGTACATTCTATCAATGCATGCGATGATATACGTCAGCCAAGGAAAGTAATCACTTCATTAACTATCTCTCAGGATGCATACTTTCTGTTGTAATATCAAGTACATTTAGGGCCGGTATTACGAGCAGCTAATAAGAAAGTTAGTAGCTTACCACTTTCTTCACCATGGCAGTCACCAATGAGAAGCCCTAAAATCCACCTAAGAGCATGTTAGCTCCTATTAAATTCTTTTAGAAATCACATATAATAAATACAAAGATTCAAAAGTTAAGAATGGATATTGAATTTCGAAAATACAAAATTGCCGAGTACAACAAGTTTACAACAATTACACATCATACAAATCTTACACAATAACTTATATGATTGCGTTTTTGTATTCTCACAAACCTGTTTTGCTTTTCTCGTCTGCCTCTATTTTCAATTTTTCTTTAAATTATTTCTTTTTCATTTTGATGTTTAATGTATTTCTTTATGTTCATGTTTGGCACACAATTTAAAACGGCTGCATTTGTGATTCTAATAAATAAATACTACTTTCAAGGTTGACACTGTCTAGTGCTGCGATCTATCGGTAACTGTAAGCGAACGTGGCCCATCAAGTACATGAATCTCGAGCGTTGTTTCCCCATGCTTCAACTCCCATCCCTCGCGTGCTAGCCATGAGAATCTGATCGCACGTGGCATATGTCACTTACGTACACGCCTAGTTGACGGTCACGTGTACCGTAAATGACGTCACAGTGCTGGCACGCCGGTCGTCCACGCGACGAGCGGGTGTTCGGCCTAGCACTAATCTGCGGTAGTGCCAACATTCCAGCGGGGCCGCATTCGCACAGAGTTTTATCTGAGATGTTAGAAGAGACTGTGTTGTGTGCATTCTGGTGGCAGCGAGATGAACTAATGCTTAGCTGTTGAATATTCTCAAAGAAGTGTTATCAAAGACCTTAACCTATACGGTTAAGGCTGTGTCTTGACCTACGTCCTGCGGAACACTTGATTTCTTATGATTAAAATTGCTTTCAAATGTTTGAAAATTTTCAAAAAGTAAATCAAAATATGTCACCGCCTAGAGAATCTTTATTAATGTTACTTTGTTCCAAAAAATATTCCCGTTTTTCAAATTAACTAATTAAACTGTGAAAAGTATGCAGTAGCATCACATTACGGTTAAACAGTACAACGTTACAAGTACAACGGTACAACGGTTAAAGTGTACGTAATGGCTTGTATTAATAACTTAACGGTATTAAGTTTTTTTATGTAAGCGCGCTGCAGAATTTAACAAATGCTGAATGCAGAGTCGAATTCATTCCAATTAGTAATTATAGTGATTAGTCAAAGGATTTGTGTTATAAATGAACGGTGGCTCTTGGAGGTCGATAAAGAGGGATTCATCAACGCTAATTCTGTCACAAGAAACACTTACTGAAATAAATTTTAAGCTGCGTTGAATGTTTGTTGAATTCTGTTACTCGGTTAGAATATTCAGCTTTGTATATTCAACTTTGCTCTATCGCGATCTGAAATGGAAAGCATCAAAAGATTTCATCCCTCAGAATATACGTGAGGCTGTGTAATACATATTTTATCTTTCTTAAGCCATCTTCACTCTGAATAGCACCTTCTTCGTGGAGTTCTAGATTTCGTTATCCTCACAATGTAGCTCAGCCTTTATTTGTGTAGGCGCACAACCCAGATGATAATTTAAACTGCTTTCAGAACAGTTGATGTAGTTTCTTAATGTAAAAGGAGTTGGAAGACACTAGATATGCGCGACATACCGGAATAACATTAAATGTAAAAGCACAGCTTTTACATTGAATACGATTATTTATAGAAGAAAGCATTTTACTCACATTTATAATAATGTGGCTCCTACAGCAGAAGCGAGTACAGAAAACCATCTGTTACAATTGCTACCGAAGAAGTGTCTGATTCCAAGTGTATTCGTAAATAGGACTTCATAACGTTGTCACGTAGAATTGAAATAACTTCAATATATGAGCTTCTAAATGGAAGGAAGAGATACAAAGGCAACATTTATCTAGAGTTATACATACAACTGTGAATAGCCTGTACAGATTGTAAACGGAAAGTAGTTTCGCTCTCTTACCATCTGGCTTTCACTGCAATTTTTGTGCAAGAAGTATACAACAAGCTATTTTGTTTTCTATTTCCAGTAAAATAATAAACAAAACTGAGTTTTTATTTGAGGGCCATATTAGTTTCTACCTTTGTCAGTATTGAATTGAATATGTTATCATTTGGCCAAATATGTTGCCCTTGGCTGATCTCGTAAAATGTAATATTCTCCAAAGTATGTCTGTATATCGAGTCCAAAACGGAAGGCGATTGCACATCCCCAAATGTTAATACACCACGTTCAGAAACTGGCTAGGCTATACGCTTCAGCTGCATCCCACATTGAAAAAACAAACCTAGTCACATATCTGCTTCAAGCAAAATAACTTTTATCTTCAGATTGCTATGGTTGACGCATACCAAATGTGTTTACGAAATCAAAATAATGTTACGAGTTACGACGAATCTGAAATAATAAGTTTCTTGAGTAAATAGTTTCTTCACTGAAAAAGGCCGTGGCTTCAGGACACATTAATCCTATAGGGTAAAAGCCGGTATAAGCTTCTGGCTAACTTCCTTTAAGCTAAGACCTTCTGCCGTCTGAGATTCCTATCACAAATATTGCCTAATGACTTCGCTCCACAACTTGTTATCTTGCAGTCTTCTTGGAGACCAAGCTTTAAACGGCGAAGCGAAATTTTGCTCACCACGGTCTTCGAAATTAAAAATAAAACCTCCATTATTTTTGGGTCCAATCAAAAGTAAACACAACTTTTTTTTACCTCCAAGTCAATTTGTATCTAATTTTCACTTTATATTCTAGAAACACCAGTGAATTTTATAAATGCTAGCTTTTGTTATACATGAGAACTAAATCCTCTATATATTCAGCTAAAGTGGAGGTAGAGAATTGACAAAAATAAAGGACTATTGTGCGTGGTTCTGTACCACAGACTTGGCATGACATTGGACGCTGGCAATTTACAACCAGCCTCATACATTTGGCCCCATTGTTGTATTGTGCAACGGATATCCCATTTCTCGGTGTCGCTGAATACACTGCCACTATTTTCAGTTGGGACAATGCGTTATGAAGTCCTTAACTCCGTTGCTATGATGACGGCTCTGAGGCAACTCAGGGGTTACTTGGTTTACACTGCCAATCAACAATCACGCACGTGTGTCGGTTTAGGTCCGTTCAAGACTGATGTACTTCTCTTACCTGAGTGTCAGCTTTGTTATATTTAAATTTCCAATGTCCAATGTGCCTCGTAACAGCCACAGTCACGTACAACAAATCTACCGAGAAACATCACATTGAACCAGAATATTAGCATGTTGTGCTAGGCAATGATACTTTTAAGGGTATACAAAGTTTAGCATGCAATTAATATAATGGTATGTTAGCCTTACTGACAAACAAAACTGAATGTAAATTGTGACTAAAGAGTTAAGAATGCTCAGTCCAGTTTTGATCTAAACAAGTTCCTATGTAAGTATCTATGCTAGTGTATATTACACCAGTTGGTGGTAGGGAATGAAACCTCACTATTTAGAACGTAATTAGAACTGTCCTATGTGTTTTGAACATGACTGTACGTTAACATCGTAAGATAAGGCCATGCAATGCTTGCATTTGATGTTATTGTACTGCTCTATTAGTGACGTCATTGAGAATTGCAAGAGTTTCAAGCGTAGTTTACTTGCATTTAGCTGACGGTCATGGTTGAGATGTATAGAAGTCGTAAATCAAGAATTCCGTTTGTGGTTATATTAAGAATCACGTTTTTGTATTTACAAGCACAACATACACACAAAATAGATATATACTTGTGTTAACAAACATTAACAAAATAACGATATTGAGCCAATGTGCATGTCGATCTAATATATGGGTATATAGGTTCGTTTCAGTTCTGAATGTGCTAAATGGTCGACTGCGCCCTTATTTTGAAATCTTTCGAAACGAGTTCGCGTTACCATTTTCTCACGGATTTTCAAAATGAAATGGTGATAATGCTCACGGATTTTCAAATGAAATGGTGATAATGCGATTATGATTATGAATATCTGTTTCACTCGATACTCATTCCATCGCCGTTTCAATGCCTCGTCTTCATACGAGATAGGTCTCATATTTATACAGACTATTGAACAATTGTATATTTCGCATTGAGATATAATATTGTAGAAAGTGTATGAATCAAGATGATTGTTCTGATCATAGAAAATCATTTACGATGTATTAGTTTATTAAATCGCCTTTTAATGTGTGACAGCATAACTTCAAATGCCGTCTCATTCTCAGCGAAATCGGCGAGATGCGACAACTTGAGAATTGCTTGAATCTGAGCGATTGGTCGACTCGTCGAGTTTTATTAAATCTTCCGTTTCCGATGCAGTCGGTCGTTTTCGAATGTAGTTTTCGAATCGCGAATTCAAATTGAAGTGAGATTGACACCATTTCGGATACGTGAAATGAACTGAAATAGGAAAAGTTTCAGACTAGGGGCCCCGGTTCGTTTGAGTTCTGTTAAAGCAGTAGACTCTCAGGGATGCGCCGCGTAGGGACCTTCACATACCGCCATAAAACAAATGTTTAAATTTACTTTTTATATGTGGGAGGTAATAGATATGAAGTATTTAATTCGATTACAGACGAAAATGAACTTTGTAGTTTTATCGACGTTAAATCTGTTAGGTTAGTAGCATAGTTTTGTAACTTGCCTTAATTACCATGAAGTACCCTCTCTAATTTTCTGTGTAATATTATCAATTTTGTTTGAAACTCTTTTTTGCTTTTGTTTTTCTGCATCAGATCAGAAGTCTACATTTTAAATATGTATATAACCACTACAGTATACCTACTACTAAATTAACCCTACTTTCAATCACTTAACGAATTTACATTTTAAGTCAGTCTACTATTTAGTTAGTAAATTGCCATTGCAAAAGAGCGAACGCTAATTTTGAACAATAGGCTACTTGCATAACACAATTTTATTACTCTACTTTGAAGATATTACACGTCTAAGAGCAATGCAATTTAAAACAATTTATTTTTTCCTTTTTTGACGGAGAAAATAAATAAGTAGTTTTCCCTCACTTTGCCGCGCTCGAAAACGATGTTTGAACGAAGCGCCATCTTTATGACGTACTCGGCCTCTACGCTGCCTGCCAGCGCAGGCATTGGCGCAGGCCAACAGTCGCACTCCCAACACAGCTGTTGCGATGGCTGCATCGCCCGAGTTGGATTGCAAACGAAAACGTAGGTACAAAATTCCATACAAGTGGTGTTTTGTTCCACTATGTACGAATACGACTGTAAAGACACCAACTAAAATATTTGTTAGTGTTCCGAAGGATGCTAAGAGAAGAAAGAACTGGATGAAAGCAGCCAAACGAGATGTCCCAAAATCCAAGTCAACAATGTATTGTTGTCAAGATCACTTTAACGTACGTATACAGATAGTAGGCTAGAACAAATCATTATGCTATATTAGGCCTAGTTATTTTGAAGGATGAAATGTCTTGAGCTTCAATAACGGAAGCTTCAAGGACGTTTAGTACACAGCTAGGCCTGTAATAGGCCTAGGCCTAGGCGTAAAATGTACATTGTACAAGGCGTAGGCCTAGGCCCCTAGGCTAGTAGTTCTGTCACAGTGACAGTTCGTTGGTTCAGTAAGGATGTTTTGGTAGCCTAGGATTCAATAGGCTAGTTAAGTGTAGGGGTAGGCCTAGGACCTAGGCTAGACTATTCGTAGGTATTTTCTAGACTGTCATAGAAATTATATTTATCAATACCTATATTTATTCAATAAATTTTATCAATTTATAGAGGCCTACTGTTTTACCAGACTTTGTTTAGGGCCTTATCTCTTTATACTGCCAGTTCTTTGCTGACACTTGCTCAAATAAAGAAGTAAATCCATAGCTCTAGAATGTGGACTACAGTGGAAACCTTTTACGCCCTACGTATGTTTATAAAATACGGATACTGTCATTAGAGTCATCATATTATTATTTTATTTGAAAATTACTTAGTGCATTTTCTAGTTTCACATACACATGTGACACACAAAAAGAATAGTATAATAGATTTAGCTACTAGGCCTACATTTAATTACACAATAGCCATATTGTCACATAATTAGTACTAGGCCTAGATCTATGTGCCTTTGTAATAACAAAATTGCTTTATTGTTTTTAGATGGAAGTTGATGCTGACAACTGGGTGCATTACAATTTAGTGGGTGGTGCCATCAGAATGAAACCCGAAAAAGTACCTCATATTTTTGATTGCCAAGTGCCAACCCAATAGAAAAGCAGCACATTCGTCAACACCCAGATCAGCTGTTGTACATAAACGGTACATAAGACAAATTTTGAGCATGTCGGAAATACAGGGTGCAAGAGAGCTTGAACTACTTTCCACAAGCCAGGATACAATCATGCAAGAAACACATAGTGAATCTTTGGATTTAGAAGTTGATGGAAATAATATATGCTCTATCGCTACACCAACTGGTATGTTTCATTAAGCCTAATTAATTAACCACAATAAATAAATAAGATAATAAATACCCGTAGGTCTAGGCCTTCCACCAATTATAAGTAAGCACCCCAATCAGTGGTTAAAGTGGACTCGGAGAAGTGACGGTATGCACTAATGCTGTGTAAATCAGACAAAGCGGGTATGTCGGAGGATCTTAGTAACGGTACATACATACCGGCTCATACCGCCCCACTTTAACCACTGACCCCAATAGATTCATTTGCATGTTATAATACATGTACATATTTGTATTTATTTGTATTGGATAGCAAGAAAAATGAATGGCTGAAAAGTCATCATCGCATAAGAAGGAAAAAAAATTTTGAAAATTCCCTAGTAGGCCTAGTGTGAACCATGGCTCGACCCCAAGGCCTACCAGAGTTATACACTTATTATATCCATATTCAAGTGCTAAACAAATTTGCACCTAAAAACATATTGTTAGTACCGTAAGGATAATATATATAGGCCTACATTTAGATTTGCTATGAGCCATTTGGCTTGTACAGCAATAGTTCAATGGGATCATTTGATTTAAATTTAAGAATGGAGGTTAGGTTTATGTTTACATTAAGCATCATTATTCATTCATAATCAGTTTTAAGGCGTAAGGTCTAAGGCGTAAGGTCTTAAGTCGTAAGGCGTAGGAAAAGCCAACCGTTCACAATAGAATGATTTTGGAAACGCCCCGTTGTTCTACGCATGCGCAACAGACGCGGCAATGACGATGCACAGCCTTTTGTATGTTCGACCACGGTGTTGGACACATGACTGCATGGTAGTGTATCAGCTGTGTATGGTAGGGAGGGAGATACCTTGTTGGGATTGGTTCGTCGTAAGAGTCTCGTCGTAAGAATTGGATTTTGGGCAATTCACTACAACTTGCGCCTTACGCCTTATAACATACGACGCGTTGTGAACAGTAACATTGAAACATACGCTTGGCAATATTAAACCATACGCCTTACGCCTAACGCTTAAAAACTGATTGTGAATGAGCCTTAAGCAGTATTGTCCCTTGGCCTTAAGATTCACTTTTTCTTGAGCTAAAAACCAAAGAATTAGGGTGTATTATGCTAAGTTTTCCTTAAAACATGTAAATAATAATATAAAATTTCATTTCTCAAGTTTATTTGATAATTTGTGACACACATGTTGTTACATACAAAAAATACCAATTAAAGTCTTAATAAAAACAAATTAAACCTACAAATATCTCAAGTAGGCCCTAATCATTATAAAAATGAAAATAAAAAATTAATTAGATTTTAAATAAATAAATCATACATCCTAGGCCTACATGCATACATTTCTAGATGCATAATAATGGTTTCATGATAACAAAATCAATTGCTAAGCAAACATTAATATTTGAAGTTTGTATTTTGCTTGGTTAGGCCTACCGCCTTCTAATTATTAATTAAACAACTAGGGCCTAATGTTATTTTATTTACTTTCAGCAACATTTGTAGACAAGGGTGTCCAAGCAAGGCCAACCTACCGTAGTAAAGGTACTAGCATTGATGTATCTTATCTAGAAAGAGACACCTCTACTGCCAGCACAGCATGTTCGCCTATTAAACCGGGAATCAATGTCCAGACTTCTCCAATCAAGTTCCAGAAACAAGTTCTAGTTAAGAAGGTACTGGAGTTGCCAAGTGATACTGATTCGTGTGAAAGTAGTGTCAATGCAACATATACGTCAGCCACATGCACTGACACAAGTTACATGGACTCGGATTTTGAAAAGTTTGCCAACGATGAACTGCAAATGCTAAGTTTAAAGAGAACATTGTTATTGATTGAAAAACATCCTAGGCAATACTTGGGTTTACCTGATGATTGTTGGTTTTTAGTTGATTTGCTGTCAAAAAGGCTACATTCTAGAAAAGCTAGGGAAAACGTCTTGCTGACATTAAAAAAGCTTCGGCTTAATGCTTCACTTGTTACATTGGGGCATGACTTTGGTATTTCTCTCTCTCAGGCAAGCCGAATTTTTAAAACCACATTACCAGAAATTTCCAAATATATGAAACAACTTGTGGTTTGGCCAACTAAAGAAAGTATTCAACAGTTGTTGCCAATATCCTTTAGAGCAAGGTTCAGTAATGTTCAGTCAATCATAGACTGTTTTGAAATAGAAATCCAAAAACCATCAAATCCAGTAACACAAGCACTTACTTGGTCTGAATACAAAAAGGCTAATACTGTTAAGTATTTTGTGTCGTCAACTCCTGATGGGTTAGTTAATTTTATCTCAAGTGGTTACGGCGGTCGAACAAGTGATATTACAATAACAGAGCATTGTGGATTTCTTGATAAACTGACTCCTGGAATGGCTGTAATGGCTGACAGGGGCTTTAAACATTTGGATGCACATTTACTTAGAAAAGGTTGTACCCTTATTCGACCTCCAAGTGTGTCGGCAGATACAAAATGTACTCGTGAGGATGTCATCCAAACGAAAGTTATTGCT